>JAWNMZ010000081.1:377500-786721 GCA_035043445.1 Drosophila silvestris
CCTCGTGGCATATGCCGATCTTTGAAGGACATCGCCAATAGCCTCCCAACCAAATTTGGTAACTGTTGCTTCAAAATCATGGAAGATATGTGCCTTAATCGATGTGCAATTATCGATTTAATCGATTTCCTGTCCACCTAGTCAACGTAGTATCACAATTTTGACTCTTTGTCTGACGGGATAATCCCAAAATCGGACAATTTCGATATGTCTGTAAGGAAGGGAGCTCCCGGGAATTAAAGTCTTCTCGTTCTATTATATTCGCCTCCTAATATAAATGGGATTATTATGAGCATCTATTTTTGACTATAGCTGGGACGTTTCCAATCCGATCTCGATGAAGTTTCGGTAGTTGTTCAATAAGATCCGAATGTAAAATAGATATTAAATATAAGCCTCTGCTTACAAAACTGTGGGTTTTATTGTTATCGGCATTCGAAATGTATCGATATTCGAGAAACGGATGCAGTTATTGATAAAGTGAAACTAACTTGATCTGCGCGGGGTATACGAGAACCTATATATTTGAAGTCTGCAGCTCTTCTATTCTCTGAGATCTTGAAAATGTTTCTAGCAAGTCGTGCCTAAAAATGATTTATTTCCGTTTCCGGTGCTGAAATTCAATTAGACTTACACATGGAGCACCAGTGGAAAGGCGACCTCCTCCTCCTCGCGCATGCCCGGCGGCAGAAAGAGTCGCACCTGGGCATGAAAGCCATGTCGGATCTCCACGCTAAAGGTACGCATCTGGGGAATGGCCAGCTGGGAGAGGCGATGACGCAACACATCGCCGGCATTGAGCACAAAGATCTTCTCGTTGCTGGCCGTGCGCACCAGGTAGACACTGGGCGCCTCTGGGCCGAGGCACTCCTGCACATAGTAGCTATAGTCGCGACTGAACTGCACCCGATTGTACAGACAATTCTTGGGTATGTCATAGATGCAATCATCCGGCTCCAGTCGGGCAACAATATCCTCCCAGCGTCCGCCCCGTTGCCAGTCGGCTGCATTGGTGCTGCGGGCACGATGGAGGCGATACGTGGACTCCGTGTTGTCGCAGGTGAGGCAGGTGGGCTGCGTCGAGGTGATGTACGTGCGATTCGTTTCGGTGATGTTTAGTTTAAGGCTGATCTTGTAGAGGTGGCGCTCGCCCGGCCGCTTCTCAGGAGCAGCCATAAAGTAAACAATCTCGTGCGCTTCATCCCAGCCCACAATTTCGGTGACCTCGAAACGACCCATGGTCAACGGCACCGGTCGACGATCCAGCGATGAAATAAACACCACATGACGATAATGACCATGTTCGCCATCCCGCACGGGCAGACGCTTCAGCAGATAGCCCCTGTTGGTTATCTCATACGTTGTTTGGCCATTTGTAACATTCGCCGGATTCTCAACGGTGGTGGTTGTGGTTGCATCCACTCCATTCTTGCCGGGATCGCTGACCATTGGCTCCTGCTGTTGGAACTGGAACTGACGCAACAGGCTGCCGCGCAGCTGGGCAGCGATGCGAGCGGAGAAGATGGGACGCTCAGCGGGCAGCACCCAGCCATCGTTGATGGTCACCTCGGTGTGCACCACCTGGCAGTGGAAGTGTGGTGCCCGGCAAATGACCGTTGTCGCCTTAGTCTGGTCGCGACTCGTCACCGTCACGGACAGATCGATGGGCGATGCCCAAGTCAGGCCGCCCACATAGCTGCCGTTGCTCAGCTCGGCGGGCAGCTTGATCTGTGTGGGAAAGATGTACTTGATCACCGATAGATTGACCACATTCACCGTCACATTCGGATTGCGGGCACCGGCCTTGGGATAACGTTGACTCAACACCGCCGGATACTTCACATTGTCGCCCATCCATGTGTATCTGCCAACAGACACAAAGATCCAATGAGTAACATGTTGGAGAGGGTTCCTTCGCCTCGAGCAGACTCGACTTGAACACTCAGTTGTTAAACAGTTAAATATTACAAATTAGATGTATTTGGATATATCTTTCAAATTGTACATTTTATTGTTATCGAAAATCGATTTATATCGATATAAGCAAAACGGCGACATTTATCGGTAAGATTAAATAAACTTTATCTGCATGTATGAAATACGAGAAGTAAAATTTTAAATTTGGAATTTGGAATGAGATCGTATTACGCATACAGACTAAATCGATTCGGCTATTGATGCTGATCAGGAATATATATATATATGTGTATTTTATGGGGCAGAAGTGTTTGGAAAAAATAGACATATTTTAACCCATTCTCTTTGAGTGTACAAAAGCTAAATGAAAAGAATATTTAATTCCTCTCAACTTGTATTTTTTACTTATTGTAATTAATTAAAAATGAATAAAATTTACCCAATTAAACTAAAAATAAGATTTAAGTTTAATTTTAATTTACAATACATATGAAATATTTATAAGCCGGCTTCACAGAAAAATTAACAGATCTATGTAAGATTTATTTTTCCGTCTCAAAAACGAATAACAAATTGCAGGTTTTTGAGAATTAAATTCAAATACAAAAATATGTTTGAACTTATCCTAAAATGCATTCGACATATGATGAGTTTAGAGCGGGGCTTATATATATTTTTTAAATTCAATTTTTTTAAGATTCAAATGCAAGCAACAAAAAATTGTTGAACTTGTCCCATTATTAATACCAACGGATTGGATGGGAATGTGGCAAATGTTGTAGTCATGTTCTAAATTACCCACTTTGTATTCACTTGCATTCACAACTACTCAATGGGCTACTCACTTGTACTCGCTGACGTCGCTGTCGTTGAAGCTGAGGAAGGCTAGGAAGAGGCCATCCGGCGAGAAGACGATGCTGCTCCGCTTGCTCTCCAGCTCGGGGACATTCTCGTACGTCCAGTCGGGCACGCCGTTGTAGAAGACGCCAGCGGCGCCCGTCTGTGTGATGCGGCAGACAAGTTCACCCTGCACCTTGGGCTTGTAGTAGATGTCGTTGTGGTGCACGAAGGCGATCGCCTGGTTCAGAGTATATGGCGCCGCCAACTTGCCACCATTCGCATTCGCCTGTCCGCTGCCATTCGCCGTGGCAGCCCCAGTTGCGGCACCAACTCCGGATCCGGATCCGAATCCGGTTGTGGGCGTCGGTTTGCCGGCACCGCCTGCCGCAGCCACGGCCAGACTATTTAATATAATGCTGCCGCTGGGCAGTGGCGACATTGTCGACTGTGCAGCACCTATTGCACTTGCAGTTGCAGTTGCAATTGTGGCAGGAGCATCTGCAGTTGGAGTTGGATGTGGAGGTGGATTGATGGGTGCCCAAACCACATGCTGTAGATGGGGCGCCTCTGCAATATTCTCCGTTGGTCCCAGTGGAAATGTGTTCGCCGTTTGCACCTCATACACGTGGTGTCTATTTCAGCATCAGTATTAACCAAATTAAACAGCTGCCACCACTTGAAGATCATCTCAAATGAGCTACGTACCTGGAGCCTTCGGCATTGCTGTCCGACTGCAGCAACACGTACTTCTGATCCGGAGCCACCAGAAACGTTTCAGCATTCAGTTGGCGCTGTGTGTGTGAGTGAGTGTGTGTGTGAGAGAGAGAGAGAGAGAGAGAGAGAGAGAGAGAGAGAGATAGAGTAGATAATAGAGGAATATAGACGAATATAGAGGAATGTGGAGGAATTTAGGGGAGTAAAGGTGAATATAGAGAATTGTTGGGGAAAATAGAGGAATATAAAAGGAATAGAGAAGAATTTATAGGAATACAAAAGAATATAGATGCCGGAGTATAAAGGAATATACATATATATATAGTATATAAAGAATTATAGGAATTTAAAGAAATATAAAATAACTTACAGAAATTTAAAGGTATAGGGTACATTGCATATATATATTTAATATATTATCGGCTACTCACAAATGTGGAATTAGTCATCAGAATGCGAGTGGTATAGTCTGTCATATTCAGTATGGACAGACCGCCCGTTGGATCACGATAAACTAGCTCGTGATCTATACAAGCATAAATCATTAATTGATTTGTTAAATGTAATATAATTGTGTGACGAACCATTGCTCCAGGTGCCGTTGAACGGCTTCCATTGCAAGCTTTTGCTGAGAATGTCGCTGGGCAACATTCGGCGACCACGGATTCGGAGTCCCTCATCCTCCGGGGACAGCAGGAATATGGAAAAGATGATCAGGCTGAAGACGGCAGCGATAACCAGCAGGGCTATGAATATGCCACGCCAATTGCGACGCTCCGGCGATATGGCCACCAGTTCCTGCAACCCCAATTACAAAATTACATTTTAATTACCAATTACTATAAATCATATTACTATTAATTGTAAACTATTTTCAATTCAATAACTCGAATTATATAGAATATTTTCTTAAGTATGTGAAAAACCTTTTAATTAAACAATATCAGTTGAAAATTTGTATTCCGATTTGACAAACTGTATACAACTATTTTGATTGTTCACTTAAATTAAAACTATATTTAATATAACATATATATTCCAAAAAATTTAATTCCTTATATTTTGTTGTTTCATTAATAAATCCACAAACTTCCCAAACTTTGTTACTAAAGACGCCTTAAATCGATTGGGCTAATGGGTTATTTGCTGAGTGGGTGTGTTCGGGACTCCGGGCTCCGGGCTCGGACTTCCGACTCCGGATTTTCTTTTAGCTCATTTGCCAATTGACTGCTGCACCTTGTGCTAATTACTAATTATGCTGAACTTGTTTTGTTGCCATTGGCATCATATTAATCTAATCAAGCAGATTAAAGTCTTTGGGTATCGGCCATATCTGCATACTTTTAAAGTTACTAAATGAAGACAAAACATACAAAGATAAATTTAAATTGCCTTTGTTTTTGAAGTTAAGTAGGCGAAAGAAAGATTGGTGAATAGTGTATCTTATAGTCGACAAAAGAACAATAAAAATTGTTGCTACGTCTCAAAATTTTTTGGTTATTTTTTGTTTTCCTATTCGGACATTTGTGAACTTTCTCTGTGTATATATATATATATATATTTGTGATTGATTGCAGTTGAATAGAATGGGAAAGAACAATTGATGATAATAACAACGATGATGAAGATGTGTTTGTTTGTTTCCAGTTATTTTGCCTCTTTACTTATTTTTTGTTGTTTTGTTAACTGGGCTTGCAATACGACTTGTGTTGATAGCGTTTATTGATTGAATTCCCCTTTGCCAAAGAAGAATCAATATGTAATTCAAGTTTGAACAGAACAGACGCCATCTCTCTGAATCGCCCAAAAATATCCAAGACAAGAGGCAATCGAGGAACTCTCGTTTTCAGCGCGAACATAAAATGCGTTCAGTGTTGGCAACTCAAGTTGATGGGTGGGTTGGGCAAGTGCTGGGTAACAGAAGTCCTTGATGCAGCCTTAATTGACAAGCGAAATGAATTTAGGACTGCAGCTCTCACACATGCACACACTCACCCACACAGCAGTGGAAACATCACAAAACAACAAGAACTTTATAACTGAACTAAAACTATTTCCAAGCACTTTGCATGGTGGGTGTGTGGAACTGGGATTGCGAGTGTGATTGGGATTGGGATTGGGGGTAAAGTTCTGGTTCAGGGCCAGAGCAATTTACAAGCACATTTGACTTCCCCACTGCCCCCACACTGAACATTTGCGCCGTTGTCACGCCCCCTTTTGAGGCGTACCCATTTTTATTTTGCTTCCATCTGAACAAATTTTGTTAGTGTGCTTTGTTTAGTGCTGAAATTGAATTAAAAATTTATATGCAATGCAGTTTTTATAGACTTTCCGGTAATAGGATTTTGGTATATAGAAGTGCATGAAATGCTAATTGAAATTATTTACGGTTACAAGCCTTGGACCAGCTTAGGTTGTCAGAATTTCAATTAGAATTAATGCTAGAATATATATGTATATATACTATACACATAATCATTTAATATATATTATTATTACCTGATTCGAAAGATGTTGAAATGTTGTCAGATATTTTGGTGATATGAAATTAATTAAAGTTAAATTCGGTTTTATCTTTATCTTAAAATCATTTATGATCTCATCGACCCTTTCTAGATCTCTTTCTCATAGTAGCAGAATGATAAGAACACCATATCTTTTCGATATAGCCAATGAAATCACAAGATTCAACTTGGATTCTTACAGCTCTTACAATTCTGGCATTTTTTTCAGGTATTGTTTATTGTTTGGTGACCTCTGCTTAAGTAGACGGTATTCGAAATATGTTGGAGTACATAAAAAATAATATTAATCACATGATTTTACTATTTTAGCTGAAAATCATGTTTTCAAATTTTTAAATAAAATATTAATCTGAAGTCGCGAAAATTATCGATTAAAATTCAAAACTGTGACCGGAATCTGAACCGTAATTCAACCGTAATTCACTTTTAATAACGAGCAACCCAATCCGACCGTTTCAGTCCCGAACAGATCGTATCGTATTTATTCCATGTTTATGGGAACTGTTTACTGATATTGACGTTGAACAAGAATATATATATGTTCATAGTTTTTGGGTTCGGTGTCATTCAGAACAAAGATATAATACCCAAATGCAAGGATATATCAATTAAGCGCACGACTTTGCCAGTAGATATAATTTTATCTGATGATATCGTAATTATTTTATGTTGCTTTTTTCAAAAGTTGGGGACACACATTCTGTTAATGCGTATGTACTGAATTTTTAGGTAGTTCTTTAGTATAACAATAAAATGATGGTTTTTTACTGCCGACTTTAACGTTGCGAGTTGCCTTTGCCACGAATGGGGGTAGTAAAATATGCAATTTATATTTTAGCACCTAGATACTCAAATTTTAAGTAGTAGCTATATAATCCTTACAAAAGCTTACAACAGTTTTATCATTTTTGCCAAGATACACAAGACTTGCTTTTATTTACCCATTTTGTTTAATATTGAGTTCTGCAATCCAAAAACTGTTTAACAATTCATAAAAGACCGGAAGCAACTGTTGTTTTCATTTTTTTTTATGTTATGCCTTTTAAATTTCTATAAGGATATAAATTGTTTGTACTGTGTGAAGGTAGATTACTAGGGACCAACATGTAAGTCTATACCCACCACATAAGCCAGAGTTGCTAAGTTTAAAGGGTAATTTGTGATTTTTAAATTTGACTCAACCCTCCTTGGAACATTTAAGCACGTAAAGTTTTTATTTGATTTCTTTTTGTTAAGTTTTTATTTATTTAGCCAGCCAGTTGATGACAAGAAACGTGCTCGCAATCAATGGGAAAACATTTGACTATCTAGCTACACGTTTGTGCCACTGTTGTGTGTGGCATGCACCTGGCATACCGGTTCATAACAAGATTTATGGAAAACACGTTCGTCCTTATATACATATGGCATATATGTACACAGGGCTCTGCTCTTTGTGCCACACTCAGCCTGCATCAACTATGCATGTGTGTGTGGGGAAATGGGGCAGGCAAACGGTCACAAAGGATTGTTGCTTACCACACACTGCAACGTTGCAAGCATGATTGCATTTTACGACATTCGCTGCTAAGGTAGGCTCTTGTATGACCAAGGGCGTTAACAGAGGGGCGTGTCTCTAAAAAGGAAAATCTGAACATTTTTTGGTTTAATTTTAGAAGAGGTATCTTTTTATTTACTCGATTACAATATGTATAATAAACTTCAATCCGGTCCCCCTCTTTACGAAAAGCTGGGTACTCCCCTGTGCACGGCATTTGATGTAAGCCCAGGCATCACTGCACTGTGAGAAAATATTTCCCTATATTATGTAAAGTGTGCAAAAGTAACTTAAATAAATGTGTGAGTAGATTTCCTAGGGGTATTTTATGGGTATGCTATGAAGAAGAATTTCATCTGATTTTACTTACAATCGGCCCTAGAAAAATAGCACTTGTCTCACATTGGAATTCTGTTTGTGCAACAAAAACAAGTGAAATTTTCAATTTTCTAGTTGCCACTTGCATCATTTACCACCAGCATATTATTGGCTTGAGTTCCATTCCATTTTGAGAGAGAGTTCCATATTTTCAGTGCAGCTCAATGTTGTATTGTGCAAAAGCCTGTTGGCCAAAAATGTAATTATCTCCAGGAATGTAGATGAGCAAAGGACTTTCGTAGAGCTTCAACCGTTGTGGTTCGAAAATTTGAGTAGAGATTTGGTCTCCCCCTAGTGTCGACTCGACAATGTTGCCGTTGCTTTCATTTCTCATGGCACTATTTTTTGTGTTTTTGTTGTCTTTTGTTTACTATGCCATAAATAATGCCAACCACACACAGAGAAGAAATTCGCACTCAGAAAACAGTTGAGAAAGTTGCGCACACAAATGTTGCATCTGTTCTTTAATTCTTAAGTCGTGTTGAGTGTTTAATTGGATTTTGCCTCTTTTTCAGCTATTACATTGCCCCAGGAGCAGCTATCTCTCTCTCTCTCTCTCTCTCTCTCGCTCTCTTCTGCGCTTTGTTGTTGTGGCTGTGGCTGCTGCCAACTAATGTCTGCGTGTGGGCGATAAGTTTTCCGACATTTCAATTGTTCGCACACATCGTGTGTGCTTCAATTTAATTTTCATTTTCTATTTAATTGTGTTGCCAAATGGCCAAATGGCAATTGAGAAATAAGAACAGTTAAAGCTGAATCAAAGCGCATTTTTGTTGGTCAACAGTAAATAAAACCAAACGATTCTCCAATAGATTGTGTCTTTGGGGTAAATGCTCTGCATTCATTTTCAACACTCATAACTTATCAAAAGTAAATGACATTCCTACTTTCTATATTTATTTGAAAATCAAATTATAATACCCCAGCAGAGGGGTTATAAGCATATATAAGTAAATGAGATAGAGTGCACTTTATGGTACACTTATAAAAAAACATTGCCCTACATTTTAGGAGATCTACATACTTTTGGCTCCAATGGTTAGTCACCCTATTATTAAGAAAACATATTTACAGAATGTATGGTTGTAGATTGTTCGAAAATGTATAAAAGTGTATATAGTTTCCAGAGTGTTGTTGTCTATTTATTTATATTTATTTAGTGGCTTTGTTGTTACTTATATATTTCATAAGCATTTGCATTTTTTGACTTCACATATTGAAAAAGCGACTCTTGGTTTGTGAACAAAGCGACTTAAACTTCATTACTGTTTGTGAATTTTCTACTTTTTAGAAATGTTTTTCTTAATAATTGAAAATATTTCTAAAATTGAATTTTTATTTTGTAAATTTTCGATTTAGGGCAAGTCTCTCTAAGTCTTAGAAATATTTTTCTTAATATTTAGAAATTATTTCTAAAAATAAGAATAGCTTTCTATTCTCTAGGGCGATTTAATAAAATTTAGAGCGGTTTATTTTCTGAGTGTAACATTGCTTAATTAACAATATTCAAGTCTAGTGAACTTTTTCATTTTGCTTGTCTGTTTAATGTATTTAATGTTCGTTTAATGCAAAGGAGCATTGAGTTGCGATTGGCTTGGTAGCAAAATAAGTTTCGGGCAGCAAGTGAAAATGGTTTTGACACGTAATTAAATGTAAAAGGGAAGTCCTCTTTCCAACTCAATGCCAATGCAAATCGATTTACAACAGCCACAATAAAGCCAATATCCAGAAGAAGTAGAAGAAGAAGAAGAAGTATAAGTGTAAGAAGTGGAAGAATAATAGATGCTCTGGCAATGCCCCATCATTAAGAACTTCAGCAGCAGCAGCAGGCGCAGCAGGCGCAGTAGCAGGCGCAGAAAGAACATCGATTCAACGATTGTTCAACGTGCATTTAATGAGCTGTAATCGCATTCGCAAAGCTTTGCACTTGGCACTTGGCCAAAAGGCTTGCCAACAATGACAAGAAAAAAAAGAAAAATGCTGTAGTCGAGTCAGCTTGACTTGGATATACCCTGGATTCAGCTGTAAAATATAGTCTCATTTTTTATGGCTTGAAGTGAATTACACAAGATTAAATCAAAACAAAATTTTTATTTCACAATTTATTTATTTTTACATATAACTATTGTATATACATATATGATTATAAAGCTAACTTTTTCTTAAAAATACAGAAATTGCTTGCGCTTGCTGAGATCATTATGAGAATAAATGTTCGATTGTAACTTGATCTTGAGGAAATTTGACCAGTCGCTGAATAATTTATATCAATTGGAAGTCAGTTTAAAAATTATGGCTTTCATTGCTATCGTAAGCCGATATATATCGAAATTCGCGAAACAGGCGCAGATATCGATCAAATTAAATAAACTTGATATACGAGAACTAACATAGCTCTCTTGATCTTATAGTCTCTGAGATACACGTGTTTATACGGACGGACTGCCGGACATGGCTAATTCGACTTGGCTGCTAATGCTGATTGAGAATATATATATTTTTTGGGATCAGAGATGCTTCCTTCCGTCTGTTACACCTTTGTGCACGAAACCGATATACCCTTTTAACCTATTTTTAATGGTAAGGAGAAGAACAAGAGCAGTAAAAATAAACACTAAGCCAACTTCAGCCAACCAAATAGCCTTCGTATATATATATACAAATTATATTATAGTATATATAAATATAAATTACATGCACATTTCTTGCAGCTTTTGCCATGACAATAGTCACACCTTTTTATTGGACAAGTCGCATTAGTGGCTAATGAAGGCACAGCAACAGCAACAGCAACAACAGGCAATGGTCACAATGGTCATAGTAAGTGGACAGCAGACAATTCACAATTGTTGTCGCTAACCGCTCGCTTTGTGTGTGTGCGTGTGTGTGTGTGTGTGTGAAAATTTATGATGTGTCCGCTACAATAAAAGTTTTATATTTTTTCACCATGTGCCTGCAGCTCACAATTGTATGTATCCCAGGACACAATCTCCCAATTCCCAGCGCACACTTAACGAGATACTCAGACACACACACACACACACACACACACACATATATATATATATATATATATATGTGTATATTTATATATATATAGGTAGGCTCAGTCAGAGCAATTAATTTCGTTTTATTATCGGGTCATAATTTCTCAGCACATCCCAAAACTAGCCAACGGCAAGAGTCCAGTCAATTGTTCTTCTTGCTCTGCTGTACACATATATGTACATATGTATGTATGTGTATGTAATTGGAGTTAGTGGAAAATTTAATGAAATATTGTCACTGGCTGGCATAGCCAAGCAACGGTGCCCATTGGCCATTTCCCAATTGAATTTTATACATTTTAATAGAATTTCCACACAATCAAAGAAAGAATAACAATTCATATATATGCTAATATATGCTGCATTTCAACAAAAATAGCTTTAAAACTGAGAGAATTCAACTTATTCACAAAATGAGGACAGCAAATGAGACAGATGGCTAGATCCACTCAGTTATTCATTCCGATCAACAATATATATATATGGCTGGCACTCGTTGGAAATACTTCCTTCTGTCTGTTACATACTTTTAGACAATTTTATTCTACCCTTTTTAACAACTTCAGGTTATAAATATATAGTCCTTCTTCACGTTCAACATAGTCAAAGTGAAAAGTGAATTCAAGTTGAGATCAGGGTATATTGCAGTCGGATTCAACATTATTATAGACTCGTGATTGCATTTAGTTTAGTTTGCATTGTCATGATTCCAAGCAAGTGATATAATTATAGTTTTATTGTTATCCATCCATTTTAATCGTCAATACAAATTTTGTATTTATTGTGTATGCCTTCAGGTATTTGTTCGAATTGCTTAAACTTCGAAAATTCCTCCAAAATTATATCTTAAACTCAAACAATGCATTGCAATTGGCATTCCAAGTCTTAAATGAGTTTTTATCTTTTTTTTTTAAAGAATCCCTTTCAAATCCTGCCTAATACTGATTGTTTTTCCTTCTTGTTGGCATGGGAATGGAAATTGAATTGAATTGAGAACAAAACGCTTGCAAGTGTTCTGTGAAATTCGAAATTGGGGGGAAGGGAGGTGGGATATGGTTAGGGGTTGTAGAGAGCAATAGACCAAACAGATGACAAGGGTCAACAGGAAATGGCCTTCAAGCGGCTGTTGCAGCCAAATGATTTTCAATATTGATGAGCGGCCGGCATGTTATGTGCGATAAAAAGCAGAGACAGACAGAGAGAGAGGGACAGAGAAAGTGGGAGAGACAGAGAGATAGAGAGAGAGAGAGTGAGAGAGAGAGAGAGAGAGAGTTAGAGAGGTATCTGTGTTGGAATGAAGGAAAGTTGGCAAACAAAGTGGGCAAACACACACAACTCATTTCATTACGATGGTCTTTGGTCCCAGATCATTTATAAAGTGGCCGCACCTAGACGACCCATCCGAACCCGACCCACCCGTCTCACTGGAACCAGTGGAACCACCCAATCTGGTCGAGGTACTTGCCACATATGCGTGCGCCTGTGCGGCAATTATTAATGAAAGGCTAATTCTACTTTGGTCGAGAGCAAGTAGGAATGCTCCAGTCGAGAGAGCTCGACCAGCAGATGCTCTGAACGTAACTCGATAGCTATCAGAATCGTCGCACACATTTTCGATATGCATACAAAAAATGCATCTTTGCAAAAGTTGGTAAATATGTAAAAATACAATTTTCTACCAATTTCCTACTTGCATACTTGATTTGAAAGTTATATCTTTAAAATTGTGGCCTTTATAGCTATGGGCTATCGATTTCTATCGATAATCGCGAAACAGTTATTGATGAAATGAACATCATCTACAAGAACTTCTATTTCTAGTTCTCAAGCGCTCCTAGTCTCTCAGATCGGCAAGTCAAATCAAGAATATATATACTTTATGAGGCGGTTCAGTGTATAAATAGTAGAGTAACGGTTTTTTAATATAGCATTACTATTCGTCTAAGCCATTCTTAGAGTAAGCAAAAATATCGTGATTCAAGCATTAGATTCAGATTTTTTTGTTAGTACAAATACAAATACAAATACCTCCTAATTATAATATTTTTATTTTTGTTGATCCCACATTCTGTGTAAATAAAAGTAAGTAAGTGAACCGTAAGTTCAACGAAGCTGCAATTTTGAAATATGATTCCTCTCAGCACTTGTGCTGAGCAGTAAATTCTCGACCAGCCAATATAAGACTATAATACAAACAATACTCAACAACAACCAAAAACCAAAAGACAAAAGCCAAATATAATTAAATTGTAAGAGTAAGGAGTAAAGAGCCAAGCTCAGCTATGAACAATGCCTGGTATGCCAATTATTAAATAATTTATGTTAAACATACTTGAACAAAATATTTGATAGCAATTTATTCACAGATTTTGTTCAGTGTTCTTTCTTATCTCAGTTTGAATTTGCCTGTGGCTTTGCCTGCATGTGCAAATTTATTGCCCACATTTATTTATTGAGTCATTCCTTCTGCATTTTCCTGTCCGCCATTTTGGCCAGTTTCTTACCTACATTCAGAAAAAATTGCTTTATAATGGAAGTCCCTATTAAAGATATAAGGTTTCTATATTTATTAGAAGTAATTCGTAAATATTAGAATATTATTTCTAAAATTTAGAAAGGTTTGACCTAGGTCAACAATCTAAAGTATATGTCGATCTTTCCATTTCATATATATTACTAAGAAAAACATTTCTAAAAAATAGAAAGGCAAATTTTATTTTTCAAATTAATATGTATGACCTTCTAAAGTAAAATGTTTGTATAAGTAAAATCTTAAAATGCAAATGCTTATTAATAATATAAGTAACAAGAAAGCCCATATAATAATTCTTCTCAATTTACACATAAAACAACACCCGGAAAACTAGAAATTTGGAAATGCAAACGCTCGCGTTTAGAATGCCGCAAACATAAATTTTTGGAATTTATTTTCTGAATACAAGGCTCCATAAGAATTTCGATTTACTACAATGTAGGGTTTATTTCGGTTCCGGTTCCGGTTCCGGTAAGTAAAGTGTAATGGTTCCGGCTAAGGTTATGAATTGGTTTCATATTTTTTTTGCGGTATTCGTTTGCGTTACTAAATGTACTAATAATAATCGGTTTCTATAAATAGCTCTTCAAAAATGTCGAGTTCCGGCTCCGGGTTTGGTCCCAAATTTCATGCGGTGTCGCTACGAGTTCCGGTTCAGGCTTGACGCCCTACTATTTACAGTTCTCACAATATAATTATCACGCTGCCAATTTAAGTTTTATATTAAACAAAAATAATTCTCAAAAGCGCCAAACCTTTTTTCCAAATGAAGTACAAAACAATCACAAAGATAATTTGACAAAGTACAGCAAAAATAGCATACAATGCGGACTGGCGTCAGTGGTTGTTATTTTTGAAAAGTTTTAGTGGGGCAAAGAGGGTGCTTAACTGATTCATGCAAAGTTGTCCAAGTGACGGGTAGGCTGACAGACAGTTTATGAACTGCGCCGAACAAAATGAACACCAAAAATGTTCAACCATTTTCATTTCCGGCCTTGTGGGCGGGCGCGGCATGGAAGTGGGCGTGGCCTGAGTTTTGTCATTAGCAGGGAAGAGCTCAAGGTCGCTGTAGCTGTGGCTTTAACTGTGGCTGCGGTACTGTGCACACGTTCCGCCTACACTGAGAACAATTTCATTTATAATTTACAGAATTTTATTGTTGACCGCCTTTCGTTTTGTTGCAGGAGTTGGAAATAATAATAATAAATATATATAGACAATATGTATATATATATATATCCCTATATCTGTTTTATTTGAGTGTATTTGACACCGCTTAATTAGGATAATTAAAGGGAAATCAGTGCAGTGCTGGTTTGGGAATGCTCTTACTGCTTTATCTCTGCCGTCCTCCGAAACTTATCGTAAAATTTAATTTCAGCAAGTCGAAATGAGATTTGAACAGTTTTTCATGTGATGCTGACAGGAATGATGATGACAGGGGGATGTGGAGGCGGGGCGGAGTGTGTGGAGACCGTGTGTCATATTTTAGTGTCGGGCCAGGGGTGTGGTGAGGGGAGGGTGTTGTGGGAATGTGACAGGCGACAATAACGATGAGCAGTGGGAAAAGTTGAAGCATTTTGCAATTACCTTTTGGCTGACAAATTAAATTTAATTTCAACATAAAAAATAGAAGGAAGCCGAATAAAAAGAATTATGAGAGTCGTAAAACATTTTGGCAGGACTGCTCAATTATTTCTCCCTTTTGCCTGCTGAGCTGGCTCTATAAATTTTATTTGTATTTTATTTATTTATTTATTTCGGCTTGCCTGCCAGCCAAACAACTTTTCAAAGGTAATAAAATAGGGGGAAGTCCATTGGCGTAGAGGGGGATAGGAATAGAAAAGATGGGGGGAAGTTTTATTTATGGCCTCAAGATTTGCAGCAAAATGTTTGCTCCTACTCCGGAAACGTGTCGAGGCGGACAGCCTGTTCTTGATAGCATTGCCCAGGGCCTCAACAGTGGATGATGGTAGGGGAGGGGTGGGGATCCAAGCGATAGGCAATCGATATGGCAAATGGAGTTTATTTATGGCACGTTCCATAACGAAATGCCAGTCGAAAGTTGTTATGCCTTCAGCCAGTTTATAATTTGCATTTATAAACTGAAAATCTGTGCAATCTGTGCGCGGTTACCAATTATACCCTGTACAAAAGCTACGCACAACCTCACTGGGCATGCTCGACGAAAAGTATGCCACAATCATATTTAATATACGGATATATCTTTAGTCGATAAGTGTGTCACTAAAATGCTACTGGGTATTTGTTTAGTATGGCATGTCTCATTGTTTATGAATTTCGCAAGTGAGCTGCGACAACATCTTAAGCTGAGGGGACCAACACAAAGAGAAAGACAGAAATGTTTTCCTATTTGTAATTTTATGCTAAGGATGTGGGCGCTTTGGGGGTTTTTTTTTTGAGCTTAGAGCTGTGCTCAATATTTGTTTCCCGGTTTGCAGATATTTTTGGGAGCAATTGTTTATCTTCCGCGTATAAAACCAATTAAATGAGCCTAGAAAAAGGACTCCAGTTAATCCTTTTTTGCATGGCCAAATCCAAAGACAATGGCGGCAACAAAGGACACAGCCAGGCAAAAACATTTGCATACTTTATTAACTTGTCTCCAAGAACTGTGTATCGCTCTCAAGCGACATACTACTCGAATACACACATACATATAAAATATACACATATGAAACAGGAATATTTTAATAGCGACGCTGTTGAGATTGGAAAATTTGTTCTTTAATGTGTATATTTGCAGATTAACATATATATATATATATATATATATATATATATATTAAACATAATTTGTACAGTTAAGATATACACAAACACTTCACGCAGTCTATGAATTGGAAACAACTTAGACTCTAATTTAAAATCTGAATCTGAGTGAGTAAATTTCATTACTTGTTTCTGTTTAATTATAAGCAGTCAGCCTAAATGGTATTAAATATTCAAGATGAGAAGTGTTCATTATTATGATATTAGTCCGTTGAAAGCCAAATAGGCTGAACAGTAAACGGGAAATGTATACATTGGCAAGATTATTTCCGTTATATATACATAATTAATAGTCACTCAAAAGGACACTCAGGATGACATGCATATTTAAGTGAACATCTGATTGGATTAAATGAATTAATCGCGTTAACATTTTCAAAAGTTGTCACAAAATATTTCAAAGACGATCAAAAAGCAAGACAAAATTTGACAGCTACAATTTATGCAATTTCCATAATATCAAAGAACAAAGAACACATTATGCAGCGCATAATTATGTAATTTACTAGTAACAATCCACTTCCCGATTACCCACCCCAAACTCACCTCATCCTTGGGCACCAGCGTCACCTTTTTGATGGTGGGTGCACTATTGTTCACCACAACTGTTTCTCGTTTCAACGAGGGCCGCTTAAGGGCCGAATGTGGCTTTTGTATTTCAACCATAATCGCTGATCCCGTTGTTTCTCTGTTTCTCTGTTTTTATTTTTTGATTTTATTTAGTTGTTGTTGTTGTTATTGTTATTGTTCTTGCTGTGCCTTGTTAATGATGATGTAAGTGGAAGATTATGATGATTATGATTATGACGATAACAATACTGATTAGTTTGTGGCTCAAGCTGTTGCTTGCTCACTTCCTCTTGCTGCTGTTGCTGTTGCTTTTGTTGTTGCTGTCTTCTCTTTGGAATTCACATTCGCATTCACATTCAGTTTTCAGCACTCATTAATCACAAAATGGCGCCATTACACACGCATTGTGAATTAGCGCAAAACATTGCCAGCTGCGAACAGCACTGAGAAAAAAACATGTATGCCCCTATATATATACATATATATATATATATATATATCTATTTGTGCACACTCAGCAATAATAAAATCGGTCTAACTTTTCGAAAATCGCCCTCCAAAATAGATAGTTTTTTACTTCTAAAAAATTATTTCAAAGTATTGTGAAACAAATTTCTTAAACTTAGAAAGGCTAGCCCTAAATCGAAAATCCAAATAATATAACGATTTTCTCTATTGTTTAGAAATATATTCTCTTACTAAGAAAAACATTTTTAAATAGTCGGAATGCAAACCCTAATTTTTGGAAACAATGCTTTCTAAAGCTTTGAAAATCCATATTAATATTTAGAAATGCGAGCCCTAGTTTTATGTTCTTGTATTTTTTTAATTTTGATTAATTTTCTTATGTCTTATTGTTACTAAAGACAACATTTCTGATTATTTCATTTTTGAAATTTAACTTGAATTAAAGAAATACAATTGAATATTAAAAATATTTATTATACCTTAATTCTGATTTCAAAGCGTTTTTAAGCTTTTTGATCGCTTTTCTAAATACGATGGCATACAACATTGTTTTTTTTAAAGTGTAGCAACTGGGCACGACCTTGTGGGTGGTTATGGTGGTGCCACTAAATGAACTAGACGTGCTGATGAGGCCCAAAGATTTTTTGTTGGCATTTAATGAGCTGCTTATGGCATGCATACGACGTAGCATGTTCTCGTAATAAATTTCTCAATGAAATTTACATAATCGCACACAACCAACCACTACCACTTCCCCCTCCAATCCCCAGTCAACCCCCACGACAGGTTGATCTCTGCGCTTGACTTAAGCTCAACCCAAATATAAATATGACAATGACAATGACAATGATGATGATGATGATGTTGATCCCACAGATGATGCTGCTAATGATTGCTGACAATGATGATGATGATGAGGTGTTGGTTTTTGGGGCTGGTTACTGTTACTGATTCAATTTGGTGGCAAGTTTCTGGTAACGTGTTTGCCGCAGATAAACGACTTAGTGTGAAAATGCCAAAAATTGAATTAGTCAGCGTGCAGCGTATGTGGCGATATGCAAGTTATTAGCATAAACAGTGCCAGACAAGAGCCAAAAGCCAACAGTCAAAAGCTGGCAGTGGGGAGAAAAGTTTCGCTGGATTACACACAAAATACCCGACGCTTCTTCCAGTTAAGCCGACAAGCAATCTGAGCCATTACAATTTGCATATTGTTCGGCCCCAAAAACTTTGCCAAATGCGACATGGGCGGGGGATGGGAGTTGGTGTTGGGTCGTAGCTACACTCAGAAAAAAGAACGATCAATTTTAGTAAGTCGCCATAAAAAATATAAAGTTTTTCTATTTTTAAGAAATATTTGCAAAATTTAGAAACTCTTGCCTTAAATCGACAATCCAAAAAATATGGCGACTCTTCTAATTTTTAAAAATATTTTCTCTTATTAAGAGAAACATAATTAATAAAAAATAAGAAATTAAGAGATACTATGTAAAATATAAATATGTGAAAACATTAAATACAAATGCTTATTAATAAAATAAGTAATAAGAAAGCTAATATAAGAATCTCCTCAATTTACACATACAAAACAACACCCTGGAAATTAGACATATTTTTTCTAAATATTAGAAAAATGCACACTGAAATTTAGAAATTTATTTTCCGAATAAAAGGGTGACTGGCCATTGGAGTCAAAGCAAAGGCGATTTATTAAAATTAAGTTGATTTTTTTCTTATGAGTGTAGGCTAGCAGTCAAGTGGTCAAGTGCTGTTAGCTGCTGGCTGTGCCTCACATTTGCTCTCAAGCGACACACACACACACAGCACACACACATGCATATGGGCTATGCAAATGTTTGGGCCGCACATCAGTGCGTATGATTGATGTGCTCAAAAGGGCTGCGGTCGAGTTATTGTGGTTGTTTGCACAGGTCGAAGCCAATAGCAAAAAATTGTGTTCGGTGCTCAAATTGCTCGAGAAACCGCATTTGGACTGCCAAATAAAAAAAGAGAATAAATTGGTAAAGTCACTTGTGTGTGTGTGTGCTTATGGAAAGCCATTTGATTGATGGCGTCTCCAACATAGTGGTGTAGTTTTTTATACTTTATAAATGATGCGCCTATGGGCATGTTTATTTTTATTCTCGTTTTTGCTATTCACTTTATCTGCCATTTCATCAGTTTTTATTTAGCATATATACATAGTTTTTTTTTAGTCACTTACTCGATTTTTATCAGGATCTAATCAAATTTTGTTTGCTGAATGAAAGCTCCAGTTAAACTTTACCTATGTATATATATTTATAAATATATATTTACTCTTGATAGACATTGCTTTTCTATATTATTAGTTTAAGTACACAACTTCTGCGATCCAATCTGCCAATCAATGCTCACAATTTTGATAAGCTTGCACAACTAAATTGATGAATGATGAATAATCTACCAATAAGGCTTAACTGAGCTATCGAATAATATTAATTGCAGTCATCAACCAAGTGCGGCAAAGTTAGCTATTAGGATATTGCATTAATATATTATTGAATATGATGATCGAACGGAACTATTCGTCAAAAGTTGAGTTCTCTATGAAAATCTTTTTTGCATTTGTCAAGTTAACCCAATCAAACTCTTCAGTTATGCATGTTATTTTTAAATATTATATTATTTCGACGAAGTTATTGCAGCTCCCATAGGAACAATTTGTATATTTCTTAAATTTATATGCGGACGGACTCCAGTCTGTATGGGAATGTGAAGTTCGATATCTTCATTATAATGGCAATAAGGCTGTGGTCAAGGTTGAACTGACTGCTCTTAATCAAAATAACAATGACATCTCTTTGTCATATAAAGTATCTAGTTTTTCATATTTTTTAGGATACGTGTGTGTGTGTGTAGCGTGTGTATGAGTGGTGTGAGTGTGCGTGTATGTGTATCAATGACAATGGCAATGCAGATTGCGGCAGCCACAACTAAATAAGTGGTACACATATATCAATGCCTTGCCACATTGGATATACATCAAAGTCTATGGACACAGACTGATATACTTGCAACAGCAGCAAACACACTCACATGTGAAGGCAGCCTGGAGCTGTGTGTGTAAACAAATGGGGAGGCAGCCAAGTTCTCTGCTCGGACGGACAGGATGAAAACAAAGGCGATGGCAACTCTTGGCTGCCTCCTCTTGTGGTAGCTGCGAGCAATGTGTGTGTGTGTGTGTGTGTGTACATATATGTATATAGCTGCATTTGAAACAGCTGCTGCTGCTTGCTGCACATTTGACACAGTTTGCAGTCTCTATTGTTGTCGTCGTCTTGGGACGCATATTAAAAATGTCTTAATAGATTTGTGTTTGCCCACACACACACACACTCACACACAGCACAAACAGCACACACACACGCATAGTTGTTTTCATTAATTTGTTGCCCAATGGTTTTGTGTTCATTGTTTTACTTGGAGAGAAGGTGGCATAAATGGCGTAACTTTTAATTTTCATGCACACACACAGCCTATACACACCCCACACACACCCCACACACATACACACGTGCACAACAATAATACTAATAATAATAATAGCAGTAAATGTAACAAGAACAGCAACAACAGCTGTTCAATGCTAACAACAACAACAGCAACTTGGCAGCAGGAAAATCAGCATTTTCCTTTCAGCCCAATTTCCAAGCGACGACTTTGTTATTTATTTTGAACATTTTGCCACTTTGATATTTTTTTTAATTTTTGTTAGCCCGTTTTTTTTCTTATGATAACATTTTCTGATGGAAACTTCTCAACAAACTTGAATATAAATATGTATTTTGTTTTGCTTTGCACACCGATAACAACAAGAGGAAAACCAAAAAAAAAACCAAAAAAACAAAACAAAAAAACACGGAACGTGAGGAGAAAGAGAGAGAGTCCAGAGACAGACAGAGAGACAGAGGAGAACGCAACGAACGCTTCCGTGCGGAAGTCAAGCGACGACTGAAAGTGAAACTGAATCAAACTGAATTGAAACAGGCGCTTAACTGGAAATCTGCGTCTGCGTATGTGTGTGCCTTGTGTGTGTATGTATCTGTGTCTGTGTATGTGGCCAAGTGTGCAAGTGTGTGTGCATGTGTGTGTAGGTTGCGACAGCCCGACAGACGTCTGCACGGCAAAGTAACTAGGGACGCTTTTCGTTGCCATCCTTGTTGTTATTGTTTACCTTTCATCACACACACATACACACACACACACACATTGAAAGAGGAACACACACACAAATAATGTTAATCAGCTGTTTTGTGTAAGCTTCTGCGTAGCTTTCTCTGACTTGGTTTATGTTTGAAATAAAAGCTGTAGTATATCAGTTTAAATACCACCTTGCTTTCTTACAGTTGGAAAATAACTTTACTTAATTTGCAATTTATGAAATGAAATAAATGTAAGCTCTTTCAGTTGGTATTAAATATTACTACTTACTCTTTAATTTTATTTTTTTAAGGAAGGATGCATTTTTCACATTTCTATTACTTTTTTATATATTTTTTTAAAGTAATAGGACTCATTTTTTTTTCATGCGAAGAAAGATTTCATTAAAATGTAACAAAGCTGTAGCTCCCAGTTAATAAGCGAAAAGCATTATGAGCTTGACTCGATTATAGGGCGGAAGCTTTTCCAAAATGGTTTCGTTCACATTCGCAAAAAAATCAAACGATTTTTGATCAACACTTCAAGAGATGAGCACATTTCAAGTAAATGTGTAGAGCTTACCAAAGCTTTTCACAAGCTTACCCAAGCTCTTCAAAAGCTTGCCAAAGCTTTGTATGTGTAATTCAAAATGTTTGGCTCAAGTTAAGCCTTAAGCTTAACCAAATAGACAGAATCCTTAGGGATTGCAAGCTGTGCAAAGCTGTGTGGCAACTTTTGTCCGAGTTCTGCTCCACTTGTGCCACATGTCAAATGCGGCAGCCACAACAAGAGTTGTGTAGCCGCAACGAGCATCCATACGGAAAGGAGCAAAATCAGTTAAGAATGAGCCAGTCAGCAAGTATTTGCTCAGACCAATCACCCCCAATTACACACAACACATAAATTATTCAAGTCAAAGTCGAGTGCGTATTTACATCTGACAGCTTTTTTCTTTAACTGACTACACTCAGAGAAACATACAGTCACCATAAATGCGTGGAAATATTTAAGAATAACTTAACAAATTTTATTTTACTAATGAACAAAATTTTTCTTTTTAAAATTTATGCAATTTCTTCATTTCCTCGGAACGGAAATTGTAATTGAATTCAGTCAAATTTCATTGGAATAAAGAGTGTCAAATCGAAACTTCATCTTTACCGATTGACAGAATTGAAAACCGGAATCAAAATTCTATGTTTTTTAAAGGTACAGAAATTATTAGTCTTTAATCTTTACCGAAATATTTACACTTTACGTACCTGACCCTGAATAAATCATATATTTTCTATGAGTTTTCGGAATGTAAAAAAAGGGTTTTCCAACAAAACCAAATAATTTTCACATCCTGTTCGCAATTTCTTTAATTCAGGACATCTGTTTTTTTCTTTTTATCTGTATGCTTTTCACTTTCTGTTTTGCCCATTCGGTAATTGTTTTTTGCTTTCTTTGTGTGTACGAGTTACGAGCGTGTTCTTGTGTGTGTGTGTGTGTGTGCGTGTGTGTTGTAGGTGTCATTGCCACATCGGCGGTAAAATGCTGCAAAATTAATGTGATATCAACACCCAAGCATTGAAGTTGAGACAACAGCACAATTTACTTTGGCCAACATTTCGTTTTATTTCTATTTTATTTTTATTTTTATTGTTGTATTTTTATTTTTGAGGTGCTTTTGGTAACGGTTGGCGGCTTTCGGTTGATTTACAATAATTGTAACGACAGTCGACGTACAAAATAACAACAAAGAAGCATCTGAAAAGGAGTTGAGTGCGTATTAGAAATACCATCTGTAATTCCCAAAGCTTCAGCCTTGAAACAGGGTGTTATTTTGAAGCAATGTTAATGAACTCGTAAGGTAGTCGAATCTTGGTTGCATAATTGATGCAATAAGCAAAAGTAAATTACAATTAAAACGATACCTTGTTTTGATTTAGATGACAAACTTGTATAATATTGTCTATGACTCTTTTTGTAGATTCATATTTATTTTCAGACAATGCTCATTATGTTAACTAGTTTTCCCGCCTATTAAGTATTACTTGAAACTGAAACTAAACGGTGCCAAGATTTATATCTGCCTGTGCTCGCACTTTTTATTTTTATTTTTTTTATCATCATTTTGGGCCAGTAAATCATTAAGTTTTGTATTCCATAAAGCAGTTAGTCAAACAGGAACTGAAATTGCAGTTCTACAATTCAGAATCACTACTAAAATACAACATATTTTTTAAAGAAGCAGTTACAAGAACAGATTCCGATACCATAACGGAACGGAATACCGAAATAATTTTGGGAAGCAATTTAAAACCTTTACACTTTTCATTCCCAAGCGGGAATATGATTTGACATATAACATAACACTTTAAATATATATAAATATAAACAAATATATAAATAGATATGTATATATAAACGATAATCCCCTTTTGTGAGCACTTAGATATGTATATATAATTTATATATTTTACATATGTATAATAAAATTTAAATTGTTAACTCAGATTAACAAGTAAGCACCCTGTAAAATAGACTGAGGCAGCTGGTAGATGTCGCTGTTTGCCGGTGTCTATTGGCCGCAGCCTCAAGATACAGCTACAGATACAGATACAGATACAGATACGGAGATATTCAGCTAACCGAGACTGACCCTGGCATGCTTATTCCCATTTATGTTCATCGATGAGCACGTGCACGTCTCTCTCTCTCTCTCTCTCTCTTGCTCTCTCTCTCTCTCTCACCCTCTCTCTGTGTGTGTGTGGGTGTGTGTGCATTTGTTAACTATCGTATTGCAATGGACAACGATGGCTGGCAAATGGAGCGACCAAGTTTATTAAAAATGTATGCCATAAAAATGGCGATTTCATATGCGAGAAGTGTTTCTGCATATTTACACGTAACGCAGCTTAAATTGTTTCTTAGTGTGTGTGTGGCTGTGTGCATGCTCGTAAACAGGAAACGGAAATCAACATGCAGGCACACGCAGCAAAAGCAGCAACAATAACAAACAACACCAGCAACAATGGCCATTGTTTTTTGACATCCTATTGCCATTAAATATGGCATAAATCATGTTGAGCTAAAAACATTGCCGTTACCACATTATCTATTTTTGATTAGACGCAGACATAATCCATTTTGGCAATAGCAATGAGCACATAAAAGTTGCTATTTAATATATACTACAAATAAATTCTGCTTTGGCTTAGCGACTGTTCTAACTGCTGCGTTCAGGGTATCATGCAGTCGAGCTGACTCTGACGGGTCCTTTTGACCCGATTTCAACTGCCCACATTTTCGATATGGCCGCAGTTTAAAGCTTTGTTCAACATTGCCACAAAACACGTATTACCAACTAAAGCATAGGTGAACGAAAAAGACAGAGAGTGATAGAGAAAGAGAGAGAGAAATAGAGAGAGAGAGAGAGAGAGAGGGAAAGCTTACAGTTTTAGGCATATTCATTGAAGCGATTGTTTGAGTGTGTGGTATTTTGGTACACTCACACATACACACACACGCAAGTAATTACTGGAAATATATTTCTAATGTGTATATGAGCAAAAATCGTAATTGCAGAAATAATTCATTTCGACTAAATTAAGCCCCAATGAGCTTTAATTATGATATATCCATTGAAAGATGTATTTGGGGAATCCAATATTATTTACAATAAAATCGCTTAAGCTTAAATTGTATTTTCACTTTACGATTATAACTCTTAACCCATAATTTTTGTTTCTTGTTATAGCCAGTTACAAGAACCGATATTATAAGTCCATTTATCCATATATGGATGCACTTCATAATTTTTGGCGTAACCTTTATTGCTTATCGATTCGGTTTGATATCAAATTTGTGATATGATCTGGAATTCAAGAAAATATTCTTATTGCTTAAGCGCTCATAAAATTTTTCCTGTTTTATAGTGCAATTCGGTCCACAAAAAAAAAAAACATAAATAATGCTTTATACTTTATGACATGAATCTCTTGATTTTTATACTCTCATACGTTTCCATAGTGTGTGACTGTATGGATAAATACATACATATGTACATATATATACATATACACACGTATGTACATGCATATGTATAATTATATACATATACATATGTACATTGTGCAGCAGCAATTAAATGAATGCGCATAGAAAATGAAGCACCCCAAAAACAAACGAAACAAGACATAAAACAAAAAGACAAGTTAGCCACGCAGAAGATTATATACCCTTTCAAAACGAAGTCCACCTGTGCAGTCACTGGAAAATATAAGGAAAAGCACAGACTGTTCCTATCTAAATAACACAAATAAATATGAGTAATATAAGAAGATAATAAAATAAATAAAAGTTTGGTTAGGATAACTTGGTAAACAAAAGAGATCTCAACTTTTGACTAATGAGAGCTATATGATATAGTAGACCGATCCGCATGAGGGACTAGACAGACAGACAGGCAGGCAGACGAACTTGCCAATATCGACTCGACTCGGCTAGTGATGTTGGCTAAGAATATAATCTACATAATCAATGGCTCTTTCGATGCCTTACAAAGTTCAGCACAAAGTCAGAATATCCTCTGCAGGGGTATATATTAAAAAACAAAAAGGGAAAAGAAAAAGAAAAACTAGGCAACCAAGTTAATTTATGGACCGAGTCGACGACTGTGCTCAACTTAAAGCTGAGTGTTTTCAAAAAGTGTGTATCATGAAAATACAAGTGTCAATATATACATATATATATATATATATATATATATACAGCATATGTGTGTTCTTTTGTGTGTGTGTGTGTGTTTGTGTGTTTGTGCGTTAGTGGCTTGGCCGGCTTTCAGTTAAGCAAAAAGTTTTACCACCTGCGTTTTTCATTTACATGAGTAAGTTTCCACATTAAACGCAACGCAAAATGAAAATGAAAAGCAAAATTATGCCTTTGCCAACGTGCTGAATGCTTGGCTCCCATGGAAGCCGGGGGGGTTGGGTTATATGTACAGTCGGCCTTAAAGTTTTTGTGTTTAACAGAGAATGCGTTCCCCAACTTTATAAGCAAGCATTCGCACAAAATTCTGGCAATTTTTATGAATATCATATTTTTGCTTGCTGATGTGCACGTGATTTGAAATGCTTCATTGCTCGGTGAGCCGCATTTCTGTTGCATTTTTAAATATGCCTGGCGATAAAAAGCAATAAATGGCCGTATCAATTGAGTCAATTGAGTTAACTGACATTTATTAATGCTATTCAATAAATATTCAACCAAATGCAAATGTGATTCAATTTAAAAATATTCGTGCTGAACGCAACAGTGATTTTTGTGTTTTACATATGTTGTAAGCCATGTTTAAGCTTTACTCCCACTGAAATGTTGAAATAAAAAAATAAAAAAAAAAAATGATATTTTATTTAATAATAATATTTATTAATTGGGAGAGGGAAAGTTGAAATTTGGAAAATTAATGAAATTAAATTAAATAAAGAAATAGAGAGATATATAATGAGACATTGATCGACAAAGAGAGAGAGAGAGTATATTGACATAGAGATAGTGATAGAGATAGAGAGACAGAGCTAGAAATATATACATATATATATATATTTAGAAATATATGTGCATATAGATATAGAGTTAGCGATACAGACATAGAGATAGAGATAGACAAAGAGACAAAGAGATCGAGAGATATATAGCATGATTGCTCATACTTTGACCATATATCATTCCCTACACATTGTCAGAAAGTTGAGTTTGCTTACGTTGCCATCACGACCTGATAACACACGACTCACGACTCATCACTCACGACTCACGACTTAGGACACATAAAACGTCCATCACTGTCAGAGTTATCATGGCTTAAGGACACCGCTTGTGCTTGTTGGGCGAATGTGAAACCAAAGTTAAATACATAAGCGCCAGTTGATTAGGCAAAACTAAGCTGGCAAACTGGCAGCTTCTTCTCATGCAACATGGTTGCTTGCTTGCTCGTTTGTGTATACAGCTAAACATGCGTGAGGCGCCCGTGGCGGCATAAGGCACAACCACAACCAGCAACAACACCACCACCACCACCAGCACCATAGCCACAGTCAGAGAGTAATTCCATTGTGCCCGCCCAGCTCGTTTCCCGTTAGCTAACCAACTTGCCTGACTTATTAACTTAACAAAATGCTTTTGGGACTAGCTTTGACTCTGGGATTTTATTTTTTGACGTTGTGGCACCTGCAACGTTGCTGGAGACGCAGCTGGCGGCGCACTTGAATAATAAGTGTCTATTATCAACTGCCAGGCTCCGTAACGAGCCTAGACAACTTTATAGATACATATATATACATATATTTAAATATGTACTGTCGAATATAGATTATACATACTTGTATATATATATATATATATATATATGTTTGTAGCCCACAGTTTTGGCTCAGCTGGCTGAAGCAACGGTTAATGTGGGCCTATTCGCTTGCCGGCGGCTTTTAATAATTATTTCATTTCGCTTTTGCGCTCAAATATTTTATTCATCATTATTATTATGATTATTGTTATGATGGCCAGTTGTTGTTGACTTGCGCCTGCCAAATTATCAGTTATTTTATTTGCAACCGGAAACAGCTTAAACTTTAAATTTTGCCGCACAATTTTCGACTTGCGAAGAATGTGAAAAGTTTATTATTTATATTTTGTTGGGGATGCGGGGGAGGCATGTTTAATGCTGCATGCAGCCATTTAAAATGTATTTAAAATGTATTTAAAATGTATTTAAAATGTATTTAAAATGTCTTTGCGAATCTTGAAATGTCTGTGTGTGAGTGTGTTGTGCACAGTGCTCAGCTGCGCCTGACGCTATGCAACACTATTTCGAACAGGGCCAAATGCAGGCCACATTGACATCCACCTGCCGCTTGCGACATGCAACAATTTCACTTAATTTGCAACCAAGTTTTCTTTTTTGCTTAAAGACATTTAGTGCTTGTTTTTTCTTGTGTTCTCGATATATGCTTTTTTTATTATTATTTTGTTTATATAATTAAATTAATAATGTACTTTTCTATCCATAAGAAGTATTTTTGTAAGTGTTTCCTTATCTTAACATTTAACATTTCTCCAATGATTCTTTTGTTTTTTCTTAGTGCTCTCACAGCTTTGTTCAGATTAAACTTCTGGATAGACTTAAATGCATTTGAATGTTTTTCAAAGTGATGGCAACATACTAACACTCTTAAGCACACACACACACACACACTCACACGCACACACGTATGAAATTCAATTAGAGTTTTGTGTTCTTTCATCAGCCCCTTTTACTTTTGCAACTTGGCTCAGGCCTATTCACATCTTCCCACCTCTCTTTCTCTCTGCCCCTCTCTAGCTCTCTCTTCCTCGCTGTCTCATTTTCTTTCTCTTACTAGCACTCATTATCGTCCTTGTCCTCATCCTTGTGCTCATTTTGGTCTTGGCTACTTGCTTTCATTTGCCCCACACATCCCACAAGCATACTCGACAAAGGCTTTGGGCGCGCACACAGCGTGAAATTGTTCTAGGCTCTGAGTTGTGAGCGGGGCGGTGGCGGGGGGCTAAAATATGGAAAGGACAACGCCTGGTATCCTTACCTGCGAAGCACGGATACACAAGAGAGCAGCTGAGCTGTTGAGCAGTTGAGCAGCAACCAGTTTTATTTATTGTCGTCCTCTTCTCGTTAGAAGCATAAAGCCAAATTAATCATGACAGGTCGTCATAAAAATAAGCAGCGAATGACTTTGTTTTTTTTCTTCCTTTTTTGCTGGCTAATAAATTCGAATACGAGTAATGAAATCACGTGCTAATCGCATGTGTATGTTCCGTAATCATGTTTCTCTCCAATTTCCCCAAAGATTACCCGAAAACTCTATTGAATTGTGATATAGCTTCGGATGCTTCGAAGACGAATTCTTAAACAGAAATTCCTATGAAGTTTGAGGCAGTTTCTTCATCAAGTCTATTTAATGTTATCGATAACTGCCACGAGACACGAATACCAATAAGCATCGCTTTCCGATAGCCATAAAATACACAATTGTAAGGATATATAAGGATATTCACATTGAAAATTTGTCTGTTGATCAATACGGTATAAATATATATATATATATATATATATATATATATATACATAGATTGGAAGGCTATATCCTTAGAATTGTTTTTTGCTGATATTTCAAATCGACTTGTTTCGATATTCGCAGCTATCGATAAGGGACTTAGATTCCACTCTTTGCAGTCTCTGAGATGGCCAATTCATTTTTCCCGTTTTGGGAAGCGAAATTGTTATTTGCCTTGAATATATGTATGCATGTGTGTGTGTATATGTGTGTGTGGATGTGGGTGTGTATATATATAGAGATATGTGAGATATATAATGCAACAGCTCAAGTGCCTGAGGTGTTGCTGGCTAAGCAGTTATGCGGTGCGACTGTTGCGGCTCTCAAACTCTGCCACGGGCAGCGACGACACCAAGTGGTGGCGCCACAACTCAGCCTGGTTGCCACTTTGGACCACATGATGGGCGTTGATAGGCAACAAGCAGCCGGTGGCAGACACTCGACTGGAAGATGGCGCAGACATTTGGCCTTGCATTGGTTACACATACGAGTCCGAGTAGCTGTTGTGGTAGCAGTAGCAGTGGCAGCAGCAGCAGTGGCAGTGGCAGTGGCATGGGGTACATGTGGCATGCAAGACTGGAAGGCATGCTGTGTTGGGCTGTGTCTCTCTGTGTTGACAGTTGCACTAATTGCGAAATGCTGTTTGCTCGCCTGCCATTGTCTCTGTCTCTGTCTGTGTCTCTATAGCTGTCTCTGTTGCTGTCTCCAGCATACTTATAGGCAATTTGCATATTCCGCTAAGCAGCTGCAAGGAAGGCTTTCCTCGCTCTCTCTCTCTTTCTCCCTCTCCAGCGACTGAACTGTGTCCATTTCTGTTCTGTTCGCTGAACTTGTTTATTTAGTGCGTCAAGCTGCGTTTCGTCTCTTGCAATTTAATTGTGTTTTGCTTTTTTGCAGACTGCTCCATGCTGCTTTCTTATCGAGGGTATTACACATTTGTCGAGTAGTTTGATACGCATTGAAGGCGACTTCATTCTACAAGGATACGCAATCTTCGTCCTATTTTTTTCTCTCATTTTACTCATGCTCATCCGCCCATACGCTATTTTCTGTTATTTTGCTCTTCTCATAATATGTTAATGATTTGCTTTTATTCATTATTTGGCTGATGAATATTTAATCAAGAGCCTTGCGTTGATTTCACTCAACTAATTGACAGTTTGATTAATTGATTTCTGCCCATCAGCCCATCAGACGTATACGCAATATTTGCTCGCTGAATTAATCTAGCATCTCGTTGACCTTTCATTTGGATTTATATTTATTTGCGCAGCCTTAATCGAATTATCCAGCATTTTGGGTATTCGTCATGTACTCGACTTAAATGAATGTACTCGTTTGATAATCGTTACGTAATGCAGTATTTGATTTATCAATTAAATCTTAAGCAGGTGCAATTGGAGCGAGCTATTTTCTGCAAGGGTTTCATTTCCATGTTATCAGGTTTTTGCAAGCTTGCATTTTATTTAGTTGTTTGTCAGTCGCTTATTACCGATTCAGTGTGGAGATCCGCATGTTAAGTCCATTTTCCGCATTTACCCCCATTCACCCACCCTCCCATTTACCCCCATTCATCCTGCCGTTTCATATTTGAATATGTCATCCATTCGTTCTGTTTCTGGCTCTGAATTAATAGCTTCGGATGTCATCGAGCAGAATGTACTCATAAATATATGGGCATGAGATGAATTTGCATCTGCATATTGCATACAGTCCAAATATTTTTGATTGCTCGATGTAGATGCTCTTCAACAATACAAGTCGTATAGTTCTTTAATGGGGTTTTCGCCAAACTCTTGGGCAAACTGAAATCCATTCACAATTCCAATAAAGAAATTTCAGTTTGCTGTGTGTGGTTGTTTTACAAGAGTGTCGCTTGCAGTTTGGTTTAAGTTTTAGTCTTCTTTGAAATTGCCAGATCGCAGATCCAAACCCAAATTCAAATCTTGCCAAGAAACTAAAATTCGTACTCCACTAAATAAATACTCGTTACAAAGTGTGTGTGTTTGATAGAGTGAAAAAGGGTGGATTGTTCTGCTGCCAACAGAAGTTAATTCTCAGTGGACGTGACTGAATCGCACTTCAAGCTATAAATATCTGTGTGAGTATGCCATAAGTCGTCTGAAATCCCATATCTCACTTATCAATCCTACATATTGCACTCATGGAAAAAGTCAAACAGAAGTTTAAAATAATCTTTTGATTTTCCAAAATAATTTCTAAATATACGTAATTCTTTTTTTAATTCGATGGGTATTTTTCTATGTTTCAGAAATCTTATCTATTATTAAGAAATATATTTTGTTATTTTTGATTAGTCAGCTGTGGAGTTTGTAACTGCTTGCAGTATAAATAAAAATAAGGGAATATAAATAAAAAAATAACCATATCAAAATTAATTTCTAAAAAGTAGAAATGCAAATTCTGCGTGTAGTTGTGTTTTTTTGCGTGAGTGGTTGCTGTGTGTGTGTGTTTATTTGTTTAATTAAATTTGAATGACAAGGCACTTAGGTACACTTAGTTGGCCATGGTGTGAGACTTAATCAAATGTCTCTGTGCATATTAATTAGTTGCTGCTACATAAATGGCAGGCAGCTGACCGCAAGTATAAAATGGAATTAATTCAGCGACAGCTGCAACAACTACAACAACAACTGCAACAATATTAACAAAAGCAATAACAATAACAAGAATATCATTATTATGAACAGGCCTCAACAGCATCATAATTATTGTGTTTCCTGTCGATTTGGCCTCTGCCCTGCGGAGACTCATTTGCCAAACCCTTGGTAAAGCCAAGCTTGTTGCGGTTTTCGTTAACACGCGGTTGAACTTAATTGCCAAACACACACTCACACACACACACACACACACACACAACAATACAGGCCCTCTTCCTGTTCGGAAAGCATGTAATAAAACTTAATGAGGGCGAAAATTCTTATTGACGCGCTTTCTGCAATGCATAAATGAATAATAGAATTCAGCGAATGACAATATGATGAAAAACTGGGCTAAGCTGCGATATGCCTGGCACGCCCACAAGAAACAAAATTAATACAAAAAAATGGGTCATCATCAGCATCAGCAGCAGCATCAGCATCAACATCCACCGGTTCATTGTCGATTATTTGATGACGCAGTTACCCAAGAGATTTGTTTGCTGGCCGAATTGAATTTGATTCGAGTTTGTTCCATTGCCCTCAACTTAAATGTGGCCCTGTGCGGAATTTGTTTGCATACAAATGTTGTTCGTCCCTTAACTGATTTGGTTGGTTGGCCACTAAAAGCCGCTCTGACATCACCCAAGGACGTGGCCCTGGCAAATGCTTGATTGAATACACGTGTGCGTCTTCAGGCACCGTGCCTCAATCATATTTACTACACGCAGAAAAGTATATAAAGTATTTTATTTCTGAAGAAAAGGAATAAATTAGATTAAATTTAAAAAATCACACTGGTTTTATTTACTTACTATTCTCAGTAAACAAATCGCGCTGAAATTAACTTATTACTTCTTGCTGAATGTTATAAAGTACTATTTTTAAATGAGAAATGTATTTCTTAACAAGAGCAAACATTTTAGAAAGGGAAAAAGCTGTGCTAATTTTAACAAACTTATTTTTTCTCATATTCAGTATATATTTGTAAGAACCAGAAAAAATGCTTAACAGTTTTTGTCTGTGTGTATACAGACGTTCAACTAAATCATTCACAGCCATTGGCAAGAAAACAAGAGCCATGCCACAATAATTGCATTTGGTCCGTAAAGAGAAGTGTCAACAATGCGCATACGCCACGTGGATGCAGTTAACTCTAAGTGATATATTGTCTTCAAAGCTGTTGTTGTTGTACGCATTGTGGCCACAATAAAGGTATCAATCTGCTGTGTGTGCTGATTAACTGTTTGTTCGACTCATTAGTTGTCGTCCTCCCGAAGAAAGCCGAGTTGAGTTAAGTAAGTACAAGGACATTTTGATGCCCAGCCAGAAATTGTTATGCCTGCCTTGATTTTATTACGCTTGTGAAAGATGCCCGGCACGTGATGCACACCCACGTTGCGACTTGTGTATGTGTGTGCATATATATATGTGAGTGTGTGTGTGTAACATGTGTATGTGAGTCAGCACCTGACAAACATTGTAAGTAAGCAGTAAAGTGTCTTTTCGTTCAGTTTTCTTGTTTGTTGGCTTGTTCTGCAAAATGTGTCTGAATATTTTGAAATAATTTCCACAACATAATTTCTTTCAACTAAAATACATATTTTAAGCGTAGTCCCCTGTGATAAAATATGTATATATACATAAAAATAATATTTAAAATTAATTTGCTTACGTTCACTTTATTATTCAAACTGATATTAAAGCTATATTTATATTTAATTGCGTAACACATTCATTAACTTCCGTTAACTTCATTTTAAAGGCTTGCATAATATTAAATTTTTTTTTTTTTAGTTTATTTTCAACCTTTTTATTTTGTAAATTTGTCCCGGTAATAAAAAAGAAAAACCACAATCTTAAATTAAATAAAGGGGTCCCCAAATAATAAACAAGTTATTTTAAATCGCTTACTACGCAACATTCTTTAAATTTATTGGTTATTGGGTTTTCTGTCTTTAAAACTTAGCTTGACATATTTAATTAAACATAACAATTTATACAAATTTTATATACTGCTAGGACTTCTTTAAGCCGCTTATAGGTCAGGCTAAAAGTGAGACTGTGATCGCAATTGCAATCATAATGTAAGCATTTCTAAACCGTTTTTTGACTGTAAGTTAGTTGAAGTTGAAAATATAAAAAAATAAAATTGTATCTAAAAATGTCCCTGAGAATGGGGATCAAATGGACGGCGTCAATTTGGGTCACGAGCGCTTATGGTCTGCGTGTATGGAATTATTTCGCCATGCGTCCGGCAAGTCATGTAGGATATGAATGCCACTTGGAAATGAGGAGCGTGTTAGCTTCTTCGTTGCGTGGCAATGCCAGTTGCATGAATGTGCCTATGCTCGGGTTCTATTTCGGTTGCCGGGGGTTGAACTATTGGCTTCTGGGTACGAAATGTCTCACACGCACACACGTGCAGACACCCGCAGACCGTTTGCCACACGTGCCACCAGCTAGCCAGTTAACATAGAAAAATGTGCTGCAAACACTTTTGTGCACTTGGCTTTTGTAATTTTGCGAATGGCAACCGACTCAAAAAAAAAAGAAAAAGTCGCAGCCCAAAAGTTGAAGTTGTGCAGCACCTGCCGCAAATTGAGGTGCCGCAATCGCTTGGCAAAATTTTAAGGCGTTGTCACGTTTCAAAATGTTTCGCAATTTTCCAACAATCAACCATTTTCCCTCTCTCCTTCTCTCTTTATCTCTCTCGCTCTCTCTCACAGTCTGATTGTTCGGTTAAAGTTTCGGATTTCTTTTTTGCTACTGTAGTTTGTGTTTTCTCCGTGTGTTTGCCTTTACAGCAATAATGACGACAACAATGTTGTAAGTTATGAGACGAGGCGAGTTTATGCTTCATCCATGCTATCTACCTTGGAGATCAGTCAAATGAATTGGGTTTATCCCGGTCCCGTTTTCTTTTTATTAAAGTTCTTTTATTTGTATTAAATATGAGAGCAAATCTCGAATTATGCATACTAGTTTGCCAAGGGACACTTGCATCAATGACAACTTGCAACGCATTGACACAGGCTCGAGCTTAAGCATGTCAAATGGCATTGCAAATGAGCCGCAGACAGCTCCGGGGTACGGGGTTTGTGCTGGAGGGGGGGGAGGATTGTTTAGCTTAAGCTTTCTCAGATATTCCCCAAAGTACACAATAAAGTATATCACTTTATGAATCTGGTCCGGGGCCAAAGAGAAAAGTGCACGGAAATAATATTAAACAGCATACGTGGAGGGGAGTAGAGCAAAAGCAAAAATAGTAAAAACTAAACTAAAGAAACGTTTATAAATGGCATAAGGCAAAACAATAAATTAGGCCAAGAGTGGACAGTTAAAGTGCCATGGCCTATGCAAAAGAAGAGCTGAAGCGTGGCACGAGGGAGCAGCGACGAGGGATACTAATATATGCGAGCAAAATAAGTTTACATATTAAAAAGGAATATAAAATCAGAATACCAGCAAATTTGCATCAAAAGTGGAAAGCGGAAACAGAGCGAAAACATTGGAATTAGAAACAATACTGACGAGAATTGGAACGCCAAAGTTACCAGAAAAAGGAAGCACAAAATAAAAAAGCTATCTGAAGCACGTCAGAGAATAAATACCTCAGTAGCCCGGAGACAAACTGCTCACACATCTAATACCTTATAAATTATTCCACATTTGTATCAGAGAGTGTGATATGGTTGAGTATGGATAACACATGCCATGCCACAACTTTTTCACTGGCTTTCATTCTTCCACCGATTTTTACTACGTGCTGCGATGATGATAATTGTTAGGCCAAATGTGAGACACTCAATAAGCTATATTAAGGTTTTTCATTTGAGTGATTCTTTCCAGGACAGCTATATGATAAATTAATAGTATATTAGTCAGTCGGATATCTGCCAAGTTTCAACGAGAAACATAGACAGACAGGTGGATTGAAAACAAGAACATGGCTATATCGACTCGGCTACTGATGATGATCAAGAATATATATATAAAATTAAAATTAATTAATTAACTAAAATTAAAGCGACAACAAAATTTAAATATCTTCTTCAGCGATACACAAAACTAGCAAAATTACAAATTCGAACTGCCCTTTGCAGCAGATAGTTGAGGAAAAGTTAAATACTAATAGTATAGAGAGGGCAAGGCTATTTCGTTATTTTAATTAATGGTATGCCCCTAATTGAACAATTACTTATTCACATATACAATACATATTACTGCATATATGTATATATACATGTATACATATATATATATATATATATATATATATATATATATATATATATATACATGTATCTATATATATTAAGGTAAAATAAAAAACAACCAGCTGAATAATTTTATAATGCGAGCATCATCGCATTGTTACTGTTTGCTAAAACCCTCCCACATTTATATCTATGTATATACATGTGTGTAATATACACATATGTATTCATGTACACACACCCCCACACACACAATCATATTTACATATACATTGTTATTGTTGTTGTGCTTATTATACTACTAAAAATGAGTCTGGCTGTGATTTTATGCGCATCGCATGGATGGATGCCCATTATGCTTTTTATGATCGAGTGTCGCGAAGTGCGGGGCGTGCCACTCATTAATTGAAGCACTCACATATGCCTGACGCCTCTCAGTCTCAGCTTGATGACTACTCCCCATCCCCAACATTAAAGCCCTTAAAGTAGGCCACGAGTACGACTATTTATATGTGGTTGCCATCGTCGTTTCATTTTCACTTGATTATTATAAATTTATTCGACTCTTCCACCGAATGGCCATGCAAATTGACTGTTACGAATATGTGTGTGTGTGTGTGTGTGTGTGTGTAATATTTAGCATATGCACATAGATCATGTATTTGAGTTGAGTGCCTGCTAATGGAAATCGCCCACCCTTCTCTCTCTCTCTCGCAAATGTGAACCAATAAAGCAATAAAGATACCAAAATGTTAAATCCATATATTTATGACCCAACTGCGAGTGTAGACATCTGTTCGATCTGAAATACACATATGTTTGAGCATAAATTTATTTCAAGTTTACTTTACCTATTTGCTGCTATAAATATTTTCCGAATATTTTTATACCCCGAACCCATTGAACATGGGTAAAAAGGTTATAATGGTTTTGTGCAAATGTGTATAACAGGCAGATGGACGCATCTCCGACCCCATAAAGGATAAATATTCTTGATCAGAATCAAAAGCCGAGTCGATATAATCATGTCTGTCTGTATGAGCACACGGATTTCAGAGACTATTTGAGCTAGAGATTTCAAATTTGGAATATAAGTTCTCGTATACCATAGGCAGAACCAGGTAGCTTCATTTTGTTGATTACTGCCTCCGTTTACCGAATATCGATTTCCAAAAGCAATAAAAGCCACAAAGATTTAAAAATATAATATACATATGCATATTATGGATTAACTTGTCAAATTTCATCAAGATTGGATAAGAAACACCCAAGTTATACTTGAAAATATATTCTCAAATTGATCTCAGGCGAGTTAGGATCAGTCCAATGGTTATTCAGACATTGATTTAAATTTTTCTGAAAAATTTACAAAAATGTATGGAATACAACTTGAATTAAATACGCTTAAAATCGTATAATATAATTGTTTTCGAGAGAGAAAAAGGCAGAGAAAAGTGCGCTTATGGATGGATGGGCCGCCATTTAAACATGTGGACAGCTTAATCAATTCAGCTGCTTGCCAAGGCGACTCCTTCAGGTCGGTCACGCACAAAAAACCAATCAACAGCATCAGAGCAAGCCAAACCACAACAGACCACACCAGACCAAACCAGACACTGGACAAGCAGCTGGTCAGAAGTGCCAATGAGCTGGACATGTCCAATGCAAAGGCGCCCAAAAAGTGTTGGCGTATCTTTTAAATTTCTAGGGAAACGTCTATAATAAATTGGTCTTCCAGTTTTGTGGCCAATTTGTACACACGCATAAATACACACACACACACACACAAACACATACAGCTGCGGTCAAAGTAATAGTAGTAAAGTGGCAATGTTTTTAAAATGTTAAGACTAATTCTTAAAATATAGTTTAAGAATTATGCAAATTTTATTTAAACACAAGCAATTAATACTGAAGATAAGAGTATATTTTAAGTATTCCCAGATTTCCCAAATTCCCAAGCATTTTTGTTTTGCCGAATTGAATTTTTCTTCATTTTGAAGATTGTGAAGAGGTCTCGATTTGATTACCATAAAATGGGTCATATTTTTGTGAAATGCATTGAGAAGCAGCAGTACTATTATTTTGACCACAACTGTAGACACATAGGATACGTATGTGTATGCAAATTTCTTTAAATATGTATTTCGTTTGGTTTCGACACGTATCGTCCATTTGGCACGTAGATGGAACAGTGATCAATTAATGGCATTAAATGGCCGATTAATTGAAAAATAATGCAAAAATATGACAGTGGCTGCAATTAAAACAGAACTATAAGCGGTGGGGCGTATCAGCGATTTGACAAGAAGATAAAATTCGAATGCTGTTTAACTACTTGTCAATTTAAGTGGACAACAGAAATTAAAATATCTAAGCACTTAGGCGAAGTTGCCTTCAAGTATGTTCATGTCCAATTGCTAAAATTTCCCTAATTGGCCAGATTGCTGATATTATTTCTTAATCTAAATTTAATTTTAAATATAATTTTTAATTTCCACTGACTTTAGTTGACATTAAATAAATAAATAAATTAGTCTTAGTAAATGTTTGTGCCTAATGCATAGTTAGCTTGTTGTATTGAATTAAGCTAAATAACCGAATTAAAAATGCAGCTTGCCAAAACTGACTCTGAAATTGCGTTAAAAGCATTTCTCGTTGAGTGTGAGCAATTTGTGTGGTTGAATCTTGACGGATTTCACGTGGCAACCGAATAATGCCACTGAATGAAGTAAGTTTCCGCTTGTGCGACTTTAAATGCAATTAAATGTAAAAAGTTGTGGTTAGGATGGGGCAGGGAGCGCGGGTGCCCATTCGTCCCTCTCTCACTTGAGCAAATGGAAAAATCAATCACTTTTGCAGCACAGCTGCCGAATACAAAATGCTTTGTCATTTATACCGCTAACCATTTTGCCTTTCAACCGTGTGCACTATAGGAAAAGCAAAAATCGTTCTGCAGCTAAAAGTAAATTTCGAAAGTACTACTCTAAGTTGAGTATTTGGCATTCAATGAAAATGGAAAACTTCTCCCATAGAAGTGTTTAGAATTGGCCTTTTTGCATCGATTGGATTCAATAGAGATGCTATTTTTGTACACATACGTTTTTTTAAGCTTATATTTTGTACCGGTAATAAAAACAAGGCATCAGAACGGAACTGAAAACAAATTTGGAAACGATTCATAATATTCAGCGGAACCTTTACACTATACGTACCAGAACCGGAAACGGAAACTGAATCCTTTTCGATTGTATGTCGAACAAAGTTCGATTTCGAGAGACGTTTCTTCAGTTATGTCCGAAATTCGAACATTTTTCTCAACAGTGCAGCAACAGTGCGGCGAAGGCAAAGGCAAAGGCGAAGCAAAGAAAAACATGAAAAACAAGAAAAACAGGAAGAACACTTGGCCACCGCTGAAAAGCAGCTTGATGGCCATTGAATCAATCAAATACCGGCACGCTCGAGCGACTCTTGAAAAATTGTCGAACATGTACAATAATAATGTTTATCGAATGCCATCTCCTCTTCTTTGGAGGGGGCGTGACGATGTCTCTTGCCATTCCTCATGTAATTTCTCTTGTTATGCTGCCTGTCATTGTACTCAGTACTATCTCCCTGCCTGTGTGCCTATGTGTGTGTGTGTGTGTGTATGTGGCATACATATGAGCGCGGATGTTGCACGAATATTGGTGGGATTTTGTAGTTGTGACTTGACATTGGTTTTTATAACAAGCGCACAACAGAGACAAATTGAAAGTAGTAGTAGTAAGCAAGACACAAGACAGCTCGACTACGAGAAACAAGCGGGGACAGTTATCGATAAATATATAGATTATACACATTTGATAAGCGCTGATATATGAGTATAAATATTCCAAGTGTGAAGTCTTTAGCGCTCATAGTCTCTGAGATCGTCATGTTCAAACAGACGGAAATGGGTAGATCGACTCAGCTTTGGTGCTGTTCAAGATTAAATATATACTGTTTGGGGTTGGAAATGATTCAAGTGATTTTTATCATTTTTTACTCCAAGATGAATACTACATTACAAGTTTAAAACGCGATTCAAACGCGAAATTCATTGTAAAATAATATCCCCTAAAAAGTGCTTGTAGGAACGGGTCAAAACTTTCAGGAATCATAGCATTGTCAAAGTGATCTGATTTAAGAAAAATCAAGCTTTTCTGATCATGGCTTCAGCCCATCTTTAATACTACATTTAAAGTTGAAAATGAGATTCTATCTCGAAACTTCTGATTAAATTTGTAGTCTCAAAAAAAATCTATCTTTTTTTCCTGTCACATTCTTTCGCACAACATCGTTATACCCATTCACCAATTTTATAGGGTTGAGGGTATAATGAAGACGAGGAAGAAGAAGGGCAAGGGAAACTGTCAAACGTCAACGTGCATTTCTAATGGCTTGACACACAAGATAAAAAGCAGCTGAGAAAACTGAAAGTGTTTTGATTTATGTTAACAATTTATTTTTCGCCTTAAAATTGCTGACGTTAGTGGAAAAGTTTCCAAATTCTTTGCTGCCGCAGCATCAAAGTTTTAAGCCAACTGCTTGGATAAATTGTTAATGGTTTGGTAAATTGCTAAATTGTATAAAAATTGATTGTCATTGGTATATTTTATAAAAGCCACGCATGCCCTCCATCATCGAAAAATGTTCACTTTATTTTGTTAAAAATAAGTTGATTTTTAAGAGGATGGCATATTGCAAAACAGAACAGGCAGATGACATACTATAAAGGTCGAAATCGGTTTAAATATTTCTTTCTGGGTCATCTTATGTGCTAGATAAGTTGGTAAGGAAGGGGGCAGGAGACGTGTATCTTTGGCGTTAAATAAAAATGGAAAACTGTGAGAGAAAAAATCAGAAAAAGTTCAGATAAATTAAATTGTTTTGTTGAATTGGAAACTATATTTGCTCTTATTAATATGAGTGGTAATTGAGAGAGTTTTAATAAGGTAAATTTATACCAAATTGAGCAAATAATTTGAAATTCACTTGATGTTAGCTCAATTGCTTAAGTCTATTGATCGAATTCCAATTATTCAATTATCCGCAAATCTCGCCCACATCCCTTCTACTGATTTGCCAATTGTGTTGCTGTTGCAATTTGAAATGCACATGTGCCAGCAAATAATCGAATCAAAATATCGTGGATGAAATGCATAGAAAAGAGGAACTAGAAGCATCCACTGGATTTCAAGCTTCGTTTCAGACTTTGATTTGATTTAAAAATGCCTCGTGGCTAGATGGCGAGATGACGCCTGGCTGGCGCCACTTGGGCGACTGCCACTTGACTTTGGCGCCCGTCCGAATGCCGCACTCAAATGTTAAAGGGTAAGGTGGCCTGTGGCATGTGGCATGTGGAGAGTGGGATTGCTGCAGGTGGCTGGCCTCTTACGACATAAGCCGCCTCTTGGCTCCGGCTCCAGCTCCAGCTCCGGCTCTGTTTGCATTTAGGCTATGGAGCGCACTTCATTGCGTTTGCATTCCTGAGAAGAGTGCTTGAAATGTGTGTGCCAAAGGCACGTCTTCCAGACCAATGAGACCCCGGCTCCAGCTTAGCTCAAATATTGACTAGCACCCTGCATTTGACAGGCTCACAAACTTACTGACTGACTGACAGACTGGAACTGACATTAAAGTCAATTTTGTGTATTGATGCGCTACATTTAATATGCACGACGCAAAGCTGTTTGCATCGTTGCCCCTTTGGCTGTCTGCCACAAGTAAAGTACTCGCAGCAAGCATCAAGCATCGTTTTCAATTAACTGTTCCAAGAGTTTCTGCCCTTCATTTAATTCAATTATAGCATCAGTTTACGTAAACACACATTCACACGTGTGTATGCGTGTGTGTGTAAATTGTTATTTGTTGCCAACAGTTCACAGTTCAAAACTTGGCTTGAAGCTCAAGTCAGTGCTCATCAGCGCAAATTGGCATGAAGAAAAGTCAAAATACTATATAGAATATAAAATATATCCGGTTCAAAATTTACTGCAAGGATTACTACTACTAAAAGTAGCAAAACAAAAAAAAACACCAATCGGACTGAGAATTGTAAGAGCTGAAGAAGAGAGACGGAAGAAGAGTTATAGATTGAGAAAGAGAAAATAAAAAAAAGATAGTCAAATTATATAGTTATGTCATATTTTACAGGAGTGAATAAATTGAGGCCTGCTCCACTGTGCAACTGAAGTGCACAAGGTGAAAGGTCTCAACAAAGCCATTAAGTTGCATAGCTGAGTTGCAACACACTCACACACACACGCGCAGAGTGTCGCCCTGGGACGCACAACGTGGCGTATACGTGTTAATTTGTATATGCACCTGTTATGGATGAAATTTGAGAAATATGGCGGAAACATGCATAAAGATTGTAAAGTCTATTATAAGTTAAGCTTCTCAGAAATATTTGGCATGCATGTGTGTGCGTATGAGGAGCTCCTAAGTACTACAATATGCATTTTTCAATTATTCTTACAGGGCACTCAAAGTCTTGGCATTTTTATAATCTCCTAAGCTTAAACAACATAGCTTGTGCAAACATATATATTTTAAAAGCGAAAACATCTTGACTCAACACAGTAACAAAGTTGGCAACACGTTGCTATAAAAAAGGTTACAAATTGAATGGAAGCCACACAAATAAAAAAAACAACACGAATGTAGAGTAGAATGAGGAGAAACCCATGCGGAATAATCTGAAAATCCATTTAGCAAAACGAAAGACTGCTTAAAATAAATATAATTCAATCGAAAAGTAAAAATGTGTCAAATTAGAAATTGCCTTCCTTATTGGGAAATTGAAATGCCAATCAAGGATTAAGGATTAGCCAAGAGCTAAAACTGTTCACTTAACACTGATGCATGTTAAATACGTTTGAATGTTTGTCAATTTCAGCTTGAACTTATTTCGATACTTAGCTTGCCACACATGCCACTTGCAACACATTGTACAAATTGAAAACTAACAAGCATATCTATATCAATCATCTCAAATGCATGTGTGTGCGTCTGTTGCAAGCTGCTCACATGACTACGGTGTGAAACGAGAAGCTGTCAGCCTAACCAAGCATCACATGACACAACAAGCAGACACCCCCCCACACACACACACACACACACACACACACACATGTGTAAGTTGCAGGTTCAACAATTCGAGAACAGTGAAAATCTGTCTTCACTTTAACACATTTTACTCCTTCGCCTGCAATTGGCAACTTTTTGCATGCCCTTTTTTTTTTGTGTTTTGTTGTTCCTTATCTGAGCGACAACGCTGGCTGTTTGGCGGTAGCACATAAATCATGCATCAATCATTCATCATCAATCATGGAACAGAGAGACAGTGGGAGCCATTAGTATTACTTTGCCAACCGCTAACATTGTAGCTCAGAGTCCGCACTCTACTCTGTGTTCAGTGTTCAATGCTCAGTGTTCTCGTTAGCCAGCAGCTTGTTACATGATATTTACGAGTAATTTGAATTGCCATGTCACTGTGAGGGCAAATTCTAATCCTATAGATCCTATAGGGTGTGTGTGCTATGTGGCGTATGCGTAACATGAGGCGCTCATTTGCTTTAACCGGGCCAGTGTTGTAAACTACGCCTGATGAACTCCAGCATCAGCAGCTTGATGTCATAAATAACGCAGACACATCGCTGACATCATACAAATACAGCTCCAGTTTCATGAGTTTATCACAATGCACAATGCCATCGCCATATCAGCACCCAAGCCAAATTCTAAGCCCTAATCCATTGCCATATCCACTCCGATTTCCATTCCCATTCTCATTGCAATTCTCATCCAGAATTCACGATTTTTTCCATCACACTCAGCGTTAGCGTAAAAAGAAAAAATGCTCCGAGCAACTACTAAGTGCATAATAAAATTGTATTATTTTTGAGCTTAGAGCGGAAATGAATGTCGTGCAGTAAATGTGCAGCACAACACACACACACACACACACATAAACATGAGTTCAGCTGCTATTACTGTTTCAGTCTCGCCTTTTTGCATGTCTCAAGTAAACGGCAGCAAATTGCATTGGAATCACATTGTTATGCTGTTGTGAGAGCAGACATCTGCCGCAGCCTTCAAACCATCGTATGAGAAGTGTCACGTTGATGGATGGGGAAGGGGGAGGAGGGGGAGTGGGTTGGAGTTACTTCAATTACAGGACACGAATGTTGACTGTTGCTTTCACTCTATGTGAAGTACTGCTTATGATACCAGAACTCTGCTTCAAGATTTAACCAGTCAACAAAGTTGTCCTCTTCAACAATGCATCCTTGAGCTGTGAGTGGAGTGTCAAGTGCATGCTGAATGTGTAAGGATTCACACATACAAGCACATACACACACACACACAACACTGCACATTGAATTATGTGGTTTTACAATATTTGCCTGGACAAGCGATTCCAGTCAAGATGAACAGCAACGAAATTTTAAAATATTTAACTACTTCATGTGGCTGGCGAAATTGATACTGATGCATGTACTTATATAGTTATGTGATATGAATATCCCCTGCAAGAGGTTGAATCTTAAGCTAGTCGATCAATGGAAAGAGAGACTCTTGCAAACTCTCAAATACGTCTCAAATTAGAGTGCCAAGCCGAAACCGGAAATGATAGATTCAAATTAAGAATCGGATCCGCATTTAAAAATTATCAGCACTACGTAGATAAAGATATACGTAACCAAATGCATAGCACACACACACGCACACACACACACACACACAGATGCGATCAGAACAGTTGCAATGACAGCGAATGCAAATTAGTTTCAGCTCCTTTCATGGCGCACGTGGCGCATAAGACACGTTGCACGTTGCACGCTGCACGCTGCACGCTGCTCGCTTTTGCATTTTAATGACTAAGGCAAGCACGCACACCGACACACACACACACACACGTACACACATTGCATATGTGTGTGTGCGTGCCGAAGGATTGCTGAATAAGCCAAAAAAAAAAAAACAAAAACCAGCTAGTTGTGTCCCTCACACACAAAAAATTGCAATAAATATGATTTAAGCCTGGTGGTGCCTAGCTTCATACACCGGACACAGCGAGAGTCGCATAGGGCTAAGAAATATCAGGGACACACCGCGCCCCCGCCCCCACTCCCCCTCACTCCCCTCTCATCTTGTCCCTCTCGTGTACACATCACCCATTCCTGCTTTCTAAATACTGTTTCCTTTATTTTTTTGATAAAAGATATACGTATACAACGAAAACTTTGCCGACCTGTTTTCTTTTTTTTCTTTTGTTTTTCCTAGATCTAGTTGGTTTGTGAGGGCGGTTCCGTAAAGAGGAGCGAGGGGCAGATCGGGGGCAGGGGGAGGGTAGAGGGGCTGTGAGTATCATCGCAACCCCAAGCGGATTTGTAGCATTTTATTTTGGCTCTGGCTTTATATAAGCCACCAAGCAATGTCGCTCTGGCTACACTGGAAAAAATATATACCCTCCACTGCAACAATGCTGAAAATGTACAAAATACTTAAGAAAAGTAAAAATAATCAATCACATTTTGGTCAAATTTAAATAGAAATTCCTGAAAAGATTATTTGCCTTTTACGTAGAAGCTAAAGAGTTAAAAAAGATAAAATTAGTTTACTCTTAATTCAGAAATATTATTTGCGAATTCTTTAGAAGATTATTCAGATTATAATCAAATAAAGTTTAAGTGAAGCATTCTCTTTCGACTTTTCTGAAATGGGTTTATTAATATATAAAAACACTTTCGGGTAAGTGGAGAACTTAAAGAGATAAAGAAGAGACGATTTTCTTACGCTTACATTGGAAATTTTTTTGAGTGTAACTGCTGACTGGTGCTAGGAGCAAAAGGTGGGGGGTATTTGGTTGTGCATTGCTCCTGGTTACATGTGCGCTGCCAGAGATTAGCTAAGCAGAATTGACGGCCAAAGCGTGCAGCATCTCAATGTGTGTGTGTGTGTGTGTGTGTGTGTGTGTGTGTGTGTGTGTGTGTGTGTGTGTGTGTAGTGTGTATTGTGTATGTGTTTTGTGGCGGGATTGACAATGCTGAATCGATATAGTCGAATTAATGTTGCAGAGATCGCTTTGCGGGCAGCAACACGAAATTAGCCTCGTTAATAAAAAGGCCAGCGACTGCGGCGGCCAAAGTGGCATTTAGGCACTTTTATGGCCACACTGTCTTGCCGTTCAACACCGAAAGTTTGACTCGTTAAAATACACTTTTTTTGCGCTTTGTTGTTGCCCCACCAATCCACGATATCTCTGCAACTTCCCATCCACAATAACTTTGGCTTTTGCGCGTTTTTCGCTTTTCGCTTCTCGCATTTTCGCTTCGAAATTTACGCGACTTGGCCACTTTTATAGCACATTTGGGTGCGACTCCCCCGATGGTGTGTGTGTGTGTGTATGTGTGTGTGTGTATCACGCTTTCTATCTTTCCAAGTATTGTTGTCCTTGTTGCTGCTGAGCTGGATAGCTAACTGAGTTAGTGTAAGTTACTGTGCTTTCGGCCAAGATGGTCGCCGCTCGCAATTAAATGCCAGCCAAGTTATCTGCGTTTATTCGGGTTGGAGGGGGCGGTAAAACAATACCCGCTGATTGAGTTGCACTTGCGTTAAAAGTTAGTTTGAGCCATAATTCCTAGATGCCAACACGAAGAACGCAACAACTTTTAGGGGTTGGCAAGCCAATCAGCTGCAGCATCCGTTGCAACTGCAGCTGCCGCGCCGCACTCCTGGGAGCCATGGGCTAAAAGTGATGTTTTTCCACGACTTATAAATTGTTTTTATTATTATCAGCGGCATTCTTTAGTTGTTCCCTTGGGTGAATTCTTTCATAAGTATCGTAACAATCACAGCACAGCTTTTGCACATTTTTTTATGGAATAAGTTGGAATGCTTTAGTCTAGTCTCAACCGAAAATTTCCATCGAAGTTTCAATTGATTTCTGGCAGCTTATCTAAATGCCGCTGATATAAATGTGGTTTTCAAGTGTCTTTTCAATCTGCCATGCAAAACACCAGATTCTGCCGTCGACCACTTATCGAAATGTTATTTTTGCTGGCCATCAGCCATCCGATATGAACTCTTCCGCTGTTGTTGAGGACATTATGAAATGGACAAATATTTGTCTATCTGAAACCACATTTGCTTGAAAACTGACCCCTTGCCACATACCACATTTACTTCTCACAATATAATCCAGCTTTATTTCAGTTTTCATACATTTGCGGCAAGAAAACTGTTAATTGTTAAAAGCTTGACAAACAGCACAGATTTCTATATAGCATTTTGACAATAATCACTGTTGTCCTTTTCGAATTTATATAAATGATTTCCCTATGGCTGTGCTAGTAAGCATGACTTGAAATTATAATCATCTCTGCTTGTTTGCTACGCAGAATTTGAACGACTTAAAGTGTTTTTGCTTTACTCATGCAAATATGTTATTCCTTGCCACACATCATACACACACACACACACACACATAGGCACACATAGGATGTAGGTGCCAAGGTCAATTGTAGACCCATTAATTTTGCTTTGTTTTTGGTCTCGTGTTTTGAGATTTGCGCGATGTGCTTTGTAAATAAATTCAAATTAAAGTGAAATAAATTACAAAAATGCGCTTTGCATACTCCAAGTGGGGGTGGCATTGCGAGTGGAGGACAGAGACAGACAAAGGCAGTGTTGGAAAAGCAACTTTTGTCACGTACAGCAATCGCAGTCGACGTCAGCGTTGTCATTTTTACATCTTTTGTTTTAAGCATAAATCGTCGGCGAGTCCAGTGACAGCCACATTTACAGCCGCTCCCCAGCAGCCTGCCCCACCTGCCACATAACATCCGAGTGGCAGCCCAAGTGCCACAATTGCCACAATGTGACCGTCTTGTCTGTCAGACAGAGTGTCTGTATCTCCGTCGGTGTCACGATTGCGTCTCTTCTGTAGATTTCACAATAAATTCGACAATAAGAGCCAACAATTTCCATTTAACATTAATTTTGCGTTTCGGTTGCCTTTTGTTTCGCCTCGCCGATAAGGCGAAAGTGCGGCGGCCCAACAGCATATGACAAATGAAGAAGCCACCGACCAAATGACATCGACTGACAGCCTAGTTCAGTATTCAACTGGCTAGGCAGCTTCTCAGTTCCTGACCGGAAAAAACAGCAAGTAACAATACTGCAGTCGAAAAAGCTCGACTAGGAGATGCCCTGAATGATACACTTCATTTCATTTAAATTCATTTGGTCAATATTTAGTCAAGGTGTACTCGTTCTCGATTAGAAAAATGTATCTTTCAAATTGTGATTTTTATTGATATCACAAATCGATTTACATCAATATTTGCGAAACAGAAAAAGTTATCGATATACATGTAAATTATGTATAGTATATTCTGTTTGCTAAATGCTTTTTTTCAATGGATTTAGGGTATAAGAATGCCAGAAGAAGAGCAAAACAATTGGCGGTTAGACAAATGAAATGAGACTGACCATTTTTATGCTTCGTTTCCACTGGTCACATTTGAATAATACTCACAATGGGCAATAAACTGTTTCTACATATTATTTTGTTGTTTGTCTTATTGTTATTATTGTAAGCATTATTGTTGTGGTTCTGCGTCGTTTTTCTTTTAGCTTGATAAAGTGTGCCCAATCAAAGGTCTGTCACTTGAATTGAATGTTAATGTTATGCGCCTCGTACACGGAGTGTGAGAGACATTCAGGGAGAGAGAGAGAGAGAGAGAGAGAGAGAGAGAGAAGAGATAGAGATAGAGATAGAGAGAGAGAGAGAGCGAGCTGCCTCAAGTTTTTTAAGTGCAGCAAATTGGAAATGCTGCTTGGTTACCATTGGGGTAACAATAATTGAAATTTGCTTTGAATTGGAATTGAATAGGATTTGTTTTCAGAGCCATGGTAAACCAAGCGAAACAGCAGAGTGAAACCAAAATAAAATACATGCTTCAACTAATGAAAAGCCGATTGTGAAAATGTTGAGAGAGTTTTTAGAATGAGGTTTACAAAGAGAGAAAAAAGGTAGACAAGCAAACAAAATGCATTTTTTTAAAGAAAACTTGAATAATGTTAATGCTTGCATAGCAAAAAAGTGAGCAGTGTGAGCAGGAAATACATACGTACAAATATAATCCGATGGGATTCGTTGACATCCTGATATATACGAGTCCGTCTCAGGCATTGCCCATTTCAGGACATTACTATTTTCAAATAAACCTATACTCAACTTCAACAACCTATATACAACCATATTTTTGTAATTCACCTCTGAGCCGACAAAATTTCAAATTTAATTCAATTAGTTGTCAGTTTTTTTCCTGTGTGCTTCCCCCATGGCTGGGGCAAGCAAATAACATATTTAGTGGTACATTGTAAGTACATATATGCCCAAAAGACCGTTCTGTGCCCTGCCCCAGAAGCTCGCCCCCCACCATAAAAAAAGAAACAGACAAGAAGATGCAGGGGCAGTAAAAAAATAAAAGAAAGAAAAAAATCGGTGCTCGTAAAGGGAAATTTAACATGTGTTTGACGTGAGGTCGTCGGCCAGGCATTTGCCAGATTGAGGGACGGGGAGCTTGGACATATCTTGACGAGCTCATCTTATGCCACAGACCGACCCGTTGGCCCTGCCCCAGCCCTTGCCCCAGCCCATGCCCCTGCCCCTGCCACTGCCACTGCCACATAAACGTTTGGCATTTCTTTGTGTCGGTCGGTCTCCTTTCTCTTATTGTTATTTATGTACTTTTTTTGCTCGTTGTAAATTTTTGGTGATTTAACAAAATTGATGGCTCGCTTGTGGCATGACTCGACGAGGCGGCTGGTGACAAAAAGCAGAGAGCCAAGTAGATGCTTGTTGTATTCAAAATGCATGGATGCCTTGATTTGCGAAACGGCAAGCAGAAAATAAAAGGATTACACAGACAAATATATACAATACTTGAAAGCCTGAAGATCCATACCAATACAGACACAAGTAATAGTCGAATTTCGTTAAGTTGAATTGAGTGAAAGCTGCCAAGATGCCATCTTGAATGGAACGTGTCGAAAACACACATTTATTGCTTCTACACATTTCGCATAGGTGAATCTGTCAGTGCACGTAAATGTGATAAATGGTAGCCATTTGCTCTGTGTATCTAACCCACATTTTACATGAATCTCAAATCTCAAATATTTATCGAACCGTAGCAATGAGCAACATCCACTGCAAATGATTACGTTTTACGGTGCAGAGCTGACTTGGGTTATATAAATGCTGTCAAACTTGAGTTCGATTCGACAACAACACTTAACTGATACTGAGTTTTGAGCCCCTTTACAATTATATATATTATTAATTCTAATTCTGTGTACATGGCATCTTTTAGAATAACTATTATCTTTTAGTCTAGCCCCGATTAAGCTAGTTATTGAAAGCAGATGTAGAATATAGCTTGATTAGTATGATAATTCTGATATGGAAAGGTATGGTCTATATAATTACAGTTGCGGTCACAATAATATAATCCATATATATAAATACAGTATTGTGCTGTCCATCTAACTGAATTAATCTCTTTGTCAAACACTTAAAGGAAAGTCTGCAACGCCGACTTAAGTGGTAATTAAAGATGCGGCTAGCTGTAGCTGCCAGGAATTGCAAATGAAATCTCAGGCTACGGCTCAGGCCATCGTCCATCGGCCAACATTAACGACCCTTTTTGGAAACACTCCGAAAGCGGAAATGAACTGCCAGCCAGTGGATTCTTTCATTGCGATTGCGAATGAATGATGGCTGCCAAATAGTGGCTCACCACATCCCCATATCCAGAAATTGGATTCACTGCGACAAATGTCAGCCTTTGGCCAATGCACATTTTATGCTACCCATTTTCCAAGCAAATTCCCTTTTAATCATCTCGTTACATTGATGTTTCAATGGTTTTGTCTGGTTTGCCCTTCAACGTTGCCCCATTTTTGGTCATGAGCAATAACTTGGGTGCCATTTGGTAGTGCTACCTGCAAAAAGATCCTTGAAAAGTTATGCGGTCTTCATTTGACATGACTTCTTTAGCACAACCCACTTTTGGGTAGTATGCAAAAACGGAATTTATCTATTAATTGAATATCGTAACTGCAGATTTGCAAATCCAATTAAGATTAAAATACCAAACTTGTATACCCAGGCTATGAAGAGTGCCAGATATACAGTTGCGGTCAAAATAATAGTAGTGCTGATTCTCAAAGCATTTCATAAAAATATAACACATTTCTTTAATAAAAAATGTTTGGTTTTGTCATTTGGGTTTGTTTTAAAATACTATTAATTTCGAAACACTAAACGTAGTAAAATATATAACAATCCACATTTAAGGACTTTATTTTTTTGATAATACATTTTATATACCAACTTTTAAAGTATACTTGTATTCAATACTGAAGATTGATTGGCTTAAGCTTAAATTAAATTTTCGTAATTTTTGAACTATATTTTAAGTATTTCTTTTTAACAATTTGCAAATCATATGTGTGCTCCACTATTATTTTGACCGCAGCTGTCTGTATGTGCATGTGTGTGTGTATATGTGTGTGCTTATGCTTGTGTGCATTTAGGTGAGGACTGTCACACCTTGGGCCACGCACCACATGGCGGATGGGCGACGTGAAAAATCGGTGTCATGCTAATGACCGATTAGCGCTGTGTGTGTCCCACGTGGAAGAAGGTGTGCTTAAGAGCCAAATACTTGCCACATGGCCATGTGACAGGCCGTTGCGGCCACATTTGTATGCCGAAACTATGCCCAGGGCTGCAACATCAATTAGTTGACGAAAAAAAAAATGCGAATATTAAAATCTTAAAAATCTTAATGATTTTATCGATTCAAAGTTAAAGCAAAGACAAGTTGCATATTTTGAGAGAAGTATTTATTAAAGCAGCAGGCAAACGCTCGACTTACCGTTAATAGTGGAACGTAGAAAGAGCAACGTAAGCTGAAGGAAAAAACACGCCCCACTATTTCGTGCTGGTCATTCTTGACCGCTTCTGCTTCTGGCCAAATGTGGCGCGTTGGCTCAACTGGATTTGCCTTTTTGGGCGCATAACAAATTTAATTTTGGCACGCAAAAATTTGTTGTTGAAGTGCGTCAATGTGCCCCATACGTGGACGCTGACTCCACCATTTACGGGGCGTGGCGAAGCGATTAAGTCCATGCCACTTTGGATCATAAATGGAATTTAGACTTTGTCGCAAAATAACTTGTGTGGTGTGTGTGGTGTGGGTGTGGGAGTGGGTGTGGGAGTGTGCGTGCGCATACCTGGAAATTGGATTTGGCTTTATGCAAATTTATGCGCACAGATTGAGTGACATTAATGGATGACAATGTCGACGTCAACGCCGCTGCTGACGTTGTTGCTGGCGCCATGGGGTAACGTTCCACCCCTCCATCCCCCTCAGCTTGCCCCCAACCGCCCTTTCCGCAAGTATATTTTGTTTGTAGCCAAACTGACCTGCATTGCACGAACATGAAATCAATTGCAGACAAAGCACACAAACAGCCTGTAATTTAATTGGAAGCATTTTGTTGACATGCTCGCTAACTTTTGCTTTTGTCGCTTGCCACATGCCACATGCCGCATACCCCTTGGCCAGAGCCAACTCATTAGGGGCCCGCTCATGTTTCTTTCTTCTTTTATAACCATTTAAAACATTTATGGCTGGCAATTTAAATGGCAGGTGAGCCTGCCGCGACCCTGCTCCTTATATTGTTGTAGCGAGGCGGCCTCCCTGTCTCTCTTTCTCTCTCGCGCTCCCTCTCTCTCTCTTGCCCTCTTCCTTGCTAAGCCTGCCGCTTTCTGGGGTAGACCCTCCATTGTTTGTGTGTGTGGAGCTTGAGTTTGTTGCTATTTTGAGTTTTCTGGGAAAAATGTGAATTTTTGTGCCAAAATATGTGTTCAAGTAGAAAACTTGGCTTGTTCAAAAATTTGGTAACAGCTACAAAACAAAAAACTTACCTTAAAAATGATCAAATTGCATTTATATTAGTATCTAATTACCTTAGTTCATTTAACTTTTAAGTGGTCACCAAATAATGGACCATAATGCTCAATGGCTGCGAAAACAGTTGTTTGCTTATGCAATGCTCAAAAACATAGTTCGATCCTATAAATTAATTTTGACAACTGGCTCTGTTTGGAAACCCCTCAGTTATGGGCAAGAAAGTGTAGTTTTTGTCCACAGTACAGCGCAGACTGTTAACTGTTTGATGTTTGTATACGCTGATTGTCACTCTTGGCAATTTAAGGCGCGATTTCACAATTTTTACAGTTGAATTTTTTGTTGTTTTTGCTTTACGTTTAGTTTGCTTTTTATTTGTTTTGCTGTTGTTGCTCTTGCTGTTGTTGTTGCTGCTGCCGCTTCTCAAAAATTTAATTAATACATATACTTGTTGTTGGGACGCAAACTCTCATTAGGGCCAACTCCTCACTCCAACCGGCTCAGGCCCAGGACCGGGCCCGGGGCACTGAATTCTTGTTGGCCCTTGTAGAATCGTTGTTTGAAAAGTACTTGAAAGCACAATTAGCCTTGAAGTAGGCAATACACTTTTTATTTGAGTTTAGCTCACATTTTCTTTGTCAACTGGCCTAATGTGTTCGTTTCGTTTCGTTTCCTTTTTTATTACCTTCCATTTTTTGTTCCAATTTCCCTTTCTCGCTTATACTTAATGATCTGCAGCACAGAAATAATTCAATCTGTGCTTCTTTTGTCCATAAAGTAATGCGGAAAAGGTTAGCCTTTTCTGATATTCCATTTAATTTGTTGAGTTGCGATTTAAAAAGACTGCTCCAATGATACATTTACTTTTGATTTCAACTAATTTGAAGTGGGCTTGAAATACCACAGTTTTATCATATTAACACAATAACATATAAAACTCACGCTTGGCATAATATTTAATTATAGTCTGCACCCATTAAATTTCTGTAAAATGTGCAATTTGAATTTGTGCAAAAAAACAAAGCATCTACTGTGCAGTATATATGTTCTTTACCATATATCTTTGTCTGTCTTTTAAAGCAAATCAGAATTAAAGTTGGAATATAAATTATTTACTGGATCGATAACTCTCGCCATTACAAAATGAAGAATTATACAATCTTAAAGGTATAGCTCTTCAACGAATATATTTAATATACCTTAGTATATTATTGACGAATTGTAAAAACTTCAACAACATTGGCTGAGAAACACCCCTCATTTCTAATAGCAGCCATAGGGTATCTCATAGTCGAGCTCGCTCGCATTCTCGACTAGAGCAATCTTACTTGTTTTTTTTTAAGTTTTCGTTTATTTTCCTTACTTTGCAGCTAATCGAATTTGTTCATTTTAATTTGTGCCCATCATTTGGTAGCCTCCGCACGTCCGTCTGCCAACCAATTCAATTACAAATGGCGACCCTCACTGGCGACTGTCTTAATGCCCAAACCACACTCAGTCCTGCTCCCTTTCAACTCAACCTCTAAAAAAAGTATGAGACAAAGTCCTTGAAACTGGACTGTGTCTATCGATGGAATTCAGCAGAGATGGATTCATTGAATATGGAATTATTTTGGGAGCATGCACTTTCAATTGAGTATAATTACCTCCATTTGGGAGCCCTTCTTGCCCATGGAGCCGCCACCCGTGTGGCCGCCGCTCTGTGCGGCATTCATCTTTGTATTTGTGGCGTTGTTTCTATATATCTGTTATATCTGTTGCCGCTTGCCTCTTGCCTCCACGACCTCCTGCTCCTGCTCCGTAGTTGGGCGCCTGCTTTTGTTAAGAGATCCACACACTCGCGGCAATTGTTAATTATTGCTGTTATTGCAACAGTCTGAGTCACAAATTATGGCAAACACGCGGACCGGCCAATAAATCCAAGCGGTCTTCGTGTGGCTGCTGCTGCTGCTGCTGCCAATTCGCAGTCTGCTCCTTCTATTTAAATTTATGTGCTGTTCAATGTTTCACACTGTTTTTGTTGTTGTTTTCATTCTATATTTGCTTGCTTTTATTTTGTTATTTTTGTTTTCGCTTAATATCAAGCTTAAATCTTCATTTATTATTTAGTCACTTAACGCCATAATGTACAAAACAAAATTCCCATATTTATATGTACGCATATACACAAACATATATATATATATATATTTTATATATATATAGTGAGTGAGTGGTATTTACTTTCATATTGCTGCTGTTTTGCACTTTGGCACGCGCTCAAATTCAATTTGCAATTTCAAGTTGCAATTCGCTTGCCGGCGATTTTTTTATGTACATACTAATAAGACGATTCTATAACCAAGCAGAAGCGGAAGAGTGATAGACAGAGAGAGAGACGGAGAGAGAGAGAGAGAGGCCGTTGACACCAACACTTGAGCATGATCTGGCCAAACAATGGGAATGGGAATGGGACCAACGATGGCAACCAGCTCGAATGACAGGCGACAGGCGACAAGCGTGCCGAGGAGGGGAAAACGTTCAAGTGACAGCGACAGAAACTAAAGTTGAAAATTAAATAAGACAACGACAAGGACAACGCCGCCAACAAAACCAACAACAGAAAAAACAACAATGCACACTATCATTTCAGTTGAGTTCTCTCATTTAATGTAACGATATATGCGAGGAAATCTTGAATCTGGCTGCCACCCTTTGCACTATATAGTATTGGGGCATGATGATGGGACTTATAACAGACGCAAGATTCTTGAATTTTTAGTTGGCCTCATTGATTTGGTCCACAAAATTCGAAATCAACGCTTTAAACGTAAGTAAACACAAACTCTTGGCAGACAGGCAGACAGCAACAACAATTACAAAGTGCAAAGTGTCTGTGAGCAACATCTTAATATATCTTTTTATGCGTTGGCGTTCTTGGAGTAACTTTAAAATTGTTCACTAGACACATTTCAAAATTATCCTGTGCAAACCAGTTGTTTTTCTTTTGGAAAATTATTTAAAACTCGTTTGTTATTTACTGCTATCTGCCTGTCATCATTTTGACTCAGTGAGTATTTGGGCGAAGCTAAGAAGGAGAAAAAATGTCTGGATTTACTTTGCATTTGAATTTTATACTCTAGCTGAGCACAATTTAAGATTGCTGGTATAATGTCATGCGGGTTGACATCAAATATTAATAAACTGTAAACTCGTAACTGTGCGTGAGTGTGTTTGTGTGTGTGTGTGTGTGTGTGTGTGTGTGTGTGTGTGTGTGTGTGTGTGCGTGTTCTTGACAGTTTCCTGCATAAAAATGTGCTACGGACAATAAATGGATGAACGCATTTGCACGTAGCATTTTAAGTTGAATCGAAATTGAGTTTTTAATAACACTAAGCAAGAGAATGAATATGAAAGACACACACACAGAGAGAGAGAGAGAGAGAGAGAGAGAGAGAGAGAGATGAAATTGATGGACATGGGCACAGCAGCCAGTCAAAGTGAAATATGATGAAGGCAATTTGTTTGGGGCTGATTCAAGCCTTTGATAAGCACAGCAACAGCATCGAGAATAAGAATAAGAACACAGGGCACAAATCGCCAGCAGATGTGAGTGACAATGGTTTGGTTGGAAATGGGCCCAGGTTGCTGGGACCCTCCCCTATGAGGGTCAGCCAGCCCGACCATATAAGAAATCCAACATTGTTGTTGTGTTTGTGGTTCTTGGTACTGAAGTTGCTGTTCTTAGCTGCCAATTTGACTAAAAGTTTGCACAGTGATTTAATAGGCTCTTGTCCACAGAGTGGTCAGGGTATTGAGCCAAGATAAAAGCGATAAGGCTAAGGGAATGCTTGTTGAGGCCATAATCAATAAGAACTGTGAATGTTTTGTTGTTATGCGTTTGCTACGTGATTTAATTAATTTGCCTCGTTGCCAATTAGAGGCACTGGCTACAGGCATTTGTCTATGGCTAATTACCAGACATTATTAACATATTGCAGTCACTGGCATTGGCCTAAAGTGTGGAGCACGTACACACACACACACACACACACACACACAAAGACTAGCAACAACAAAAGGAAGAAAAACATCCGAGACAGAGAGATAAGCGCAACATCAACGCTGTCTGCTAGTCACTGTGATAATATGCCAGGACAAAGATGAAAACAAAGACAATGAGGCATGTCGAATAAAGCCAAGTTGCGAGCTCGACTTCAAACTACCCAATATCGACTAAAAAATAACAAAACAAACCACTAAATATCTCTGAGTACTATAGACACAGCTGCCGTCCAAATTATAGTAGCGCACTCATCTATTTTAGAAAATGTTGAAACGAAATGCTTAAAATATGGTTCAAAGTATGCAAATTTGATTCAAAGTAAACATTAAAAGCATAGCTATACAATTTATTATTAAACAAAAATAATTGTATTTCAAAACATTCCCAGATGAGAAACCAAACATGTTTTGTTTTGCAGACTTTGAAATCTTTGAAGAGATGTTGATTTTATAACCAATAAGTGAGGCATATTTCTATTAAATGCTTTGAGATACATCACTACTATTATTTTGACCGCAAATGAAAGTCGCGTAAGTGTTCGGGGGACAGCATATACCCGCTTGAAGAGCAGTTGCTGGGCATTAGAAATGCCGCAGCACGCAAAAAAAGCCAGAAAAAAAACAAAGAAAAGAACTTTGCAGGAGATTTCAAACTGGATTTCTGGCAAGACAATCCCAAATAAATAAGGTAAGAAATCAGCATGCAAACGGCGAACTCAGTACTTGATATGGGTTGGGGGATGATGAAGGGGCAAAGAGAGTGACAGTGGTTGTGAGTGTGGATGGGGTTCCCTTCGATTCGTTTCATTTTTAGTGCCTGGCAGCAAATAACAAAAAAAGTAGCATATATATATGTACATATATACCATGCAGCAGCTGCGCGATTCGGGAATCTGGATGCGGCCGGGGGCGGATTTGTTGGCATTGGCAATCAGCATCAGGCAGACCAGGCCAGAAGCCAAAAGTAAAGATTTGGTTGGCTTTACCACAGGAAACGAAACGGAACGAAACGAAACCAAAAAGAAGACACTCAGATAAAATGCCAGCGAAAAAACAACAACAAAATTGCAGAAGTGGCAGCAACAAGAGCAATTTGCAACATTTATTTAAACAATCTGTGGCAACAGGCAGGCCAAGGGAAACCAATTTGATTGAGGCATTCTTCTTGGATCAGATGGCGATTTGACTTTGATTGTACAACAACAGCAACAACGATACTAGGCGACGCAGTCTCATCACAGTTTGATTGAACAGGTTTATCTGCAGTGCAAAGCCCATTTTATCCACTCGCCAACATTTGTTGCTCTTGGCGGCAGCTGGGCGTATACTTGATATGATTTGTTCATCTGCACAAATAGACCAATTAGCAGCAAAAGTCTTCGTCTATATATATATATATATACATAAATATTTATATATATGTTATATATATATAAACGTTTTTTACAATTTATTTGTTTGCATCCATTTGACTTAGCTTAATTATATTTACTATTTATATATTTACTTTAAATATATTTGTCATTGATTTTTTAAATTTTTTTTGTTTCGTTTTCTATCACAATAGTTAATTATTGTACTTATTAAAATTCAATAAATATCATAAAAGTGTATTTGATATTCTCATTGACACACACTTTATTTGGATTCTTTGTTTTTGAAATTGTTCAAGATATTTTATATGCATATATTCGATTGCATTAAGTACATTTGATTTAAGCTAGTTCGTTTTTACTTGAAATGTGTATATTTAATATATATTTTACACATTTAGTTTCAATATTAATTTTAACTTTTTTTCTTTTAACATCATAGTTAACCTATTGCAAATTTGATATATATTCTAAAAATATATTTGCTCACTGACACACTTTTTAATCGGATTCTTTGCTCGTTGTGCATTGTGTCAATTTATACTTTTCATTCAATTTTAATTGTATTTTGCCAACTTTGTGATTCAATTTTAGGTAATTTACATTTTTGCCACCATAAATAAATTAACATTGTTTTTTTTTAATGTGCCACTTATAATACAAAAAAAAACTATAAAAAAAACGCGTAAGATTAGAAATCAATTGCCAAATTTAATTTACAGCAAAATGATGGGCGCGCAAAAATTCAAATTGTCAGCCGATCGCCAACGCCGACGAGAACAAAAACGAGGACGAGAACGAGGACGAGGACGAAATTATACCACTCGATTCGCGTATTTGTCCGTATCTGGAGTCCGGAGTAACAGTCGACCGGAATTTGTAAGTGCGTCTGTGCGGCACTGCGACTGCAGCAGTTGGCGTTGTGAGCAGAACTGAGAGACCGCCAGACGAACGCACATGTCGCAGCGCATGGCATGGCAAGCCAAGGCATGGCAAGGCATGGCGTGGCATGCCACTAGCCGCTCCTTCAGCCACGTCCAGTGGCATGCCAGTTATCATACAGCATGCGGCAGCAGCAGCAGCAGCAGCAGGCTCTTGTGGTAGCTTTGGCAAACATCTGCAGGGGAGCTTTTGGTGTGTGTGTGTGGGTATGTGGATGTGTGGCATGCAAGCTTTTGTTGCCATCACGTGGCATACCCGCCACAGAATGCGGCGAGCAAAACAGAAAACGCGCTACAAAAAAAAACTAAAAACTGAACTTTTGGCCACAAATGCGTATGTGTGTGTGTGTGTGTGTGTGTGTGCGTGCCACGTATATAACCGCATGCTATGTACTACGTTCCACGTGCCACCTGTCACATGTCAGATGTGGGATCTTAGCTAGCGATTTGCCGCTTGAAAATTTGATAGCTAACCGAGCTACTGATCAAAATGCTCGCATTGCGCATACGCCGCGTTCGCATTGCAATTGCCAATTGGCATAGGAGAGTTGATCCCCTCCACCACCACCCCCTTTCCCCAACCATAAAACCAAAGCAAGGCGGAAAACCTTTTCTGCTGAACTAAATGAGCTAGCCAAGCTTGAATGGAAGCTATAGAAAATGTATGACTGGATGTGACCAGGTGGCATGCAATATTCTCAGCTGGTCTTTGTAAGCAGTTTCTTGCCGTCGGCTTGTCAACTGCGTCAAGTGAATTTGAAAACACTTTCAACAGCAAGGCTTGCCAAGTTTGCAACTAAGTGCTGAACATTTATGTCAGCAACAAGCCACACAATCAACTTGCTTTTGCACAGTTCTATTTTATCTCTTCAGAACACAGCAGGCGACAAATTTTGTTAGTTCCTTTTTGGATTGTGTGCTGCGGTGCAGCACGGCGTATGCTCAACGCAGTGCACTGCACAAAACTAATGATTTATGTGTTCCTAAGGATGCTTTTGCTGGCAACAGACACACACACTCACACACACACACACGGTTGCTGTTTTATTGTTCATACTCCTGTCAGTTGTATTTTATTTGATTGCGACAAAAGCCGTTGAGAGCTTTTTTTGTGGATTGCATTGCAAGCTTGAAAGCTTCAGAGCCCTCTTGGTATGTCACTTGGAACAGCCACAGCAAGCTTGAATTTGAGCTTCCTTAAAGCTCAAGATTTACTTTCAAGCTTTAACAGCTTAAAGCTGTTCAGATGGATAGCTGCTCTAAATGGCGACGCTCTTAAATTATATTGCTTTGGAGTATTTCAAATTGACTTGACAATTCTTGCCCAACTCCCATTTTAGTGCTCGTGCTTTAAAAGAAAACTAAGTGTTCAATTTAATCAATGATTTTGAAATGGAACAAACTATATCAGCCATTGATTCCTGGTCTTCATTTAAGGCAAGGTGTCAAACAAAAACCGAACCGATTGAAATTCAGAGCCGGAACGGAAACATTCAAAATTTTCTTGAAACCAGTAGTTGGAAACAAATATTATTGGTCTCGAAGATACCGTATTGGATCTAAGACATATTTATCCAGTGTACTCATACAAATAACTACTTTTTTTATTAACTTATTAACTTAAAAAGCTTTTAACCAATTTATAATTTTTATGGGAACCTTTTCACTTTACGTGCCAGAACCGGAACCGGAACCGGAACATTAATTCATTTCGGTTTTACATCGTACTTTTAGTTGCGGTGATTTTTAGTTAAATCTATTAGCATTTTAATTTAAGCGGAAGCTAGAAATACCTCTGGTATCTTTAGTACCTCCAGATCTTATAGAGTGTGAGATCATACAGCTCATACAGACAGAACCATATAGATCAATATTTATTATGCGATTTTAGTGAGCTTTTCTGCTTCAATAAATGTTACAATATTGGTAATAGACTTATGCAAGCATTGGCTTTCACGGCTATATATTTCTGTATTTCTGTATTTTTACGGAGTGCCTTTGTTGCTCAAACATTTGTGTTCGTACTGCAGGCAAATTCTCAAGCAGAAAAATGTTGCAAATTTCAGTTATTATGGTATTTTTTGCTACTTTGCACAACCTGCACAAATTCCCCAAAGGTGCAACAAGGAATAAATTCGAGCATCAGCCAATGCGGGACACAATTGTGAGACTGTAAATTATGTATCTGCCTCTGTGTGTGTTTGTGTGTGTGTGTGTGTGTGTGGGTGTGGGTGTGTGTCTGGGACTGGAGATTGATGGCAGTTCTTATGCTGCGTCTTGTGAATTCATCAGCAGCAAAGAAACGAACAAAAATGGAGAAAAATGGCAAACTAAGACCAAGATGCCCAAGTTTCAGTGATAGAACTCGTAACGCCAGAGCACACAACAAACAAACAAACACACACCCATCCAGAGTGTGAGAGCCGGATACGGATACGGATGCGGACGCTGTGGGCGTAGCCGGATGTGTTGACAGCCAAACGACGTTGACTTTGCCATTGGACTTATGGTAAATGCATTTGTTGTGTGCAACACGCTGTCTAAAAATAGGTGCACTCACAACGAACACAACGACAACGACAACAACCACAACCACATCAATACATCAACACCAAGCATTAAAATGTTGTCCATCGTACTTGCTGCTAGGTTTTTGCATTTGCATTCTGTCATTCATTTTAAGCCCGATCCTACCGACAATTTGATTGGATGGTGATTTATTGTAAGCAATTAGAATCCAGATGGGTACCAATGATGATAAAAACTAAGGGCAACGATGTAAATGCGGGATTAAATATAATTAAAGTGCTCGAGTTGAGGAATGCCCCTAATGTCTTGGACTGCAGTGCAACGCGGATGAAAGACTTAAGGCAAATTATGTTGGACTTGGGCACAGCTTAAATGTAATCAACGCACTATGTTTTGTTAGCTGGGTGAGCTATTAAGGCGATAAATAGCATTATACGATTTATAGGAATGTAAGTCGTGTGTTTTTTGATTTGAGCTTAGTAGCACATACAACAGATTTCAACTAAAACTGTTGTGAGTGTACTTTGTGTGCTCTGCCTCACAATTGCAATTGTGAACTAATCCGAACTGAGGTCGCAGTGAACTAGACAAGCAATTGCCATGGAAACACAGTTGATAATAGCGTTGCTCAGCATTTGCATTTGCCAATGTCTGGCATCATCGGGTTCGGAATGGGATATAGAACTGGACGAAAGGGATAACGAGAGGGATGCCCTGCGGCCGCGCGAGCCAAGTCGTGAGATGGATGCCTCCTGTATTGTGCCCGATAGGAGACTAAGCGCACTTGGACAACAGGGCCAGCTCGAGATGAAGCTGAAGTTTCAGCCAGAACATCAGCGGCAACATTCGCAGAGCAGAGTCGCCCTTGGCGAACACTTGTATCGATGTGCCAACAATATTGGCAAGGGAAAACAAAAGATAATGCAAACAACACCAAATTATGATGACTATTATGATGCTGAAAATACATCGAATGATAATGACAGCATCGATGAGGACAACGACAACGACGACAATGTTGATGATCAAGACGTTGATGATGCTGATGATGATGATGACGTTGATGACAATGGCCAGGACTTTACAGCGCGTATCTCCTGCATATTGCGCACCCTAAACGAGAACACAAAATCCCTGTGCAATGAACTGAAGACACTGTCCGTGGCCCTCACGCCCAACTCGGCCAAGTCATCATCGGAGTCATTCAAGAAGAACAACAACAACCACAAAGCTAAATTCAAAAATCGTAGCCAGGCAGTCAGATCAAAGAATCGTTTGCTGCTCAAGCAGGATGGCTATGTTGATGCGGACAATGGCGATGCGGATGTAATTGATAGTGATGAGCTGATGCCCAAGCAGCTGTCCAATGAGATGAAACAAGTCTCACTCAAGCAGGATGAAGAAGATTGGGAACCGGCAGACATCATTGAGGATCAGTTTTCAGCCGATAGGTTTAATTTCCAGCACATGCATAGGCCATTTGTGATGCCAACGGATCGTTTGATTATACAACCATTACTACAAATGCTCAGCCGTCGATCCACACTGCCCCTGACCCTCAAGAGAGCCCCCAATCAGGGGGGCAGCCGTCGCTATCTGCACGCCTTCAATGAGATGCGCTTGGACAGGGCGGTGCAGGCAGCGAGTGCGGCTCGCTCTCAGCGCCAGAAGAACAACATCTATCTGCAGGAACATGTCGAAAAGTTCAGGGAGAACCTGAAACGAATTATCTCAAATCGGGCAGCCATCGAGCGACGCGTGTCGGGATTACTTTCCAGCCTTAGTCCTAATTAAGTACCAGCTTAAATATATTTCTTTAATTAATATTTATATCAGAAATCGTGTTTATGATATTACTCTAATATAAAAACTGAGCCAGTATATTTAAATACTTATTATTAAGATAGCAATTAAATACAATACAACATGAAATAAATGTTAGACAGAATTCAAATCAATTTATATCGCTGTTGCCACTTGCCACTCGAGACATTGATCAATGATCAATCATCAATATAACGCAGGTTCACAATTGCTTATCGGCAGTGTTTTTTCACCTGTTTATTTATTAGACATTCTTGCTTTTGTATTTTCCACAAATGGCTTTTATTAAGCTAATTGTATTTACAATGAAACTTAACTTCATCTGGGACAAGAGTGCGAAATTTGGGACGTATCTTGCTCAAAACGCCAATTTCAATGTCTTTGGCATGTAGTTTATTGGGCGTGATCACCGCCTTCAAAGTACGAATGGCGAGACTAATGGCCTTCATCTCGGACATATTATTCTTGTAGTTGCGTTCCAAATATTCTTGGGCAACTGTCATCCTGGCACCCGTAGCGCAGGCACGATAGCCGTCATAGTTGCCAGTCGGATCCAGTTTGTAGACACAGGGACCAACTTCATCATTGCACGAAATGAGGATCATGGAGCAGGCATGCGGACGAATCACAGCGATTTGTGTGCACGCCTGAATGATGTCGGCCAGGCGGTCACACAGCGTATTTACTGGCATCTCGAAGTCAAATTGAGTCTGGAACAGCCGCGCCTCGTAGCGGGCCTTTGCCACCTGGGCCCGTGAGTCGCCAATGCGGCCGGTCATCACACAACCAACTTCATTGCTGATGGTAAACATTTGGGTGGCTGTCGCCCCCACAACGAACTGATCCGTCTGCACTTTCTCGGTGGCAACAACGGCACACTCTGCACCCCGCACACCCACACTGGTGATATTCTCCAAATTGATGGCCCGATTGGCATACTCTACTTGATAGACACGGCCGTTGGACGAGAAAACCGCACAACTTTTATCGGTACCGGCGAAAAGTCCTCGAAACATTTGTATTGTTTTTTATTTTCTTGTTTGCCTTGTTGTATTTTATTTGTTGATTTTACTCTTCGAATTTCAAATGCATAGCTTGAAGAGAGCCTGCTTATTGACTTGACTTAAGGCTAAATTTACAAAAGTCACCAAGTTTCAAATTTGAAAATGCTTGTGCCCATCGAAAATGTACAGTGCAAACAATGCGAATACAAACAGGTGCGGTCAAAATAGTATTGCCAATGATAATGAAAAATACTCAAAGGTTAGTTAAAAAACTATGAAGTTTTATTTCAACAGAAGTACTCAATACTAAAAATAAGTATGCATTGAAGGTTGGCATAGCTATACAATTTATGAACCAAATTAAATTCTTAAATTGATTATTTTTCTATTTATTTTTTATTTATTTTTATTAAATTATTATTTAAATTTATTATTATAATTGAAGTGGAATAATAGCGAAGTTTTCTGCGGCTAAATAATATTTCTAAAAACTAGATATGATGTGTTGGATGTATTAAGATACGTTTAGATTTTGGAAAATAATAGTATTTAAGAACATTTCCAAATAAGACAATAAAACAGTTTTTGTTTTGCCGAATTGCATTTTTCCATCATAAAATTAGACACATTTTTAAGAAATGCTTCGAGAAACAGCACTACTAATATTTTGACCGCAGCTGTATATTAATTTGCTAAGTATATACGTATATATAAAGATATATATATATATAATGCTTTTAATCTGTCTGGCTGCAAGCCAATCAGTTGGATGCTGTTAAGCGCACAGTCGGCTCGAATTGGCAAATGTGAATGTTGTAAGACATATGAATGCTGACAAATGGATGCGGCAGCTGCAGGAAGAACTTCCGAGAGTGCACTTTGGTGTATGTGTGTGCGTGTGTGTGTGTGTGTTGTTTGTGTGCAACTGCCAGCGAGAATAATAGAAAAGGATTGAAGGCAACGGCGACTGTAAATGTAACAGCCTTGTCACTGCCACAAATGCGCTTATGTGTAGTGTATGTGTCTAGTTGTGTGTGTGTATAGGTGTATAGGTGTGCAAGTGTGTGGTGTGGTGTATTTTGTGTGTTTCTGTGGGTGGTTGGGTGGTCATGCTTGTCATCTTGTCGCTTGAGTTCTTTGAAAATCGCTCAAAGCCATTTTCAAATTGTTTTCGCAATCACAACAAAATCGATTGGTAAATATTCGCTATTAACTTAGGCTTTACATCACAGCACACACACACACACTGGAACACACCCATAAGTGTAACGCCCACTTGACACATACCCACATACTTACACATACACATACACATACACACAGCCAGACATATATATGACATAAAGTGTTCTTATCGTTCTTTTGTCTACTCGGAGGTCCTTGGACAGATTTGCCTTGCTTTGCCTTGGCTTGTCTTGTCTTGTCCTGCATTTTATGAGCCCTACTCGCATCTTAGTCGACAATTATAGGCGGGTTCACACAGCTCAAATCCATTTCATTGTCAACTTCAGGCCAGCAAAGAGGGAGACACACACAGAAACAGAGAGGAGAGAGAGAGAGAGAGAAGATATGTCGGCATTCTGCTCTCGGATATCGTGATTTATATTTGCTGATAAGCGCAATTTCAAAATCGATTTGCAAACGCAAATGATTCGCTCCACAATCCGCTAAGCTGCCGCCCTTTGTTCTTGCCACCTTTTCTCGCTTCTCTCTTCTCTCCTTTCACTGCTCTGCTCTCCTCTCCTCTCCTCTCCTCCACTCTTCGCTCGTCTGCTTAGCCGAAGCTTAGGCAGGACTTAAGTTTAGCCGTGACAATTGTTTTGGTTGTCTGATCTCAGCATGACGAAACACAATCCACAATCGCGTATGCATATCGATTGCTAAATTGGATTCAGTTCATATATAATTTTAATGATGACAAAGAAAAATATTTGTGTTTGTCTTCCATTAAGTTGAACTGGAAGAATATTCATTAATAAGAGAGCATACCCAAATATTTATCTATGTGGGTGTGTGTGTGATATTTAAACAAAAGAATTGTAATTAAATTTAGAAATTTAATCTACACTCATTGCGCTATGACAGTAAAAACAACTGGATCCGTTTATATTATGAATATTTCTTACATTTATATTGCATTTTGTTTTTTTTGCAACTTGGGGCGTTTTATTAAATTCAGAAAGAAATAAGGAAGAAAACAGCCAGCATGAGGGCTTTATTAAATTTGAAGGCATGCGGAGCGTGCGGCTGTTTAATAATGAAAATATTTTTGCATAGCTCGGCGCAACATGACGTATACATGATATTTTTGTTATCTGTTAATGCTGCCTAGCTGATGGGCCAAAATAAATATCCTTAAAGCGAGCGCTCACGTGAATTATGAGCAGAGATTATTGTGGACCTTTGCACAGTGCAACGATGCACTCGGCACTTGAGGTGGGCACTACACACTGTGTGTGTGTGTATTTTTGTTAGTTTTGCAAGGCAAGGTTGAGCCTGGCAACGTTGTGAACTTGAACTTTTGTTAGGCTGCTACTGATGCTGTGGCTTTAATTATGGTAGACAGCAGCTGTGCCAACGTTTTTGGCCAAGGAGCCGCTGCACCCACGCGCAATTAGACGCCAGAGACGTGTGGCAAGTGGCAGCAAAGGCAACACAAAAATTCTTTACACGCTCTGCGCATAAATTGTCCTGCCAAGAAGAAATTTGTGTGCACACACTTTAAGGCGACTGGCACGCATAATTCTACTCCATTCCTGTGCTATTTACTTAAGAGGCGTACAGGCTTTTTTATGAATTATGCGCATGGGCCACATATCCCCTCCTGCGCCCCGCCCAGCACTTCTTCATAGACTCAAGTGCGAGTCGACATGACGAACTAATAGCATTCCAGGAGCAGGCAGGTAGCCAACCAAAGTAAAAGTCGCTTTAGCGCCGGCGGCTGTCCATTAACTAGCCAGGCCAGCAAAAACAACAAAGAAAGGGAAACAGACTTTTGTATTTTGCCACACTTTTGTATCACTGCCACACTTTGAACTTCGTGCTGAACAGTCTCTGTACTTGGAGCAACGGGGGCAGTCGCATTAATCTGTGTCTGTCTGTGGCATGCAGCAGCTGATGAGCTCACATCTTGTAGCCAACATATGATTAAACTCTCTTGCAGCTATCCAAGTAGAAATGTATCTCAAAATAGGATTGCATGAATTCTCAGTTGTAACTGATAGCAACTCTCAAAACTATTTCCAAAATGAAGTCAAATAAAGCCAAGTGACAGTTTAAAAGTAATCAAATTTTATTTGTTGGATTTAAACTGTTTTTATTGTGAAATGAAAGTACTGCTAAAATTTCGACAGATAATGCCATGACAGTTAAATGTTATAGTTATAGTCAGATATCAAGGGATGATTCTACTAACTATAAAGTTAATTCAAGATGACCCAGACAAGATCAAGTTGCAACAAAAGAGCCTTGATGCATGGTTCCACTCAAATTATGCCAAATCAGTATTAAATGTGTTGCTTTCAGATTCAGATTCACACAAATAGTTTGGCGGCAAACTGACCGCATTTATTTCGCAAAGAGTCTGTAATTACTAGTGGGACATTAATCACATATAATATATAATATAATAATGGTACATATACATAGACACAAAAGTTGAAGGGGCAACAAATTAATTAAGGATTTAATTAGTTAATGAGATTTCACTTACCGAATGCTGCCTCATTTTTAGTATTTTGTGTACAGTGAGTATTTTATTATTATTTTTTTTTGTTTATTTTGTTAAGTTTTTTTTTTTTTCATAGACACAGATACACACAAGTACATTAAGTATATATTGGATTGGTTGGGTGTATTAAATGTATGAGTTGTTGTTGTTTGTTTGTTGTACATATCGTGGATTTGTGTGTATGTGTGTGTGTGTGTGTGTGTGTGTAAGTGGGAGGGAGTAGAAGAGAAAAAGAATAATTTATTTTAAAATGATTACATATTACACATTTGATTGCTGCGCAACAGCGCTTCAATCATAATTAACATATATATAAATATTATTTATGTGTCTGTGTCTGTGTCTGTGTGAGTGAGTGTGTCAGTGTGTGTGTGTGTGTGTGTGTGTGTGTGAGTGAGAATAAATGTTGTCAAGACATGCACGAGATAGTGAAGATAGACAGCAAACTACATTCAATATAGGCTTACAATATATATACAGATATGTTTCTACTACCACTCACCTGGCCCACACAGCAAACGAGCAAGAAAATCTAATAAAGCCCAAAGCAACTGACAGTCTCCAGTCTGTTGGCGTGGATGCAGGGAGCGGGGATGTGGGAGTGCGCCAGCAGGCATTGGCAACTGTTAAATGCTGACATCTATTGATTCTGACAATAAAATATATACTAGCGCCACAATAGCCGGCAAAAAAAAGGGGTAAAAACGCAAAACTTTATTTGATTGTTTGGCACCCGCAACCCCAACAAAAAAAAAGAAGAAAAATACTAGAAAGGGACCAGAATGGAAAATATGGCTCTAGGGTGGCTGTGAAATGGGTTTCATTGCCATTGCCATTGCCATTGCCGCAATCAGCTTTAACTGCTTTCTCTCCCATATTGCTCGACATTTTACATGACACTTCAATGTGTGTTTCTGAGTGTGACTGTGTGTGTGTGTATATATATATTAAAGGCCTGCGGAGGTGCCGGTTGCCACAGCCAAATGTCACGTTTCGTTTTTATTTCACTTTGCAATGTGAGAGCGCACAACAAATCTGATTTTGAAGTCAATCAAGCCTGTCGATTCTCGACTAACGATTACGCCATATTGTCTATAGGTTGACCATGGAGTGTGCCTCTCTCTGTGTGTGTGTGTGTGTGTGTGCAGTTACTATGACAACAACGTGGCCTGCATTTAATTCGATTAACGTGCACAACCCTCCCCACTCTGCACTCGACTGGCTGTCAGCCCTGGCTGCTTGACAACATCAACACCAGGACTTATCGTCCTCGTCCTGGCGAACTCATCAGTAGTGCGACTGTTGTTGCAAGCGTTGCCGAATTTGTTGACGTTTCCTGCTCTGCACTGATCCATATAGGTGCACAACCTGGCTCTGAACATAGCAGATCTGCCAATTACAGTTCCAGCCAGAATAATAGTAGTACTGCTTCTCAATACATTTCATAAAAATATGAGTCATTTTATGGTAATCAACTCGAGACCTGTTCAAAATCTTCCAAATTATGGAAAAATCCAATTCGGCAAAAAAACAATGTTTGGTTTCTCATCTGATATAAAACATATCTAGTTTTTAGACAGCCGTAGGGAAAGCTGAGAAAACTCCACTGCTATTCGACTACTATTATAATGATAACTGTAAATAATAATTTAATAACAAAAAATAATAAATAAATTTAGGGAATTTACTATTTTTTGTTAAGAAATTGTATAGCTATGCCAACTTTAATTTGCTTTGCTTAAATCCACTTTTCATAATTTGTAAGCTGTATTTTAAGTATCTTTTTTTTTTTAACATTTTCCAAAACATATGTGTACACTACTATTATTTTGACCGCAGCTGTATGTATGTAGTTTCCTATGGCTGTTACAGCTGAGCAAATCAATTTGCCAAATTACATAAGTCAGCCCAGTTGCTACGCCCACGGGTCACGCCCATTTCGCCAATTTCCAATTTATCATAGTAATCACAGCGCATCTGATTATATTTGTTAAACTACTTTTGCCAGCTTCGAAACGTGGCTGTGATAAGCAAAAGGGGTTTGTGATGCGCAAGATTAGAAAATTTCGATTACATTTATGCCACACACACTCACACACACCCACACACCCACACTGCCACGCTGCGCTGCACACATTTTCATAAGAAATACTTTCTATACAAATTTCGTTGCTCACATGCAAGCAAAAGAAAGATTTATAAGACGAACTAGGCATACTCTTTCATGCATAAACTGCAGCCAAATATATACAAAATTAAGTGTACAGTTTAAATGCAAGAATTCATGCAGTGCTGAAGATATGTGTGTTAGGATATACATCTTTCAAATGGGCCAGTGAAGGTGCTTAATGTTTAGCATAGTCCTGGCTTGGTAAAGAAATGCAGCTGACGATGGTGGCATGAAAATGTGGCACGCAGTTGAATGTCACGTTTTTTGAAGGGAACGACGAACATGAGAGGCGACAACGGCTTTGCCGAATTTTATATTTTCTTATATTATTTTTTTTATATTTTACTATTGTATTTTATTTTTATGCTTCACATATCCCCTTCACCCAATACAAAAACTGCAATCAGACTGAAATATAAAAGAAAACTTAAAAAATACGAAGCGCATCTACATCCATTTATTGGGCCATATAATACTCTGGTGGCTTTTTAATTTGATTGAGTCACCATCTGAGTTTTTTTGGTCCCTCTCTTTTGCTTGTTGGTTGGGCTTAATTAAATTCGGGGACTTAATTATTAGTCGGCACTTACCTGCAGACATTTTAATGCTACACTTTACTGTACTGTAATTTATCGCATTTGCTGCTGGCAGTCACAGTCAGAAACTAGTTCAACGAGAAACTCGATATCAGCACAATAGCGAAAAGATTGCAATCGCTTTTCCTTCTTTTTTTTAATGTCCAATGTGCAATAAGACGAAAGCTTTCTAATTAACACAACCAGCTGGGAGTATTAATAATACCAGCGAATGGCTCTGCAAACTCTACAACCAACTGCCATACAACTCTGCAGCTTTGCTAAACACAAGTTGGCAGTTGAAGCACACCCACGTCTTCATCTCATAAATATTTGTTAATTATGATCAGACAAATTCACACGCAATGCCATAAATATATCCAGCTCAAGCTGGGCTAATAACATTTAACTGCTCATTAACTTTAATAAGCATCCCTTTTATTTAATTGTACTTAAAACTATGCATGCAGAAACGAAAATAACACTTGAACTATATAAGAAAGGCTGACTACATCTTGCTTAACTCACACATGTGGAAATTCTCGCTACACTAAGTAAGTAATAAAAAAATATTACTAACACCCAATACACTGATTTGCTTTTAATAATGTAGGTAAGCAGTTTCTGCACTCCTCACTAACTAACTAACTGGATTATTTGCCACCTCTTCTGGAAATACTTGTAATTGATGTATTTTGTTATTACCTTTTGCCCAATGTCATCTTCCATGTAATTATGAAGGCTTAAGGCCATTTTACAATTTCAACGAACTTCACGGGAATTATTTTGAAAAAGTGGCACAGAGTTTAAGAATTATTGAAGTTATTTCCTGTTGTGATTAAAACGAGCCGTGTTGTTGTGCCGATAAAACCGATGAGAACCAATCGCAAGCGAAGCTTAATCGCAACTGAATAAAAGGACGATGATTGATTAAGATAAACATATACAGAAAATATATAGATGTTTGTATATGCCTTTTACCTTGTACCTTAATACCTTATGCAATACTTGAGCAGTTTACAATTCATTATAGTCTACGATACTTACGCTGAGCGTTGTGAAAATTTGTGAAGTTCAAAGTTGTTAAAATTCTAAGTAATTAGATGCAGAGAGTAGCACATGGACTTATCGAAAAACTATATATATATGTGTATATATGTATTTGCTAGTCAACAGCTGCCGTAAGCGTTGAGGAACAAGTTGCAATTACTTTCAGCTAATATTAATAACTAGTTAAACTTTGGGCACAACCAAAACGGTGGTAGAACAAAATTGAATGGAAAATGGAAAGCGGAAAATGGAAATGGTAGAAAAGCGAGAGAGAAAACGCTCAAGAAACGCCGAGCCGGTTCTGCGGCTGGTATTTACCACAGAAAAATACTAGAGCTAAGTGTTAAATGGATGAGAAAATTACAGGAAAAAATTGAATAGAAGATGATGAAGAAGAGGAGGGAGCGGAAGCGGAAGAAGAAAGAGGAAAACCAAGTCAAATATTTGTCTAGCTAATATGCACGCCAATGAAAGTTTGCGTTTTTTTATTGCTATAGATATAAAGAAATATATATATATATATATATATATATATTTGTATGTCGTATAGAGATGTAGTATACAAATAAATATATATATATATATATATATATATGTATGTATGTATGTATGTAAATATTATCATCTAGACGTCACGCACTTTGCTACTTAGTTAAATTGTGGATTAAAAGTGAGGTAAAGTAAGTAATTGTAGTTGTAATTGTAACTGTAACTGTATTTGTATTTGCGGTATGTTTGTTATGTTTGTATATTTCAATGGAGTTGCAATGTTTTGTTGTTATTTGTAAGTGATACTCACCCCGATCCGTCCCAGCAGCAGGGCGTCCATTTCGCCACCATTTTGAGCCACCGGCACTGTGGTTATCACGGATATGGTCGGCTCCTGTTGGGCGCTCAAATCCACCGACATTTTGATATAGCCACTTTATGTGTATGCTGTGATACTATATATTATATATACATATATATATATATATATATATGATATATTGAACTCGTTGATATTGTTGCGAAATGCGCGCGTTGTTATTCTACTCGTTGTATTAGCATTAGTTTTAATGATTATTATGATTATTTGTATTATTCTTATTGTGTTTCACTTGTGGCTCAGTCACAATACTTAGTATCTGCAAAAACACCATCGACATTCAGTAACTCAACTTGGCTTGGCCCCCGTGCTGGCACCAGAGGGTTGTAATCAACCCTCTGCTTTAGTCCAGACACCAGCGTAGCTTTCAACTGAATCGCTAATTGGTGGCAACGCCAATCAAAACCACTTCCACTAGTCGGTTCAAAAAGTTGCTAAATGCAACTTACCAACCAAAACAAATCAACTTTGCTTCAACCATTTGGCTCGATTGGGAAATGCCCTTCATAAGTGCTTCGAAGCAGTCTTCGTAAGTGCTTCAAGTCGATTATGTGATTTGTGTCTGTCAGTGTCAGTTTGCATCACAAATCATTTCCCATTAGACTCAAATATATTGCACTCGCGAAAAGATTCTAGAGCACAAAGAATTGAGTTCTTTGCAAAATTGAGTCAGCAGTGATTCAATCAACTTCAAGCAGTTCTATGCTCACTCTAAATAATAGTAGTGCACACATATCTTTTGCAAAACGTAAATAAAGAAATACTTAAAATATACTTCAAAGCAATCAATACTGAAGATAAGTAAAAATTAAAAGTTGACATACCTATTAAATTGATTTAAAAACCACATTAAAGCTCTTAAATTTATTATTTTTATATTTATTTTATGTTTATTTGTATCAAATTATTATTTAAATGTATCATAATAATAGTAGTGAAATAATAGGGAAGTTTTCTCGGCTTTCTCTGCGGCTAAATACTATTTCTAAGCATATGTTTTTAAAATACTATAATATATAATAATATTTTAAAACACTCCATCATATTGAAGATTTTGAAGAGGTCTCGATTTGATCACCATAAAATTAAATATATATGAAATGCATTGAGAAGCAGCACTACTATTCACCGCAACTGTATGTACATATCTGTGTCCAATTTGGACTTTGGGATATGCCGTTAAGCTGGCAATGCCAATATAATTCCAATTCCAATTGCAATAAGCCACACCCTAAAAAAATTTAAGTTGTCAGCTGAAAAAGTTGGGCATCTATTGCCCTCGAGGAGCAACTGACAGCGATGTCTCTCAATGAACACCGGAAGACATATGACAGCTGGCTGGGCTGGGGGCTCCATTTTTGAAGTTGTTGTTGGTGTTGCTTCTGTTGTTGTTCACTCTGATATGGTATTGGGGATGCTGTCGCTGACATTTTGAAATTTTAATTTTCTACGTAAAAAAATATATATATATATATGTATATATATATATATATGTTTATATATGTGTATATATATATATGTATATATATATGTGTGTGAGAACATGCCCCACCTTGTCATGCCGCACGCGTCGTATGCGCAATTTGTAAGTGCTGAAATTGGTATTAACGGTATTACACGCGCTTTACGAGCAGTCAGAGCAGAGAACACACACAGCCAAATGCCATATGCCACATGCTACATGAACGCGCCAAGGTCCTGCCCAGGTGACAATCACCAGACAGTCAAATTGTCTTTATACAGCTACACACATATGCTGTATACACGAGACAGTATGACAACAACGACAACAGCAACAACAACAGTGTCAGCTAAAATTTGATGTGCCATCAAAGGTAACACAGTGATAAAAACACAATGTTTATGTGCGACATGCTAAGGCGAATGATATTTGAATTAAAACGAAGGCAAATATCGCTGCCAATTGGATCACGCGATTGACAACTCAATCAAATGGCAGCTAAATAGTTTCGCCATCCTGCATTAACTTCTAATTGAAATCGATATTGATCGATAGAAGCATCGCTTATTGGCCAACATTTTGCCAATCTGTTTCCAGCTGGCGACACAATAAATGGCAACCAATATGTATTTATAGAAACAATAACTATTGGAATCGATTTAGTAATAAAAATAAAAACATTTTTGCTTTCTTTTTTAAATCGCATTGGCGATATAAAAACTGATAATTATTGCAAATATATATATTTAGTATTGTAAAGATTACACTAAAATATTGTTCCTTATTAGATATTGAGACGTATTGGTACTTTTATTGGAACAATTTGTTAGCGTATCTCTTAAAGATAAAAGTACAAAATCGCACATTTTTGTAACAATATTATCACACACTCGAAATGAAGTGTGCGTGTGTGCGAGTGTGGTTGTGTACATATATGTTCAAGGCCCAATAAATATCAAATTTTAGCCATCAAACTGAACGCCCTGAATTTTACGAGGTGCCAAATAAATGAATGAAAGGAAAGCCGTTCGCGGTTGGTGTCGTAAAGTGAATAAATTCACTAGAGTTAAGTGAAAGCCACAAAAAAATACTGGTCGCGACTACTATTTAAAAATTAGAGACAGAAAAGTGTGCTTGCGACGAGAAAAGCAGGTCCATTTTAAATACGAGTATATATTTGTTTTAAGGGTGTTGTTCACGTTGCTGCTGTTGTTGTCAGATGATTGACGACGAATTGATAATTGAAACGGAATGATTGCGGTCAACAAGTGAACACGCCTCTGGCGCTGTTAGCCTGGCCAGACTGTGACAGTCCCGCCAAACAACACTCACGGGAGTTGCGCTTAAGGCGCTCCTATTCCACATCCACATCCACATCCACATCCACATCCATGTCGACATCAACATTGGCGCTAATGCAAGGCGACACGTATGACATGTGGGGATGGGGGGCGACAGGGCAACAGGGCGGCAGGGTGACGGCTGTACGCCCACTTTAGGGGCGTGCTAATTTGTGTTTAATTTGCATTTTAATACGCAATATTCATAACGCACATACATACAGCTGCGGCCAAAACAATAGTATCGCACACCTATGTTTTGCAAAATGATCAAAAAAAATACTTAAAATATAGTTTAAAAAAACTATGCAAATTTGACTCAATCAATACTAAGTAAACATTAAGAGTTGTCATAGCTATAAAATTTATTAATAAAAAATTAGAGTTCTTAAATTGATTATTTTTATGTTTATTTTATATATTTTTTCATTATTTGCATTAAGTTATTATTTAAATTTATCATTATAATAGTAGTGGGATAATAGTGAAGTTTTTATCTAAGAAATCTATATGTTTTTAAAGAACTACGATATATAATAGTATTTTAAAACATTCTCCGATGGGGCACCAAAAGTTTGTTGTTTTGCAGAATTGAGTTTTTCTTCATATTGAAGATTTTGAAGAGGTCTCGATTTGATCACCATAAAATGAGTCGTATTTGTATGAAGTGCTGTGAGCAGCAGTACATCTATTACTTTGACCGCAACTGTACATACACACATCCACACACATATAGTGCTGGCACACACGGCGCATGTGTAATATGCATAAAACTCATGTCAGCATAAATATGCAAATCAGAGGCCGCAAAACGCCAACGCATTGCATAATTATGCAGCTCGTAGAGCACAGCTTCCATTTCACATTTTACACATGTTGCGACGACCTTGCCGTCGTTGCAACTCCAGCGACTTGCCACTTGCCGACAGCATTTCATTTTATGTCCGCCACAACACTAATCCAAGTGGAGGGCATATTTAGTTACTGGGTTGATTTGAAATTTCAATGAAATTGCACAGCTGATTGCCATGTCTTATGTCAAGTATATAAAGTTGCCTTTAGCTATGGGCTATACCTAATTTCAATATTTTTCAGAAACTATTTATTTTTTTAAATACATAGATATACAATTATATGTTTTAAAATCAGCTTGTGAAGCTTGCAGCACATTGAAGGAGACGTCTCCGTTCCCTTAACTAACGCCCTATTTTTGAAGCTAGCTAACTTGACAATAAATATATTGGAGCAGGCCGGATCGGATCACCATATCAAATAACTTCAATTGAATCATCGAAATTGGGCCACTATATCATATAGCTGTCAGAGGAACAATCGATCCGCTTTGCCGGTCTGCAAGGGTATGTAATCTTCGGCTTGCCAACGATTCTATTTTTTATTTTTATTTTTGTGTGGTAAAAAGTTTGCAGCATGCTAAATGGCAACCAAATGGCAATGGCCACAGCCAGTTTGAGCGCAGCCCAGGAATTATGCATGAACGACTGAATGCCCCGGCAAGTGCAAGTGCAACTGCTCCCTCTATATACTTTGCACCCCCTCTGTCTCTCTCTCCCTCTAGGTTGCATGCAACAGCAATCGAAGCACTTTCAGATGTAAGAGCAACAGCAAGCGAAGTAGCCTTGGCAACAGCAACAAGACCAGTTTGCGTTGACACATCCAGGTCCGAAACAAAATGCAAATAATTGAAATGAACTTGTGGTCCTTTACCGAGGACACCGCCTAAAATGGAAAAAGAGAGCAACCATTAACTAGAGTCCTGTTTAAGAGGCAACCGCAACCGCAACGCGTTTCGCCAGTTGTTGTTGTTGGTGTGGGTCCTTGTTGCCCAGCGGCTTTGTCTCCAATATGGCCGAACATCATTTCCGCTTTGCGTCGCCTTCCATCTTTCCATCTTTACATTTTTATTTACTTTTATGTATATATTTTTTTTTCATATTTTTCTGAACTTGCTTACAGACAAAAGCCACGTCGCGAGAGGCCAAAGGCAAACCGTGGCACGCTTCGTTAGTTTGTAAAAATCGCACCCAGCCCCGAAGCAAAGCTTACCACAAGGTCGATGGGCACGCCCACATTAAGCCGCTACACCAAAGCAAAATATTCCACTTTGTTTTTCTAATTAAATTGCAATAGGCAACAACAACAACAATAAGAACAATAACAACAATACCATCAAAAAGGGGGGTCGAAGCACTTAAAGTGCCAAAGTTGTCGAATGTTACCCGAGCCTCAGGCCACCGCACATAATTACGAAGCACTCTTTTAATTCTGGGGCCACCCTAGTAATACGCACCCTACTCTAGGGGAGCTGAGCCTATGCAGTGATTGATATTTTATGTTACTGTTTCTGTTTTCTTTGGGTGCTGGCTGAAAACCGCACAACTTTTTTATTGACACACTTTTGATGGCGCCAACTTTGATGCACAAAATTGACGCGCGAACTTCAAACTGTCTGCAGTAAGTATGCGCACAAGTTAATTTACAAATGGAACCCTATTAAATTGATGACCCCGAAATCATGACTCGAAATGTGTTTTAAACGCTGATTGCGCTTTGCGCTAATGGACTCGTAAACTGTACAAGTTCTGTGGACACAATTAGCTGGGGTACTCTCTGACTAATTAGGAGATGAATCCACTGCTCGCAGTGAGTGTTCTTTAATTCAGCCTATTTAAGTTTGATTTGATTAGGCCTAGATTTTAGTTCGATTTTGGCGCGCACTGTAATCCGAGACTTAATTGAATGCAGCCGGGAAATGCAGCAGCACTTTTTCAAATTGAATGCCAAAATGAAAACTCAGCCAAAGTAGGGGCTTAGAAAGAAAGAGAGAAAACTAGAGCGAGCGAGAGAGAGAGAGAGCGAGACAGAGAGAGGGGGGTGGAATGCGAGCAAACCATTGTGGCAAGTTAATTAAAACGCGCATTTAAATATTCATAGTTTTTTTTGTGCTCGCCTGTCATATGGGAGATGCATTATTAATACCCCAGTTAAGTATGTGTGTGTGTGTGGCAACTGCAACATTAATTGCCACGCTGACCTTGAGGCCAGCCCAGGCAACAATCCCCAGCCATATGGCTCATCCCGCACTTTCCAACGCCAAAGCGACCTTCTCCCCAAAGAAGCAGCTCGCAACAAAGCAAAATCCTTGCAGCTTCTGTGGTTGCAACACATCTGGAAACTTGCTCACGTCAATGTGTCCTTGTCTAGCTGGCTACCAGGTTGCCAGGTTGCCAGGTTGCCGGCTTAGCAGCCCACCTGCAGGCCATTGGGACTTATGCGCCGCAAAAAAACAAAAAAATAAAAAAACGGCTGTAATTTGTTGATGGGTCTGCGGACAACCGAACACACAGCATCCAGCTGGCCACAAAATTCATATCCACTTCGTCTGCACATTATACTGACTTCAATACACAGACTGCCTGGCATTCACCTCAAGCTCAAGCCCAAGGTTTAATTCACAAGGCTCGCCACTCACAATCAGATTCAGATTCAGATTTAAATCTCGGGCTCTGTTCAACAATTGTTGAAATATCTCTCATCTAACGAAACCCCAGCAATTTCCTTTTTTGATCAAAGACAGACAGTATCCACACCCCCACATCACACACACACACACACACACATAGCCTCGGGGAAACCACAATAGTATGCTGAAACTGCATGCATATTGAAGGTCTTTATGTTGTGACCTTCATTTGCAACCAATTTGAAATATCATGCGATGCCTTCAATTGATTATAGCAATTCTCAGTAATTTAGTTAGACTAATAACCAGAAATTTGAATCAATTTCGGAATTTATTATTCTCGAATTTCAAAAATTCAAAATAAAAAATACCAACGAAACATTCCAGAGGCAATTGTAAGCATAAGGAATGGGCAACCCAACATTCATCGGCATTGCCATAAAATAGTATTTGTGTAAATACTCTAAACTAAACAAATACACTGACACTCACACACTCACACACACTTACATAAGTATTCATATTTTGGGCAATGCTGCTTTAGCAAATAGTTTTTTTAATAACTTTTCAATCATAATCAATTTATCAATGTGCATTCTCATTTAGCTCAACCTTATTCATAATAAAACAACATATAGATATTGATCGGTTTTCGGATAGAGGCAAACAATTTTTCTAATATTCTTAGAAACGGATACACTTACACTGCACTGATACCGATTTGGAATAAGTATTTATATTTCCTGGCTTCAGTTATGTCTCCCTTTGCCCGCTTCATTCTTTTCATGTCAGCATGTTGTAGAGTTTTTAACAATTTTTGTGTTAGTTAGTTGACAAATACATTTTCATATGTAATATTTCCAGCAGCCTTGCTAAAATGACTTTCCTCTACTTTTATTGCACTGACTCAAATCAAAAGCAAATTGTGCATAATAAAGAGCAAAGTGGTTGCTTTGGGTGGAATTTGAAATTCGAATGTTTGCAATTTAAATAAATAAATATGAAGAATTTTAATAAAATTGCTGCACAAAGCGGACAAGAAGTCCAGCAAGTCGTTTGGAAATGCCTATGCGAATTAATATCAACATAACATGAGAGTGCGCCGTGCAAACCAGAAAAGTCAGATGAACTTCAAACGTTTTTGCCTCCAGGGGGTCATCGGTCTGAATTGGAAGACACGCACACACGCCCACATAAACACACACACACATACATTGTCACTTGATATATACATATACACAGTTGCGGTCAAATTAATATTCTCAAAGCATTTCCTAAAAATATTACTCATTTTATGGTGATCAAATCGAGACTTTTACAAAATCTTCAATATGATGCAAAAATGTAATTCGACAAAACAAAAAATGTTTGGTTTCTCAACTGGAAATGTTTTAAAATAGTTTTATTATGTAACCACCCATCATATCTAGTTTTTAGAAAGGGAAAGCTGAGAAAACTTCACTATTATTCCACTTAATTTAAATAATATATATTAAAAATAAATATAAAAAGTATTAAATTTATTGACTTCAATTTTATAGCTACACCATTTTGTAATTGTTACTTATCCTCAGTATTGATTGCCCATCTTTAAATCAAATTTTCATAATTATTCAAATATATTTTAAGTATTTTTTAGCATTTTCTTAAAGATATGTGAGCACTACTATTATTTTAACCGCAGCTGTATATATATAAATATATATTTATAAATTTTTTTTGTGAAACAAAATTGATGAGCGTCTTGTGCCGCTGGCATAGTCATCGTCAACATCATTATCGTCACCGTCATCGTCATCATTTGGCTCTTGCCCCTTTTTGTGTGGCGCTCTTTTATTGTGTCTCTCTATCGGGCAAATCACTTAAGCGCACTTAATTATTTGCACAAGTTTTGGCCCTATTCGCTGCTGTCTCAGCACGTTTCAGTTGCGTTACATTTCAATCGAAGCGGACGCCCAACGCCGCGTATGAGTGATATGACACGTAATCAATAAATAACGCCAAGCGGCAAATAGCAAATGGGAAACTGGCTGAAGGCATAAAGCAGGCGGTGTCTTACTTAGTACTTAGTACTCATTAGGCCCGCTACGTGCCCCAATTTGAGTTCCAATTTCAACTCCAAGTAGCCAGCATCCGCAGCCGGTCGTCCCCTTGTCCTAGGCTTCATTTATTTATTTTTATTTTGTTTTCATTTTTTTTGATTTTTTATGTTTTATGCATAATTACTTTTTCAGCAGGCCCGAGGACTGTTTGCTTACTTAGGCATTTGCCCGTAAATGTCTGTAAGTTGCTTTTGCTGCTGTTGGTTTTCGGTTCTGCCTTTCAGCTACAGCTTTAGCTTTAGCTTGAGCGTCTGCTTTGATTCGGCTGTCGGCAACGGGGCGTATGATTAATATACGTGAATTAAGTCAAATCGAATCAATCAAGCCAAATGTCGCTGACAGACAGACAGACAGACAGGCAGAACGATTGACAGACGAAGGACAGGCAAATGCGCCAAGCATTGTCCCAGCAGCTTCATGCTGTTTACACAGTGAAGCTTGCCTAACGCACAATACCAATGGCCAACAACAATACATGGCCATAATCTGCATGGTAAATGGCAAAATATTGCCTTGGTCAAAAGCCTTTCAAAATGTCCTAAGCACAATGCTGTAAAGTGCTAGCTTCCGCTCTAGGCTAATGCATATGCGGGGGTCAACAATAACAACAATAACAACAACAACAACATAAACAACAAGCATTCGGATATAGAACACAATGTGACACATACTAAACTTTTATTACTCTCGCACTAATGCAATGACATTTTTATTACTGACCAAAACGCAGGCGAGGCCTTTTTACTGCTCAAGCAGTAACTGCAAAACATCCATACACATATATATGTGCAAATATATATATACTTTAATATATATATACATTTATATATATATATATATATACCCAAGTGGTAGCTCCGTTTAGGCAATGGTGTCAATTTTTATCATGTGCTCTGACCGTGAACCTAGACTTGCCGCCAAAACGTAACACCATCCACACCCTCACCCACACCCACATCCACGCCACTGTCCACCCCAAAATGCCTATACACGCCCACTCAGGAAACAATGCGCCTACGGGTATATGGACTTGGAAAGTCTATAAGCTACTTGAGTTTTTCTAATAAAGTTGCGTTTTAATAACATAAGTATATATAAGAAGCAAATTGCAACTTCTTGCAAACAACAAAGCCGATGTATTTATTTATATCACAATTGCATAGAATCGAAGTTATTATTATTGCTTCAAGAGTCGAAAATGTCACAATTCGAAATACATTTACAAATAAAAGAAAGATGAAAAAACAATACTTATTTATTTATGAAATGTGCAGTAAGAAAAGTCCACACTTCTTGTGAAAAACATTTTCAAAAACAGATATTTCAAATGAAAAGTCGAAAATGTCAGCACTCTAAATAAATATTACACAAACAAAATTTTAAAAAATATACAAATAATTATTAAATGGGAGCTAAAAATATGTTCAAAATTAAAAAAAAAGTTGTTACAAAATAAAATCGTTAAATTCAATTATATAAAATTAAAAATAAAAAAATAAATAAATAATATAGAAGAAAAGATGTGTTATTTACGTACAGTTGTATATATATAATTCATATGTTTGCATCTTCAACTGAAAGGGTATTTATTGTGCGTTTCGAGATGGGTTTCGCTTGATATTTCTTTTTACTTATTCGGCTTAGTTGGCGTTTATTTGATTTATGGCCAGGGTCGTCGTTAAGATTTCAGCACAAGGCCCGATTCCGTATTACCAATCCTAGTAGCTCCTGCGGCATTATTGGCGATGCGATGCGATGCGGTGGGGTGCGATGCGGTGTTGAGGTGAAGGAGGCTTGTTGTTGATGCCGTTTAATTAAAATCGACATTAAAGCCGCCGCCTAAGCTTGGCCAATTTGCTGACAGTGTATTAAGAAAAAAAGAGACGGCGCTTTCATTTTGGCCAACTCGGGCGGAACGGCTCAATTAGGCATTTCGAGGCGCTTTTTCTCTATGTGGCTTAATTGAAATATTAAACACGCAAATACTAATAATTGCATTCATTCGCCAACCGCAATTTGGCGCCACAACAATCTATGAATTTTAAATTTGCAAATTGTATGCTTATTTCTGTGTGGGTAGTCAGTTAGTCAGGAGAGTGAATCAAGGGGGTATATTCATGAACTTTTCGTTTCACACTTACCTTTTGGGCTAAGAAAATGCAAATAAACATGAATTTTGGCTGCTGTTTTCCACTACGCTAAACTCCCCCGTTCCCCTCCCCACCACCCGTCGACAGATTGCGCTAAAGCTAAAGCTTTTTCTTAATTTGAATATTTTAATATTAATGAAAAATGTTCGGGGCAAAGTTTCTTTGGCTCTATTCCTACCAATTTGCGGCTTTGCTAATGAAAATTAAATGGAATTGCTTAAAGAGCGGGACGCACGTTTACCATGAATTATTGGGTGACAACTCAACCCTATCACCCCACCTCCATTCAAGCCCCCACCTTGCCCCTGTTTTAGTACCCCGCCATCGCATTCAAGAAGCTGTGCACACATAATTAAACAACTTATGACAAACATAACAATTTGAGAGCATCTAGAAATATGAAACTTTTGCTTTGACTTTCAGTCTTTGAAGTCAAAATGGGTGTTGGAAAGGAGGCGCCAAGAAAGGGTTGGACATCATCTGTATAACCTTCAATTTCTTTTTTTTTTTGGCTTCATTCAGAAGTTTTTGGCTTCTTCTGTTGGCCAGGTGAAATTGAGCTGGGCTTGGGTTAAGGTCTGGAATCCGATATGCGATATGCGATGCATAAATCAGTTCCAACTGCTCACCTGACAGCTGTCTGCTGCATACACACACACACACACAGACACACACACACATACATAGAGAGAGAGAGAGAGAGAGAATTTGACGATTAGCATTTGTAGACTAGGCTCCTTGGGCAACACTCGGATTCAACTCGCATAATTGCTTGTTATTCATGAATTGGCCAAATGATTCATGATAAGCTTGTCAAAGCGAGATGTGCATATTTTAAAATACATTCCTTATACATATGTAATACACATTATCGATGTACAAACGTATTCATACATATGTATTTACACTCATCAAAAACACTACCTATATTTTATCAACCAAAGAGATACAATTTAAGATTTATGGCTTTCTAAATTTCAAGGTGTACTTTTCGAAAGTGTAGAAAAAATATGTAAAATTCCTTGGTGATGTTTTGCTCAATGTGTACATTGAAGAAATGCAAAAGTTCATTTTTTTGGTCAATATACTAAAATGTAGGGCTTTTTGCTGAGTGTACATGTGTGTCTTCCCAGCCTTCCAACTTAATCGGCCAAAAACAGACACACACACTCAGACACTCAGACACACACTCACGCACACAACGGATATCTCACAAAGCTGTGTCCAGGCCATAAAAGTTTTAGCATTCAATTTAAATGGACTTTATTAACAAGATATACGGGACTCGAATTCATGAACACTACAGCTGTTCATATAAGCCCAGGCAAAGGAAATCGGATGTAATAATAAAATCGAAATTCAAACATCAAAAAAAATATAAAAATTTAGAGCCGACGATCAGAAAAGTGTCAGTTTATTGAATGACAAATCCTTTTTTTTTTACAATTTTTCTCTTACTTGCCCTTTTCGATATAAATGTTTCCAATTGGATGCATACTTTCAATAAAAGATCTATCATTAAAAACAGCTTTGCAGCTGTTAATGGCTTGGGCCATTAACATGTTCGCTTCATGGCATATATATACCTATATGTAGTTAACTGTATTGATTGTTGTTGCGTTAATTCATACACAACGTTGCAAAATGTGCTTACAATAGTTGCAATCAAGTTGTGAGTCATTAATGCCGCAGTCGCATTCAGTTGGTGCCACAGACGCCACAGAAGCCTTGCCACTTCATCAGCCAATGGCCAATGGCGTTAAGTCGATTACTCGTTGCCGATGGGCAACTGGCTTAAATATCAAACAATGTCGCTGAGTGGAAAATCAATGGTCGGGATTAACAATTACAATTTGGTCAACAAGTGCAGCAAACGTCAGAGAGAGAGAGAGAGAGAGAGGGATAGATAAAGTGCGAAAGAGAGAGAGAGAGAGAGAGAGACAGGGAGAATGAGGCAGAGTGAAGACGACAAGAATCTATTGTCCATAACAATTTAATGTCGGCCCAAACAATGGGGCAGCAATGAATTGTACTATGGAAGATGGGCCTATCTGTTATCGATAGTCATTGTTTGTGGCCCTTGCACACACACGCACACACGCACACATACACACAGACACACATGCACTTGTATGGCTTGAATGTGAAGAACTTTCTTGTTGTGGATAGCCCCAAAGTTTTGTGTGCTACATTTTATTGATGGCGAATATTACGCCAACTAAGCAAATTAAATTGTTTACATTGGCAAGGGCAGCTGCTGCTGCTGCTGTTGTTGCTGCTGTTGATGCCACAAGCTTTACGGCTTACCACAGTGTAGCCAAGGTAGCCAGATAGTCAGCCGGACAATCTATCGAGACTACAATGGACAGGAGTAGACAATGAGAGAATGAGACTCATCCTGCACATTGAAGACAAATAGATAGATGGTACTACCTTTTCATATCAGCTCAGCGGGGAGTTCGGTTGGCTTACAGTTGCGGTCAAAACAATAGCACTGCTGATTCTTCAAACATTTCATAAAAAATATGACTCACTTCATGGTGATCAAATCGAGACCACTTCAAAATCTTCAATATGATAAAAAAATGCCATTCGCCTCTGTTCGGTTTCTCACCTGGGAATGTTTCAGAATACAATTATTTTTCAAATACTAAAGTAAAATAGTAAAATATAACCACGTTTCATATCTGGTTTTTAGAAAGGTAAAAACTGCACTATTAAAATTTAGATACTAATAAAAAATATATAAAAATAATAAATTTAAGGACTTAAATGTTGTTTTTTTGTTAATAAATTGTAAAGCTATGCAAACAATTAATGTTTACTTATCTTCAGTATTGATTGCTTGTCTTTAAATCAAATTTACATCATTTTTAAACTATATTTAAAGTATTTCTATTCTTAAACTATTCCAAAACATATGTGAGAATTACTATTATTTTGACCGCAGCTGTACGTTGAGTGTATGGGAATGACAACAGGGCTTTTGCACAGAATTGATATGCACAGAGGACATTGGCTATGTTGAATTTATGCATATTTGAGTAATCGCAACATGACAAAAACCAGAATACCAATTTTTGATTCAACAAAAAACCGAAACCATATCCAATTAATTGGTAGCAATTACTGTGAGTTATTGGACATAATTCAAATTGCTGAGTGTGATAATTGAAATTGTGTGTGTGTGTGTATGTGTGTGTGTGTGTGTGAATAATGATTGTAGCAAAGTGCTAACATGCTGTACTGTATCTTTGCAGTACTCAGTCAAAAAGTATGCAACAAAATGCTGCTTGAAATGTTTTATTGTCTGTGTTAAGTTCTCAGCCAGCTCGTAAGTGTGTGTGTGTGTGTGTGTGTGTTGGGCGTTGGCCTGCTCTGACATATGGCGACACGCACCAAGTGTGTTTTATGTACGTGGGTGTGCGTGCCTGTGTGTGTGTGTGTGTGAGTTGTGTTTTGTTATTAACTATGACATTGTTCTCCTTCGGTTGCCGTCAGCTGACAGAAGCGTTTTAATCAACACGATTATACTTGGAGGAAGTGACAAGTTTCAACTGCATTAAAACTGAACTCCCATAAGTGGCTTATATAATTACATAAGCAAAAGCACACACACACACACACACACACACACACACACACACACACACACACACACACACACAAGCACACACACTCACATCATTTTTGTTGCTCGTTTATTTTTAGGCGAGAAAAACAGCAACACAAACATGGACACCAAGAGGGCAATCTTTTAGTTAGGCAAACACTAAATTTATAATACAGCGACATATATAAGTACGCATGTGTGTGGATGTGTGTGTGTGTGTGTGTGTGCCTTGGGCAAGTCCATTTATAAAATATGCAACTTTAACTCGATTTGCGGTCGTAAGAGAAGCCTTAGGTAAACCATCAACATTTCGCTTGTGTGTATGTGTGTGTGTGTGTGTGTGTTTGTCATTCAAACGTAAACAAATCAACTAAAGCTCCATGGAAACTCGCAAATTGGCAAGCGCTTTGACTTTTTAATATACAGTCTTAAACAGTTTAGGGGTAAACAAAAAAAATTAAAAAAAGAAGCAAGTGCGACCTTTGCAGTCTGGCAAAACCGACTGCGAAATACGCTCATATCAATAAGTAATATCAGCTTATAGCAGATAAATAGCTTACATATATATATATATATAGCATTGGTCTTTAAAGGAGGTTCCTAGAAATCTAGCCCCCAAGTTTGCCTTTAAATTTGAGGCAGATATAGGCTTCTGTGAATTTTGATTGTGGGAGATGTGCGATGTTATCGATAGCGATTATTATCTATTTCCTAACTTCCTTGCGGACGTAGCACCCCAATTTTGACCAGTATATGCTCCAAGTTTCAAAGCTCTAGCTTGAAGTTGCGTTCATACAGACGGACAGACCAAAAAGACAGTATCTGTGTATAAACATAAAATAAAATAAAGAAAAAGAGAAGAGAAAGAAGCGAAATGTAAAATTTGGTGTGACCAAAAGCGAAACTCATCAAAATCCAAATGTAATATGATAATCAAGTTGAGTGCCCTAAAATAGCAACAAGAGCAACACACACGCAGAGACTGAAAGACAACATTGTTTGGTAGCTCAGTCAGTGACCCGCTGGACAGATCAGACAGAACGGACAGAACCGCCATAGCAACAACACCACCCCCAATCCAACCCCCAAAACGATTCAAGACAATTTCTTTTGATTTTGCTTTGTATTTTGCGGTGTGCGCGCTATTTGCTTAAACGCTTATGTGCAATTTAACTTGGTCGAAACGGTTGGAAGGCAACGCCGGGGGCAAGTGCGGCATGGGGCAAGGGGCAATCACGATGCCAATGGCAACCAGATGGCTCTATTTACTTGGCTTCAGCTCTACGACGTGTATTTAGCTGTTGAGTTGAAATATCTTGCTTGACTTTCAGACATCCTTTCAGTGGAGCACTGAAAATAACTGCAGAAAAAGTGAAAAAACCTTTTAAAAATTTTATTTATTTATGCATGTGTGTGTGTGAGTGCCTCATCTTAGAGAGGTTAAGGGGGCTACAAGTTAGTAACTCTCTAATAAGGCATTCAAAGTACCAGATTAAAATCAGAAATCAAAAACAAACAAAGAAATTAACGCAAACGTTTTCGAACGGAATTCCAAAAAAATATCCACCTGGTAAATAACTGACTCTTAGCAGAGCAGATGAATTTCTCAACTTGCCAAAGAGCTCGAAATGTTTTTCATATGTTTGTCTTACTTTTCCCCCAATATTAGCCAATTTACTTATTTTGACAAAGCGTGCCTCAAACAGCATTATACAAATATCAGTAATGAAAAATTGCTTATAAAGTCATATCGAGTTGAGTATAGTATAGTGTATAGAGACCTATAACAGCACAAGTTAAGCTGAAAACCTACGAAAAACCTGCTGGACGTACAACGGACACAAAGAAGTCAACAGCAGACTTGCCCCAATTCAATTCAGCGCTATTCAATGGCCGGCAATGCCATTGAGGTTGAGACGCAGCAAGTATTGCCACTTGGGGGCATATAACCAATCCACTCTTCGCTTCTGTATCTGCATCTAGAACTGCAGCCTGAGGCAGCGTGGCAGCGCTCTCAAATGAACAACTTGGCCGCATTCAAAGATGCTGCTACTGCAAATTGGCAGGTGTGTTGTTTTGCATTCAAGATGAGCAAAGTAAAAGTGAACCGCTTCCAACCCAATTCCCCCAACCCACATAGCATTTGAACAGCCTTCGGGGCAGCAGCTTGATTGGCATCAGTTTCTGTATTCGCAGTTGCCATTGCATGCAACAAGCTGTAAATACTTGACCTTAACGGTTCATGGTCAATGTCATGGCACAGTCCAAAGCCCCGCTTCTTGGGATTCGAAATGGGTTCCACTCCTCTTTTGACTTCATATTAAATTATTCAATGCGAAAAATATATGCAGGTAGCTGTCGTAAATCGTTAATTCATATCAGCTCGTCAAAGCCAACTATATTATTATAATTTTAAATTCACAATCAAGTTTTCTTCACTATCAAATTGCACACAGCAACTAAAAATAGATGTTGATTGTGTGGTTGCTTAAGAAAAATAAATACAATTTTAAGTTTTCATTATATTTTCTGGAATTAACAAAATTAAGCTTATCAAAATTATATGATTTGTGATTAATTTAGTATCTATTTGAATTAGTATTGAAAGAGAACAAGTCGACAACAATTTTTCCTACATTAAAGTTCATAGTCTAATATTCTTTCGAAAATGGTAATCCTTTTTTTTTTGTTAATATTGATGACGAAAGACTAGGAGCAAAATAAAGAAAGAAACATGCAAGTGCTACATAGAAAAACAAGTATTACAAACTTGATAAAACTATTAAAGTGGTTCATTAAAACTGTGGCGCTCCCAAACGCATTTAAGTTGAATCTCAAGGCGATGTGTCGCAGAATGTTGCAATCAAAATGTGTTGCCCCAAGCGCTGAAATGTATGCTACGAAACTTGTGCTGAATGATTTTCAACTCGCTTTTTCTCTTGTTTTATGTCGCAATTAAATTAATTGCAAAATGACACTTTTCGCAATATTTGCTAAGCCTTACTTGACAGCTGTTACAAATTCCAAATAATAATAATACAAAAATTAAAAGCAATGAATAAATATATATAAAATATAATAATAAAAAATGTATATACATAGATGTGTGTGTTAGTGTGTGTACGTTGATCTTGTGGCTGACAACTGCGAAATTAGAGGCGTAGTTTCGCTTGCAATTGTTCGCATTTAAAATGACATTAAATGGATTTCCGTTTCCGGTCACAGATTTTAACGGGTCTTCATTGTCGCGCCATTGCCACTGCCATTGTTGCCAGTGTCCCATTGCCGAGACAATGTAAACAACAAATGAAAATCACTCCAACACACACACACACACACACACACATACACACAAACACAAACAAAAGCATCATGTTTATTGTGTGTTAAGCAAATGATTTACTGGCCTGTGCGCCTGATAAGCAGCAACTCTGGCCAACTCTCCTCGCTGATAACGGAGCCTGTTTTACGCGCCAAACGGAATGCCGGCACCAACACACACACACACACACACTCACACACAGACACACACCCACACACACCCACACTCGCAAACTCGCACACACACTGGCACAAGCCAAACATGGCTTACAATTCTCACGAATTACTTTATGAATATCTCACATTACAAAAAAATACAAAAAAATGAGTAACCAATATAATCAAAATGAAAGGATCAAATAGTTTAATTACATTTACCCTTCGTTTCGACAAAAATTTAAGCGAAATCACAACGCTAGCAATAATAACAATATGTGGCTAAACAAAACTGCAACAGGCTGCAAGAAGAATGAAAAAACCACAATTGTTGTATTTGCTATTGTTATTATTAATGTTATTGTTACTATTTGATTTGATGCGTTTAACAAGCGAGAATAACTTAAACTTAAAGCGTTTAACGGTAAAAAGCGTCGCGCGTCGCGTTAACCGAAATTCTTCAGCATGTCAACACGCGCCAAAATGTTGCCAGCGACTGACGACAAACGACGACGACGCCAACTGATGAACACCGCCAGCGCCAACCCACCCACATCCTCCACACCTTAACCGAGGGCCGAGGGCCGAGCGACGAGGGCCGAGGGCGATATTCATTGAGAAAAGCGAAGCGCAGAGAAACAACAAAAATCAGATGGTTTTGTTCTCAGCGTCGATATTCGCCTCAAGTTTCTGTAACGCAGCTGACTGCTGATGCTGTGACCCCACCCTCCCCTCCTCCCAGCTTTCAAAAGCTTTCCGGTTAGCTTTCAAAGCTCGGCAGAGCCATTGCGCTTGTGCAGCACCTGCAAGCAAAGGCATGCAGAGGAGAGCGCCTTGCCACTTGTTGCATACACTCTAGTTGGGGCAGCAACTCTCGGGCAAAAGTGTGGCATCCACTTAACACTCAATTATTCAAATATATTTGTATAATATTACTCTCCCGTGAATTACACAAATAAAAAAATATTCATTTCTATATGTATTTATTTAATTCGCTGCGTTCCTTGCTCCCAGCTGGCAGCTGTTTTGCAAGAAGCTCCACGTGCTCGAGCTTTTTCTGCAAATAACCCAATAAACATTTTTCGACAAGCAACGAATTGTGCTTTTCCCGTCTAATACAGATTTAAAAGTATGCAACGTTTTCTTACAAATATTATGTTCCATTACAATCTCTAATAATGAAATAATTTGAAATGCGATTGTGGTTATTTCCTTTTCTCAAATAAGTTGACATTAATGCAAAATTTCATTAATTACTTGATTAATTGTACAATTGTTTGGTGCATATTTTTCTTTACTCAAACCCATATTCAATAAGAAGTCATTATAAAAATATTTCAGTATGCAAATTCATTTTAAAATAAATTTCACTTTAACTGAAAATTTCAAAACTCATTTTCCATGTGCGATCATCTTAAAAATATTTCAATATGCAAATTCATTTTAAAAATATGTCACTTTAACGTTCCATGGAATATGTATAGAATAATAAGTTAAATATACTTTTGACTCATATTCAGGGTCTGAATTGTTAATGTATATTCAGAAACTTATAAGATACTTATGTGTATTTTATTTATTCATGTTGGTAATTAACTTTGGCTCGCCAGCTCATTTTCTATTATATTTCCTATATGTGTCCTTGGTTAGTTAGCTTTGCTTCTGCTTCTGCTTCTGCCTCTGCCAAAATTATATACGTATAATGAGTGGAAAGTTTGCATACGCAGCTGCTAGTTGTAACTTTGAAATTAATCATACGCAATGTGTGCCGTTATAAATATTTGAATATGCTGCAGAAATGACGTTGCTTTGCCCCGCATGGCTCCAATTAATTAAACTAGCTCACATATCATAACTCAAACGTCAACTCCTCTTCCTCTTCCTATTCCTCTGACCCTGCCTCTGCCCCTCTTTTATATAAGTAGAGACCACAACAGGCCTGAGTGTGTCGTAAGCTGCCTTTGCTGCAGCAACAACAACACAAACAAAGTCAATAAACCGGATTCAATTTAAGGACTAAGCATTGAAGGAACGCAAAAACTTGTTCAAGTGTAATTAATATCCTAAGGCTTACCAATGAATTTGGGATGCTTACTGCTTACACTTGCCACAAGTGGCAGTGTCAATATGATTGCACTTACCTCAATGGTTATGTGATGGCTACGCGACCGAAAGTTGTCATCGCTGCGAAGATTCTTTGAATCAATTTGCACATTGGTCTGCATAGTTAGATATTCTCTGCCTGTTCCTGGCCCGTCTGCTGCAAATTACAATGGTTTCCTGCAAAATAAGATGCAGTATTGTGAGTTCGTTAGCCAAGTGTATGACAATAAAACACACTCAAATACACACACACACACACACGACAGCCAGCCAGCTCAAGCGCAAGCAAAAAGTAATAAAAAATACTCTTCACTTTTATGTGAATTTATGAAATGTCAAAGGACATAAGCAAAATATTCTCACATCCTGACGATGTAGTGCAGCTGGAACGTTGATTGGAGCAGAACGCTCAATGGTGCGTGACCTTGGATAACTTAACATGGACCATATCAAAATGCCGTCATAAATATATAAACGGGTGCCAAGTGGAGAATCACATGTCGTCCAGCATATGGCAGATGGCCTTAATGGCTTTCAATTCATCGACTTGGCTGTCATTTAATTTAAAGCCAAGCCAAGTCAAGCCAAGCCAAGCCACGACAAACAAAGCCAAATACTGAACGCCATCAGCCAAGTCAAAGTGACAGGCCAACTGCTCAAGTCAATGATGTGAGCAACAACAACAACAACAACAACAATAATAAGCCTAGTAACTAGTCAAGAGTTCCCGACTCTGAAAGGTGCCCCAAAAATATGCAAAAAAAAACGGAAAAAGTGAAGACAATGGGAGGTGGAACTTTTTGCTTTGGACACACAAATTGGAAAATGTGAAAATTCACTTGGATTATTTTTGCATTGAATACAATTAATTTGGCAGCAAAAAATGGGGGAAACATTAGCAACGGAAGTATTATGAGTTTTAAACTAAAAATTGGCATATAGTTCCTGTTTGTGCAGTAAACCTAATTCATAATGTTGTGGGCATAAACAAGGTCATGCTGCGAGACCTTAAAGATTCAGTCACAATGCCATACCCTCTCCACACAAAATACAACAACAACAACAACAATAAATACCAATAAGCAGACAACGAAATATGAAAGGAAACGCGAAATTATGCGAGAAATTTACGGCTGCTGCTGTTTGCTGTGTGCTCCACGTGACGTATAAAAAATTAAATACAAATACAGCTGCGGTCAAGAAAATAGTAGTACTCACATAGATTTTTAAAAATTAAATAAGAGTATCTTAAAACATTCCCAGATAAGAGACAAAACATTTTTTGAAGATTTTGAAGAGGTCTCGATTTGATCACCATAAAATGAGTCATATTCTTTGACCGCAACTGTATACATATGTATATATGTATATATATATGTGTGTGTATGTGTAGTGGGTGTATTGTTTCTGTTGCTGCCATTGTATATCCTTCGGCAGATGGCTGTCTGTTTCTTGCTTATCAGCCAAAATTGCCACATGCAGAACAATGTTTTCTTTGAGGCAGCAACATAAATACACACATGGACGCAAAGACAGCAAATGGGGGAGGCGGTGCTGGGAACTGAATAAAACTGGCTTCTATTAACTTGTTTACTTTGCGATTCAAAATAATCGCAATTAACCACTACAGATATGACAAAAGCCAAGCGTCTATTTGCATCACGTATACGACACAAGAGGTGGCAAACTGCCAGCTGCCAGTCACAGTAGCAGTCACAGTTGCAGTCACAGTTGCAGTCACAGTCACAGTAGCAGTCACAGTAGCAGTCACAGTTGCAGTCACAGTTGCAGTCACAGTTGCAGTCACAGTGGCAGTCGCAGTCGCAGTCACAGTGGCAGCCGCAATTCACTTACCGCGATGCTTTGGCAACAATTTAAAATTTAATTTGCGCCTCTTTATTTATTCAGAAGAAGTAAAGTCGTCGTCTTGGGGAGCTGGAAAAACTGGTAAAACTGGCAAGCTTGGCCATTCCTTGCCAGCTTCAACTTTTGCCTACAGCCCCAGCGACAATGAGAGCTGCCAGTCAGTCTGCCTCCCGCTCCCTCCCCCCATGACTGCCCGTTTGCCCACTCCAAGTCCAAGCCGCACATGCATCCCATTGCAAGTGCCACATAGCTCCATCAGTGGAGCCCAACGGCAAGTGACAGGCGCCGTTCTCGCTGATGTCCTCTGTCCAATGTTCTCTGTCCGCTGCAGCGTCGCATTCCATTTACTCAACTTGTCCGCAAGTCTCCCGAGTATTCTAAGTGCTGGATTCTTGAATTACTACCACTACTACTCTAAGGTGCCTATAGATTGTTGCAACTGCTTGCGGCAAGCACTTTGCGAGCTGCGTTCCACTTTATATGGTGCATGTTTAATGTGACTAGAAGTTATCCTAATTCAAAATCAATCTATAGAAAAATGTGCCATAATCACATATAATTATAATCATTTATATATATTATATTACATTATATTATATTATATTATATTATATGTTATGTACATATTTGATGCATATGAAATAATTTGACTTTTTCAAAAATTCGAATTGATTATTTTTTTGCTCGACTTGCTGCCAACTAATTTCATATTTAATTGCAATTTTTAATAATAAATGTAATTTAATTTTAGGTTAATATAAATGTATAATAAAAGTAAACCAATATATAAATACACCCATTTAACAACAATTTGAGCAGCATATTATAATCCTTTTATGAAAGCAATCATATTCAAATAAAAAGATAAATATATTTAGGCTATTAAACTTTAAACAAATAAATTGTGAACAAATACATTTTTGACGATTGCGGATACTCAATTAGCTGTTAGGATCGCTGGGCAACAATCAGTCTTAAATAAATGTACTCTTATCTGAATACAAGGATGCACTGAATCAAAATAATTCGGAAGATAAAAATTAGATCATTTAAGCTGATCTTACTTTTATTTATTTGGGTTGATTTAAGAGTTCTGAAAACTGTTGCAATCAAGTGCATTTGACATTTTAATTATTTGCACATGCGATTCTCATGCCTGCCGCGTGCAACATGCAACCAGCCACAGCAGCATGCTTCATTCGATGGCCTTTGTTTGGTTAACCAATCAATGAGGAATGGTGGAAAACAAAAACCAAATCCGTTTGCATATTTGAGCGTGTCCAGCGGCTCTTCCTTTGTGCCAGTTTCCTCCTCGATGCTGCGTTTGCATAAGTAATTAGTTCGTTTGTATGATGAATACGCAGACCACCACAGCCACTCCCCTTCCCCCTACAACAACCCCGCTAATTCCCCTTATCCCCTTCCCTAATATAGTTTATAACCTTTGTTTCGACATTTTTGGTTCGTGTCTTATTTTTCGAATATTGCCTGAAGCTCTGCAATTTATCCAGACAATATCCCTTTGGGATGTGTGCTGGGCGTGGCTCTTTACTAAACTAAAGTTGTCACTCTACGGCTCCGGCTTTGATTTCCCATCGAACCACAACTGAAATGCCAACAACGATGCTAACTCAACCCAACCGGTAAAGTCAGCCATGAGCCGGAGGAATCATCCCAGTTCGTGTTGTCATTCAAGCCAAGTGTCTCTTATCCCCAACGCTCTGTGTGTGTGTGTGTAGTTGTGTATGCGTGCCAGGCATGTGTATGCGACGATAGAAGGACTTCATCCAAGTCTAAACCAGAGATGCTTAAGCAGGCGATAGAAGTTTCCAATTGATCATGTAAACAATGTTCCCCTTTCATTTCTGTTTAGCTTTAGATTTATTTCAGCTACAAAATATAAAGATATCTATCGCTGTCAACAATAAATATAAATGGCTAAAATCATAATGTCAAATGCAAAGTGCAAATTGTAAAATGTTAGATGCAAAAAACAATTGCAATCGTGACCAGTTGCTTCATTCAAATATTCGCTAGGCTTATCATGCACTCCAGCAGTACACTCAGAAAAAAATCACTTTGTAATTAAGAAAATTGTAAATGAAAATCGACAAGAAAATTCAAGTTTTCTTCTTGTAATTGTAATGAAATTTGCTCTCTGAACTGTTATATTATATATTATATAGCTATCGGTATTCTATATTTACTTACAGCCAAGTGGAGTGTGATTCTGTCGTTTGTTTCAATATAAAATATACATTTTCATGCTTAATAATTTGTGGTTGAGTGTTTTTGCTGAGACGAGCTAATACCATTTTCTCAAGTCATGCTGTAATCCCAAAAGATTCACAAGTCACAGTTTGACACCGTGTCACAATTTCATTTCTCTCGTTTTCAAGTCACACTTCGCAGCACCAACAATAGTCATATTGGTGTCAGGACTGTAAATGTGCTCTTTGCTACTGCCTATTGTGGCTGTGCCTGATTTGGTTACAGTCCTCTCAGAGTCCTTACTCCTCTTCCTGCGAGTGTTACTTGTTATCATTGTCTACATAATAAGCAGAAGGAAACAACAATAGCAATAAGAAAAGCAACAACAAACCCACACGAGCAAAATTGTCAAAGCTGTCGCTTCTAGAAGCATGCACCCAGCAGCGAACGACGTCATTACGCATTCGATTTGTAATCTATAGCTTAGCACCTTACTTTGCAATCAAGAATGTGTCTGTTGCCGAAAAAAACACTTTAACAACAAACTAGAATATAATAAGAAGAGCTGCGCCAGCGCAACAATTAAAAGGCATAGAAAAAAATATAAATATATAATAAATATAAAAAATATGATAAAGAAAACTTACTATATATAAACAATTTGATGACTTATTTTAGGATACTTAACAATTTCCAGTATAAACATACATTTTTTTTTTTAGTTTGATAAAACTACAATGGAATAAGCAAAGCTGCGCCAGCCCAATAAAATATATAGCAAAGTAGATAGTAAACAGATAAATATCAGTAAGTTTGAGCTGCAGCATACAACTCTGCGGACAAGAGTGCATCACCAGGTAATGGATTACATTTCTATGCATACAGAATGCAATCGGTAATGAGGAGGGAGGGGTCATTTACTACTGCGCTGCTGGGCATATGACTGCCAAAAACACACACACACACAGAGAGAGAGAGAGAGAGAGAGAGAGAGAGAGAGAGAGTATTGTCAGCGAGGAACGACTTTGTACTTGATTATTTATATTTATTTGTTATTATTGCTGATTTTTCGCTGCTGTTGGTGCAATAAAGCATCGTCAGCACAATGGAAATCATAGCATTATTAAGTGGGCGCCAGCCAAGGATGCACTCTCGATTCTCGAACTGCAAGCGCCACTTGCTGCTGCTGCGGGGTGTTGGTATTGGTGAGGGGTAGTTGCATGTATGTATATAGCATGTGCATCTTGTGCTGCCAAGTTTTGCTGCACTGCTCTCGACTGGCTGGCAACGCGGCATAGACAATTGGATTGGTGCTCAAGTGTCTCAAAAACAATATCAACTACAACAACAGAAGCAGCAGCAGCAGCAGCAGAAATCCCAACAAGAATAACAAGTTGTGTTTCCGGCTTGGCAGCCATACTCGTGGTATCGCGAAATGAAGGAAATGAAATGAAATAAATACGAGTTGGCGCGCTTGAAACCAAGCAATACACGGGGCAAGCATTTTAGGGGGGGGCGGGGATTGTCTTGAGAGGGGCGACTTGCACTACTTGCCTGGCAATGGCAAGCGTCCTGGAGGATTCAGGGCTCCGGCTGGCAGGCAGTGTACATTCAACTCAACTCAACTCAACTCGACTGTTTGACAAATGAAGCGAATGCTTGAAGATGGCATAAAGTTAACAATAGATGAGTTAATCGCAGTTTACATTTGACGTAAGCCTGGGCCAAGTGTTATTGAACCCACTGCTAGCTACTGGAATGAACAGTTCATATTCAAAGATTTGCATGTATTTATTATTTGTATGTGGTGCAAAAACTGCACACAATTTTACAAATTTCGAAAATAAATATTTCCAATTAAACTTAAAATTAAAACAAAAGCTTCAAATGAAATTAATAATAATCCGAAATGGGGTAATTAAAAATAAAATATATAAAAGTTAATCTGGTGAATGAATGAAAATATATGAAATCAAAAAAGCGCAATTAAATTCAAAATGTAAAATAATAAAATGATGTAAAGGATGTAATAAATAAATCTGGGGGCATTAAAATGTAAAATTGGTTCCAATAAATATTTCATTGCATAGCCTAATAATTTATTAACATAATCACAGCAGCTTACTCCCACAACGCTCTCGCTGCTGTATTTAAATCTGGAATAAAGGGTATGCCCGAGGGGCCATTTTAGTTATTATCTTTCTTTGTTGTCGTTTTTTTTCCTTTTCTTTTTGGGTGCTTTCAGTTTGTGTGTGTTGCGAGCAGAGTCAACAACGTGCGGAAAATAATTGAAATCGCAGCAGTAGAAGCCGCCCACAGCACAGGTAAGCAGTCATATGCAGACCACACAACACCACCCAACACCACCCACCACTGCAACGCGGCTGGTTGTAAATTGCGACCCACTTCGAGACGCGTGTCACAAAAACAGCACTCGCAAAAGGCCAAAGCGCAAGTACTTCATAATAATAATAACAACAATAATAATAATAAAAATCGTAAACAGCAGAGATACATGTGCCACCTGTTTGATGCTCATGTCAAAGTTAATGCCAATACTTTCACCTGGCTGGCATTCACAACAAGCGGCTCAAATGAGAAAAACCAACTTCCTTCGCCTGTTATTATTTTTATTTTTGTTTTTATTTTCTCATATTGTTTATGCTTTTGTTTATGTTGTGTTGTTTCTCTTAAGCTCTAATAAAGTTGTAGTAAAGAGTTTCTCGTGTTTCTATATATATATGTTTATTTGTATATATGTAAATATATATATATATATATACATACAATAAGTATGTATTGGTTTGGGGAGCGCCCATTGCTGTGCTCTTTGTGGTCGCCCCTAATTTGCGCATCTCATTAGCATTTGGCATTAGAATTGGGCACCCTTTTGGTCCTACGGCTTGCATTTAATTTGGCCAAATAATTGCACAGCTGCGGCTACAATATTTTAGACAGAAAACATTAAACATGCCCCAAAGACTGCGGCCTTAAAATAACTGAAATGTATTAAACTGCGACCGAGATAACAAGGTCAAAATCTGGTTAAACTTTATTCTATTCCACTTGCAATCAACTTAAAGAAAGAAAAGATAAAAAAAGGACATCCAACACTATTTGAATGTCCCCTTGATGCAATTACATGCCGGGAGTTAAGTCAATTAATCTCTAAATTATTGCGCGATGCTTATAAGAAACTTGCACCCTTTGCATATGTCTGATATGTATAACAAGAATCTCTCAACAAAGTTTTACTTAAGGGGTATTCAAAAATATGTCAGTCGTAAACTTGTTTGACATTCGACACACGCAGAACCCAAATAAAAACTTTCTAATGGAATTCGCTCAACCCTGAAACGGGAACGGGGAACGAGGAACGGGAACGGCAAACAAAAACGAGACCGAGAACGTGAATGGGCTGCCAAAACGTAGGTGGAAATGGCCAAAATAATGTAACCAATTTTCGGCAACAATCTGCGCAAACAACGAAAGCAGCCAGCGACTCCATGGCTGCTGCCATTGCCAGTTGTACGCCAGGAGTTGACAGAGACAGCGACAATGATGACATAGTCATCAAAAGATCATTCCACACTCCAGCTTTACCCCCTTTTCTCATTAAGTTTGCGAACACAGTCATATGCAAGTTAATTTTATTGTCTGCACTTACTTAACGTGCCTCAACGTGTTTGGCTTAAATACAATTTTCTTCTCGCATAAATGAATAAATTTAAGATAAAGCGAGGCTTTGAGCAATAAATAAGTTGGACTCGTGTATTTTCTGGAATTTCTCATAAATAAAAGTTATTAAATACAAGTTGAATTATTGTAACTTAACGTATCTTAACAATCGACTCTACATAGAATTTGTGTCAAAAAACTAGGTTTCTTTTAATGTGCCATTTCAAAGCACATCCTGTTGACAGTTCCCCGTTGGCAGTGTCATTAAAGTAAATATGGGGGAGGTGCAGATGCTGCTGTTGCACAGCAAGAGTGCATGCAACCGCATCAGTGCATGCAACCGCATTAGTGTGTTGTGAAATTCAGGGCACGCCTACGCCCAAAACCGCAAACCCGACCACGCCCACGACCACGCCCCAGGGTCGTAAAACTGCTTAGTTTGTTGCTGTTTGGCGTCGACCAATATTCACAATTTTCTCAACTGTTGCACTTGACTCTATTGGCTTTCTTGCTGATTATTTGGCCAAATCTAAAATACAAATATTGGCATAGTTTCGCTTTGCCAAGGCTAAATGCAAAAAGCAAACAGCAAAGTGCAAAATGTGAAATGTAAAATCTAAACAAGCAATTACCATCGAGATTGGAGTCGACACCAGTTGCCCCAACCAAATATTCACTGTGTCAAATATGCACTCCTGAATTACACTCAGAAAAATATTGAAATTCGGAATATTTTAAATGAAAAATGAAAAACCTTATTGTTTGCCAAAATCCTTTCGAAAATGCAGAAAATATTAATAAGATGTTCACTGTCAACTGCTATATTAGAGTTTATCTGTTGACTGCCTTAGATGCTTTTCAAATAGATATAAGTAAAAAATAAGTAATGAACTCATATCAAAAATCACATTTATACACAGTTTCTTTTTTAATTTTAGAAAATATATAGAAATATATTTTCCGAATAATAATAATAAGGTGAAATAACCTTGGCGATTTTCTAAAATTCCAAGACCGATATAAACTGAGATGAAAGAGTTTTGCTTTCAAGAGATTTCTGTATTCAGTTCACTTCTTCCGTGTTATTGCAACTGGTAAATTACCATATATTAAATATGTGATCCAAATTAAAATCCACTCAAATTAAGGGGTATTCATTTTTCGGCACCTTTTCGTTTGTTGCTTTGTTGTTGACATTGTTTGTTGTTGTTGACGTTGATCATCTGATGCGGTTTGCAAACCATGGTTGGGGCCCAATAATCTTTTACTGTGCTCGTAATAATTTATGTTTTAATGGGATTGTTTTATATCGGCGGCATTTGCATAAATGAAGAACCGAGTAGACCGAACTCAACCAGTCGAATTCACATAATTGGCCCAACGATGGTTTCTCCTTAACCTCTTTTTTTTGTCTTCTTAGCATGCATACGCTGTTGAAAGCCATATAAATGTACTCACAGATACACATACACTCAAATACATTCACCAAATTATAGATTGTCCAACGTAAAACTTTCAAAATTATTGCCATACACACGCAAAATGCAAATCGGAAACCAAATTCATTTCCATACCCAAAAAGCAGGGCAATTAACTTTAACCATGGATGGGAAGGCTACAAGTTGGAGTGAAAATAACTATATACATATATATTTATATATATATATGTACAGCAGACCCTGAATAATGATTGTCCATGCCTTGATCATAATCCATATACTTTCTGCAACTGCGAAAAACTAGAGACTATAGAAATAATTAATGCCATAAATGTTGTTGTTTAAACTTCACTTTAGATAAAAATAATCGAGATAATCGATTTGAAATTGAGTTTCTTGATAATACTAAATGTATCAGCAATATTTGAACGCCAACTGAACTATTTTGTTTTTGCTGTTTTTGGTGTTGTTGTTTTATCATATCACAAATAATTACCTAAGGAAAACATTTGTGATACATGTGTAAGAGTGTTTAAGTATGTGATTGGAATTGTTGTTGTTGAGGCAAGTGTGTTGCACGCCACATTAGGGTCCTTAACGTATTAACATACACAATGCGGCATGCAGCTTGAGGCGTATTTCTCATCAGAATCTCATTAAAATACCGTTGACAGCTTAGAATGTGCCACTGAAGGCGCTAAGTGCCAATATCTTGAATAATCAATCATTGTATTGCAACCAAAGGAATGTATGTATGTGGTGTGTATGTATGTATTTGGCTCATTTGTAATGCTTCTTTTCACCTACATGAATAACGCAAGCATCCATGTTGTGACTTTTTGACACTTTGCTGCTGCGTTTGAGTGATGCCAAAACATTTTCAGTTATTGTTGGCCATTTTAAATGTTGCCCTCGTTTCTGTTTTACACCATTACAAATCAAACAGTTGACAGTTGTCACTTGTCAGCCAGCCAGCCAGCTGGCTGCATATTGAAAGCAACCAACTGGCAAATTATCAGCACACACACACACACACACACACACACACGCACACACATACTCGTCTTATTAAATAATAATAAGCAATTAAATTTAAATTTATTGAAGGCAATTAATTAATCGACTCTGCAATTATTACAGAGAATTCATTATGAAACATTTGCAGATTTACGGCCACAACAACGATGGCTATCAATTAATCCCCAATGTGTAATTGAACATTTTTTGAGCACTGAAAACCCAAAAAGATTTATTGTTAAGCCAAAATACATGTCTTACATACTAAATACTACACGCTCTACACACACACAAGATAATTAAATTAGATGTGCTATCGAATTTAAGTTCGCATTTATATGCAATCCAAATGAAATTCCGATCCTTGTTGTGCCTACAATTGTCAAGTAGAAGTTGCTCTTAAATATTCTCGAATAAGTAGACAACATTTTTGAGTTCAAAATCAAATCAAATCAATCATTTTTGTATTGAAATACATACAACACCAGGCAATAAAGAAGAAATGATTTTAGACTTGGCCCCAAAACGGCTTCATTTACGGCAAGGGTGAGTAAGAGGGGGAGGGGAGGGGGGAGTGGGGAAGGGGTGCCTTTTAGTGCAGACATGCGATAAAAAGTGTTCAATTGCCTGGGGCTTGGCCTGGCGGCAGTGAAGTACGCACTGTGAAGCGATAACTGACAATGTTACCAACTAAACTCGGTCAAAACTCAGGCCTGGCAACACAATCGGAAGTGATTCAGTGGCTCTTTTCGAGCCGTTGCAAATTGTGCGGCCATAAAATGTGTTCGCGTCGAAACTGCATGTTGCAAAATGTTGCCTAAGTGGATTCTACCTTTTAGCACTTTGTTTGCAAATGCTAACTAGAAGCAAACAGCAAAAAAGCAAAACAAAAATCTGCTCACATTTTTGCAATCGCATGCAAAAAATAAGGATATGGCTTATATTTTTTTTCTTTCAAAATTAAAATGAGTTTCATATTCAGTTTTTATCCGTTGTACTTTTTAGAAGTTCGGAAACTGATGACATTTGCTGGTGTATACATTCCTGGCCATTACGATGAGCTTCGTTGATAATCAGTGAAAAACGCTGCTTTTGGCTTAAGACTATTGTCAGCTTATTTCAAGGTCAAATCCCAAAGTCGGAGTGAGAGTAATCAAGATTTTGTTTAAGGATATGTTTACAGAACGCAGCGCATTTGAAATGAGCGCAATTGAACATTGCTTTGCCAGTAAACAGGACTACAATTACGATTTTCTTTTGTCTTAGATTTTCGTCCTTGGCAGGATTTCTACCTCTCCACTTCACGTCCTTCTCTGCGCTTGATATAAAAATGAATATTCAAAGCGGCTTGGAACACTTTTCAGTTAATTTCAAACAGAGCACACAAAATATTTATGATTCTTTAATTATTTTTTGAATCATTAAAATGATTCGTTGGCTGTAATTTTGATTTTGACTCGTGCTTATTAACAATGGAATTGAACTAACTTATTTACGTTAGTTTTAGTTCAAATTTAGCTACCACCTAAATATTTGATAGGTATACATTCTGGATGCAGATAGATGGTTGTAATAGTTTCGTCTTGGTAATGAAAGAATTGCGCTTGTTAAAGTTGAGCTTGTCTTTTAAGTTAAATGAACAATTTTACACACAATAAGTTGACAACGGCTTTGAATAGATGTACGTAGATACGTATGTGTGTGTATATGTGTGTATATGTGTGTATTAACAAAATGTATCATCACTCAATAAGCTCACATGTACCTATGTACATAAGTATCACGATAACTTTGCGATAGCTTTAGGTTCTCCCAGCACGATATCGTCACACAATTTGCTATTTTGGGCCGGCATAGGAGAAACAACAACAACAACAACAACAGTCCGTCCTTGAGCGTAATTATCTGCTACGTACCGAGACACACACACATACACACACACTAGCCACAGATACAAACACACACTTAGGCATAGCCATGGACCAAAAAACAACAAACAAAGCGACCATAAAATATCTGTTGGGGTTTCAACAGCTCAATGATACGCTAAATAAACAGTTATCATTGAGTAAAAATATTTATAAAAAGTAAGCTCAACACAATAATAAATAATATAGGCAATAACAATATATATATATAACCAAGCATTTGTAAATCCAAATTGTCTTTACTGGTATTATAATTTTGAAAACCAAGTCCCCAAAAATATATAAAAAATATATACAAAACTCAGCTTCAACACAAAAATATATAATCTTGAATTTGTAAATAAAAATAAGTAATTACTAATTACTTTTTGAATTCTTACCCCATCCAGAAATGCATTCCTATACATGCTAGTTGCTTTATTTACAGGGTATAAAGCAAACAAAAAATTCTATGGGATACGCTATGCGTTGGGGACGTCGACCACTTAGTTAAACTAAAAGTGTTCCATTGTTTCCAGCACTTCTATGTGTGTGTGTGTGTGTGTGCGTGTGTGTGTCTGTGTGTGTGTGTGTGTATTGGTGTCTGCTTTAATAGTTTGGAATTTTAGCTAGATGGAAAAGCAGACGAGGAAAGCTGCTAAAGCTAGACCAACGCAGAACAACAGCAACGATTGTGGCTTCCCGACACCTGTAAGGTGAAAACTGTCAAATGGTGGCACGTTAGCAGCAGCAGCAGCAGCAGCAGCAGCGGCAGCAGGAACAGCAGCAACAACAGCCAGTGAAAATAGTAGTTTTTTAATTGCGATACAACTGAAAACCCAGAAAAATGTCGAAACAAAAACAGCACCAGAAACAGCAAAGGAGAAGCGAAATTAAAAGGAAAACGGACTGAGGAGTAAAGGTGAAGTTGCTGTGATGAAGACAGGACAATAAAGCAGCAGGCTTTTGATGTTGGAATCGCCACATAATTGCTTCCACTCCAGGCGGGCGGCATTATTCTGAGAGCGAGGCTGGTCAAAGGACTAAACTAAGCCATTTGATATCATTATCAGCATGCTCTGAATTGTAAACGTAAAACGCGACTTACTTTAAACTTGCTTACCTTGCCTGCCAGAGTAATTTCCATTGAATAGGCATAATATTTTATTCTTATCACATCTTATTTATTCCGGCTTTAACCTGATTGTAATCAACGCTGTCAATGAATAAACGAGTTCTTTTCTCATTTTGCAATTTATAAAGTGAGTCGAATTTAAAGAGAAAACTTGTGCAATTTATTTCAAAGTTGAAAGAAGAGTACGTCGTGATAAATGCTGAGATCATTGGTGGGGAATCTGTTTTGGCAAGCCACAAGAACTGAAGCATAAGGACAACAAGATGGTCGGTCAGACATTCAAGTATCCTACCCATAAACATTTGAGGGTAGTAGTAGAGTAGTTTCTTGTCCTTGTCCTTGTGTCTCGCCTGACCATACAATTTAATGCGCTTCAAACCACAAGCTCAACTTTCTCTCAAGTCAGATCCAACCCCCCCAACTCGCTCCCTCTCCATTCTGATTAGCCGAGAGCTGGGACGTGCTGTGCATTATTGTTCGTGTTTTGGGGGCGCCAACTAGTTGCTAAAATAGATGCGACTATTGCAACTATTTAGTTGATGATGGCCACGCACACAAATGCCAATACCAAAGAATGTTCGTGCGAGAAAAAATAACATATTTAGTTGAGTTCACTTAAATGTATGTACACTCAGAAAAAATGTCCTTAAACTTAAGTAAGTCAACCTAAAATGTGTGAAATCTTAAAATTAAAAATTTTTATTAATAATTTAAGAGCCGAAAAACCTAATATAAGAATTCTTTAACTTGCACAATGTAGAAAAAGCCAACCTGAATTTTGGGAATGCAAACATGCGTTTTTTTAAAGTCACAATTATAAATTTTAGAAATTTACTTACGGAATTATGGGGTGACTAATCAGCGAAAGGTATGGTGAATTTTTAAGAGTGTACCCATACACATGTACATGTGTGTACATATATATTAGGCAACGTTGGACAAGGCCTCGATTTTCAAGGCAGCAGCGGGGCAGAATGTAATGACAATTGAAGCGCTGCCAAGAGATAAACCCACATGACATTTGACAAGGGCTTAAGGCAACGCAGATGCTGCTGCTGCTGTTGATTTTGATGTTGCTGCTGCTGCTGCTGCTGCTGCTGTTGATGTTGCCGCTGTTGCTGCTTTTGTTTATGTGTATAATGAATGGGGGCGTGAGAGTGTACCCAAAGCCATGACTATGACTGGTTTGCCATAAAAGCAAAGATGAATTTTATTGGGCACAATTGGGAGGCGCCCAGCTTTATTGGCACATCATTTGTGCGCCATAGATGACCAGTGTAAGCGTCTGGTATGCCCTTAACAAAACAATGGCGCCCCCCCCCCTCCCACCATTCTTTCCTACTCTCATAGCCGAGCCGTTCCTTAAAGTATTTGCACATAGGGTGCTTAGCAATAAAAACATCAACAGCATTGCTTGCTATAAAGTCACAGTCAAACCACCAGGCTTCATCTGGCAACGCAGCGGAAACTATCGCAGGCGGAACCGGAAATGCATATAGACACACACACACACACACACACACACACAACAACCATCTTTCAACATTTTTTCCACAGATCAACACGGAACGCACTCTGCAAACAGCTCCGTCAACCAAAGCGAAAACGTATGTTAAATAGGAAGACGCACAAACAAATCAACACCAACAGCAACACAACAACAGCAACACAACAACACAACAACAACAACAACAACACAACAACAACAACACATGACGCACACTGTATAAAAGAAAATCACAAAACCGGATGGCATTCGAGTTAGCCCCTTTTTATGCCCTTGTTGAGTGTATTTGAATTTTGTTCTTAAATTTGGAACGCATTTAAGGTGACGCCTTCTTCTTCAGCAGAGTCCCTACAAGTATACTCGCCCTATTCATATAATATATTAAGTATATATTAATAATTTTATATAAATTTAAGTGTAATAATATTATTGCAGCAAGACGTTTTTAAATATGTACAAATTACAAATATATAATTATATTTCAAACTACGAACCGATAAGTATATATACAAGACATGGTGTTTAAATTGGGATAGAAATCGTTAAAAACCGGATATAACCCAAATTTTTAAATCTACAGCCAGCAAATGTGTTCCTTCACGCCCACCTCTGCCGTCCCAAAAATCGGAAATGGCTTTATCTTCCACACAGATGTATATTTCAGCAGATTAACTCCTGTCTACAAGGGTATGTAATCTTCGACGTGCCGAAGATAACCATTCTATCTAGTTGCCTTTGGTTTTTATTACTTTTATCTTTACTCTTTAGGGGACTGCTATCAATCAATTGAGTTAAGGTGAGTCATGGCCCAAAGATATAACAGACGGCAACAATATTTAAACAACGCTTCAATCAACACTCCAAGAATCATCTCGTCTGGCAGATGCCCTCCTCTCAAATTCTACAACTATATTAATAGTGCTTACTATATGATTGTTTGCAAATTCTTTGATTCCACAACTAAATTCCATCTTGTTTTATTTTTTTGAACTGAAAACTGAAGAAGAGAAAACTCAACATTTTGGTTAAAATTCTCGTATACATTGCTTAAGTCAAATTTAAACAAATTTCTATTGCTCTGCAGAGGTAAGAGGAAAATGTGTTAGATCGATTGAAGACAAGTGCATCAAAATATACATATCATATTTATCACATATGAAATAAATACATGCCTATATACGTTCCTGGATTGTATTAAAATCTATCGCCAATTTGCAAATTTCCTTTTGGGGAACACAATTTTGTGGCGCTTTAAATTAATTAGGCGGCAATAAAAAGCATTGCCTATTTTTTTTTTGGCTGTTTCATTTGGTTTAAGTCAAGAACTGAAATCCACTGTGAAGCCAAAGCATTAAAAATGCAAAGCTGGCAACTCGAAGTTGAATTTTTGGCGCTAAAATCAACAAGGAGCTTGCCGAGGAAGAAAAAAAACAGCACACAGGGCAAATCTCGAAAGGCTTGGCTAATGACAATTTAAGGATTTTGTGATTTTGTTATTTTGTTATTTACATAAATTTACCGTCAAATGCGGCCGTGAATAGCAAATGCTACTTGGAAAGTAGTCGTGGCTTAAAAGGGCAAAAAGTGTGTTTTTTTTAAACATTTAATATCTGCGGGAGCCAACTTCATTGAATTTTATGCGACAGGAAAAAAGGGAGTAGACACAATGTGCTCATTTCATATATATATATTTCATATATAAAGTTTGAATGCTTAGATTCCTATACATTTTATACTATCTTTAAATCCAAAAATAGACATAATTAAGCCGACATATTTTTAGATTTTTATAGCAAATGCTATTAGTCCAAAGACACATTTTTTTTATTATTAAAGTACAAACATAGGAAAAATGGCAACAAAATAAATAAATTCTGTAAATTGTATTTCAGCAGTTTCACTATTAAAGAGGCCAACCGGCCAACTTGCCATAAAATGTAATAGTTTAGGCTTAGTTATATATGTTAACGAGTGGAAGGCGAAGCATATTTTATTCAAAATCACAAAATCAAATTGCCACACTAAAAATGCTAAAAACAACACCAATAAAAACAAAAAAAAAGAAATGAACTTAAGAAGAATGGGCACACTTGTCCAGTTATTTGCCCTTGTGTGTGTGAGTGTGTGTGTGTGTATGCGTAAATAAATATATATGGATTTATACATGTATTTATATATATATATGCCATTGTCACAAAGTCTAACATACGTATGTGTATATATGACCATTGGGATAAGTTTGCAAAACATAAAATTGTAGCACCTTGGTGACATATGGCCAGCTCGTACAACAACAGCCACCTATCCAACATTATACTTGCCAACAACCAGGCTGCCAGTCCACTCCTCCAGCCTACTCATCCGCGAATGCTGCTCTACGCACTGTTCCCGCTGGTGAGATACGTTTGGCGCTGGGGGAAACGTTGCTTCACAGTGGGGGAAACAGAGACACGACGCGACTGATAGCAGTACAAAGCTAGCCAAGTGTCTCTCTGTGTGGGTGTGCGTGTGTGTGGGTGTGTGTGGGTGTGGGTGTGCGTGTGTGTGCGTGTGCGTGTGTTTGGGGAGGGAGGGTGGAAAATACTGGAGGCGCAAAGTTAATCAAAGTGTGTTTAAAAAAAAAGAGAAAAAATAGCAACCGCAAATGCAAATTAACTGAGCCAAAAGTTATTACTAAATTTCTCATTAAATTACTTAAATTAGTTTCTACATTAGCCAACCTCGTTCTAGATAAGGTAAGCATACCTAATGTTTAGTCCTTAAAACGGGTTAAGTGCGATGACTCTTGAATATATCTGCATTTGACAATAGAAGTCGAAACGACTGATTAAAATTGGCATCAAAGTAAGAAGAGCCAGGCGAACCTCAAAATAAGATTACATGATATGTATTGGATGTGCTGACACATAAATATTTAAGTTAATTAAAATATAAAACATTGCACAGAAACATAATATTTTTAAGCTTATAGTCCCTAAGATTGGCTTGTTCATAAGGACGACTAAATATCAACGCGCCGATTTAGGCTGATTAAGAATATATGCTTCCTATCGGATCGGAGATGTTTTCTTCTGCCTGTGACATACCATTGCTCAGCTTAATTATACCCTTCTAAACTATAAAGTACTTGTAAGTAATAAATGAGTATGTTGATATCACGTCTTATGTTTTTACTTCCGGTCTTATTAGTTACTTTACGACCACTAATAAGACCGGAAGTAAAGTGTATTTTGTTTTTGAAGTGGGACAAGGTGGAAACGGACTTGTTTCAAACCGAACCCGATTCATTATCATGTTTACTAAAACTAATATTAATTTGTATCTTCCTCTTTTTATGTTATATACATTTTGTTGGGCTCAAGCTTAGTTAGTTAAATAATCAAGTTGTTGGCAAATGAAATTAAATAAATTGACATAAACTTATTGTGATATCGGAATATGTTTTCTATCGCTATGGCAAGATACATATCTCTTGTCTACGCATGAAACTGTGAAAATAAAAAACAAAACACGTAAAAAAGCCAGTGACGAAAAATCAGAATAAACTTTCTACGATTTCATTGCCGTGCTACCATTTTTTATGTCGCCTAAGACTTAGCCAAAAGCTAGAATAAACCCTCATAAGACACACGGCAAACGGCTGACACATTCATATATACATATGTATATATATATATATATATATATAGTTGAGAATGGGAAGCTTGCGGCTTGGAAAGGGCAACGAAGAATAAAGGAGAGGTTATGGATGCCCCAAAGCTGGGAGTGGATGCGAACTGAAGTCAGAAGTCACCCAGGATTATTGCTGACGATGTTTGAAGTTGCTTTTTTCCTTTCCTTTTATTTTTTTTTATTTTGTATTTTTGATATTTTGTTCGCTAGATATACACACTTGGTCATATTTTGTTGCTTGGAATGGGGATGGGGAAATGCAATTTGTAAGAATGTCACGCGGCTCGTTTGAAATTGAAATGTGGCCAAGCAAACAACTAAGAACTGAGACCCGAAGACTTCAATTCAAAAATTTAGCAACAAAACGGCATTGGCAAAAGTCATGAAGCAAAAATCAACAAAAACAACAACAGAGCAACAACCTGGCACGATCCCGCCCACCAATGTGGATGCGTCCGAGAGGAAATCAAAATGTAAATGTTACCAGAGGCCGTTGCGTAAACCACAAATGAAATTATAACAGCAAGTGCGTGTTCGCAAGCCATGAGAGAGGGGGCCGAGAGAGGAGGTACTTGAGAACAGGCTATGTCAACACAAAGCCAAAGGGAGATATTAAAAGCCACTAAGCACTAAGCACAAAGCACTGGCCTATGCAAAATACTGTCCAGCCGAATGGGAATGCTCCTAGCCCCCAACCCCGTCCAACTAGAGAGACTCCCCACTCTCCCCCTCTCCCCAGCAGATAATAATATATAGAGGCGAATAGGCCAAAGTGAAATGCGAGTGCTGAGGTAATAAAAATTGAGTGCAGTTGCCACAACAACACATTCGAAAATTCAAATCGAAAATGTTTGCACGGCACGCAGTCAGCCACATGCCCCTCCCCCCACTGCTGCCCTAGCCCGCCCTGGTCATCCCCTCGAACACCCCCTGGTCAAGCCATAAAACAACAAAACAACAGCCAACCAACAAATCTAAAAACAAGCGCAAGTCGCAAATGAAAATGAAATACATTCACATAATTTGAATGCAAAAAACAAAAAACACAACAAAAAAAAACAAGAAAATTAAGAAACAGCACACAAAATGTAGCCACAAGGTCAAAACAGAAAACCAAACCAAAAACCAAAAAAAATAACAAACCAAAAAAAAGGCAGCAATAACTTGTTACGACTTAGTTAAGATTGTTCCTGGCACCCAAAACAAAATTAGCACGAAGAGGAGTTAATTAAAAATGTTTGGGACTCAATTGATCCTGTGTACACAGTACAGATCCTGAAAAGAATAGTTAGTTTTGGTAAATATAAAGAGATTTCAGCATGTTTTTCATTCAATATTTTCAATTTCCTCAATCCTCTTCACAGCAATGCAAATATTTATTTTCGCTTAAATCATTTGCAATTTATTTAGTTGTTAAGATGAAATGAATAATTGCACAGATATTTGCTGTATACTTTTACTTATACATTTTTGGTTGCTTTTCTTATTCGATTTGTTCAGTCTTGCGAATAGAAATATGGCAGAATTTTTACAAATCTGTGTATAGAAATTATTTCAAATCTGAGCTGAAGCTTCTAAGTTGTAATTTTCAATTTGTATGCACGAGTATGGAAATCATGCACTATTAAGTCTATATTCTAAAGAGGGTTAATTTACATACTTACAACATTAGTACACACACACACATACATATATTTTTGATGAGTCATGTTGAATGTAAATAGTTGTTAATAAATGCAGAGAATATACAAAATGGATCATTTCGAAAGCATGCCAAGTAGGCAGTTCTTATGTGCATTCTGAAGCAAATTGCTGGAATTAAATGTGGAACTTAAACATAAAATTAAAAATTATAATCTTGAATCAAGAATGTGTTCTAAACAATGAAAACTCTCCTTTTTTATAAAGAAATTTCATTCTTTTCGGAATCAAGAATATATTTTTAATTTGATATCCTTAGAAAATTCCAACTCGTTTTCATCAGTTGGCTCAGCACCCCTATCCCAGCCGGGTCCGGGACCGAGTCCGAGTCAGCTTCCGCGTCTGAGTCTTGGTTGTGTTTCAAATTTATGGCTGTTGGCATTGGGCAATGCAAATTGTCAACATTGGCAAACGTCAATTTTGCTTTTGGTGCCCGCCATTTTAAAGTGCCAGCAATTTTGTTAGCGCCAAAAATGCATAAAGCAAACAAGCCAAAAGGACAACGGAGGAGCCAAAAGACAATAAAATTATATATATACATATGAATAGCAGTGGAGAGAGCTAAACTTGATGATACCCTGTAGCCAAATCGTACAATGTGAAAGTCAATCAATTAAATTAAATTTAAATTAAATTTGTCACCACTAACGATTTCAATCGATATCAAATTGTCGATGATAATGTGAAAGACACTTGTTCCACATTTGATATATGAGAAGTTCCACATAGCCCAAATTATCCAGGATGCTAATCAAGAATTTATATTACCTGATGAACTCGGGGATGCTTCCTTCTGCGTGTTACATACTTTCGCACAGCATCAAACACTCTTTTACAAATTTTTATTGGGTATACATTTTTATTTTAAACAGAAAACAGGGCAAAAAACAACTGGCAGGATACAAATCATGTGAAGTCCTTTGAAGGGGCGTTCTCGTGAGTATTCGACAAGGATTCGCTTTTTTGTAACTCCTTATTTAAAATTAGCTGCGCATATAGAAAACTAAATCAGTGCTAATGGACAAGGACATCAAGGACATGCCATTTGTCGCATTTAAAAATCTATATATACTCTTTTGCAAGCAGATCATAATTTGGGATTAGTATTGTTGTTTAAAGTCAGTTTCTACTGACGACTGTTTTGAAAATGAATTTCTTGTAAACCGCAAGAGGAATTCGCAAAATCCAATAATTTTAAAACTAAACCTGAAATAATATTTTAGTTATGCTGACAATTCAGAAGGTTTTATCTGAATTAAGGTTTGTATTTCAACTTGCATTTGGTGTAAAACTGTCATTTTGAACGCATTAAATGATGGCTGAGAATCGACACAGTCAACATTATAATCTTGAGTCAATCAACATATCTAGAGGAACCTCACAATTCTCTTAAGTAGTACTTATTACGACCTTTTGGAACAAAGAGCGTGCACGTATTCAAAATATACTTTTGGTGCACTCAAAGGATTCACTACAGTCTACAAGCTGCAACAGTAATTCGATAGAAGTTCATTTTTTGAACTTGGACTGGGAATTGAGTACTTACCGCCTACTCGCCGCTTTTACCTTTGGTACTTTGGTTAATTATGATTAAAGTGTTTTTGCTTTACACGAGTTTCTGTGTCGACTGAACAAATTTCCTTTTACACTAGACTAAAAAAATATAAAAAATAAACAAAACACTCACAGACAAAAAGACGAGAAAACACGAAACACAACACAGAAAATACGTAGTTTTTCAAAGCCCTTGTGGCACTTTTCACAAACTAACCGTTACAATATTCAAAAGGCGGTTCGCTGTTCGCTTTTTCCGTTATTCGTCGTTTCGTGATTTTCGTGCGGCATTTATAATTGATACTTGCTACTAAAATGCCATCAGCCCAACCAGCAAAGCAAGCAGACAACCAACCAGGCAAGCGAACGCTGGCGATGTCAATGCTGAACTGCTACTTGTTGGCATTCGGTGTCCTCTGACAGGCCGCAGATGCCAACTGCTCAGCTCAGCAGGGGGTGGACTTGGGGCAGTCTGGGTGCGTAAACACAACATCGGTATTACGCATGTGTGTCCGCATGTGTGTGTGTGTGTGTGTGTGAGTGTGTTCATTCGGTGTGTTCATTGGGAGAAGCAAGCGAATTCGCTGCTCTGCACAATGTCTGCTGGGTTAACTGTTGTCACTTTGCAGCAAAAGCTTTGCTCTCTTTTCACTCTCTCTCTCTCTTTGTCTCTCTCCCTCCTCTCTCTCTCTCTGTAGCCGGCAAAGTAGCTTTTGCTTGCAGCTTAAAACGTTAAGTTCGATTTGAAACAGAGGCGAAAGCTTCTGCTCGGTCTGAATGCCAACTGAATGCCAACTGAATGGCAGCTGTGGCAGCTGTGGCAGCTGCAATTCCTTGATAAAGTATGCCTAATGATATTAAGCGCAGCATTATTAGATTTCTGCTCCTTTTGTCGTGCCTAATTAGACTTGACCGAAGGTATCATAAAATATGTCATCATAGTGCTGTCTGTCCGTTCTTCTGTCCGCCTGTCTGTCTGTATGAACGGATAGATAGAGATAGAGACTTGAAACTTGGAACATATTCTGGTCTGTGCCCGGGGCAGATAAAGTGTAAAAATGGAGCGCTACGTCCACTAAGAGTCTAAGAAATCGATAAGATCGATCATCGCAAATCGATAAAGCCTCATATCTCCAACATTTTAAGGCTACAGTCCCCAAAGATCGTCATATATTTGATTTAGAGCCGTTAAGTTTACTAAGTATATCACAGGTATATCGATAAGAAATGTATGGCGACGCCTACACCTGCCCCATAATCACCAACGCCGATAAGTCGATAAGTCCGCATAGCTTCCACAATTTTATAGATAAAGTCAGCAAACTTGGAAGGTTTTTTGCTGGTAACCTCCTTTAAAGATCGGCTTATACATTGTCAGACCACGCCCACACCCGCCACCCCAAGGAACATTGGCCCAAGAAATCTGAAATTCGTATATCTTCTACAATTTGTAGGCTAGTCAACAAATTTTGATAGTATGTTACTAGTAACTCCCCAAAGATATCGATGGATGGATCGACGAACGTATACAAATATTGTCTATATTGTCCAATTTGCATGGGTTCTTCGATGAATCCAAGCACTTGTAAACATTTCAATCGCTTTGTAATTGCTATAAATAAGAGAATCCTTGTTTTCTCGGGAACTGCAAGGACGATTAAGATATGCCGTGGTCGGTAGGTAGAAAATCGTTTTTCTTCGCAAGGATATGGCTGAGTTATGAGCAATTTTCTGTTTTAACGCAGTCATTTTATTTCGGTGGCTTGAAGGACTTTTTCTGTGGTCCAAAGTATGTCCGGATAGTCCTTTGAGTTGAAATGGCCAAACTATGCCGGAATTTTTGATTTCTTTAATTTTTTCATTTGTCATTTTTGACATTTTGTTTAGTGAGCGAGCCCAAAAATGTGTATCCTTTTGGGAAATTCTCATCGTTATCGATAAATGATGCAACCCAATTAAAATCGCTTTAATCATAAAAGTTTTTATATTTTTCAGTTTTTGACGCTTAGCTAAATAATATAAATTTTTAATTTTTACTTTCTTTTTGTATTTAAATATATTTATATATGTACCATTGTATTTAATTATATGTATATCTACAGTAGTTATTATTATTTATATTTATTTATATTTTTAAATTTGCTTGCTTGTTTTATATAATTTTTGTTTGTTTGTTTGTTTGTTTGTTTGTTTTGCATTCCTCTGATTTATTTTAAACATGTTTAAATGAAAAACTCATCAATTTCTTACATACGCGTGCTGTGTTAGTTGTTTTTCAACGTTTGTTTGCATTTCAATCAGTTGCTTAAATTAGAAAAATGATCTTCATACACAATACACACATGTCTATGCATGTATATTCTTTTAATATATATATATATATTTTAATTTCTAGTTTAATTTATCAAAAAAAAAAGTTGTAATAATAATGCGTAAAAAACAAGGCTTGCATAAAATTTCAATTTCAAGAACAAAATAAATACAGTTTTGCATTAAACATTAAAAGCTACTAGAAATGAAGCCCAAGCGGACAGGCGCTCTCGGGAAGGTGTGTGTGTGTGTGTGTGTCTGTGTGTGTGTGTGAGTATGTGTTTGTTTTTTATTGTAGAGCTATGATATTCCTTCTTTTTAATGAGGACATATTTGTATAAATTAGCGGTCATTTACAATCCATAAACAAAATCGCTTGTGTGGTCCATGTTCCATTGCAGCAGCACAGTTTGCCACAAAAAAGCGCCAGGAAAGAACCAAAACATACAACAAATGAATACACTCGCAATGCAATCAAAACCGTCTTTTCTTTCATAGACACATATGCAATATTGTTATAAAAAACCAGTTGGAAAATTTGTATTTGGTATATAGATAAAACGACGTCTTCAAAGTTTAACAATTTTCTTTTGTTTTGCACATACAAAAAGGCTTTGAGACTGCCAAATAGAATACCCCTACTAATGGTTTTCATCTGCGGATATTATGAAGGCTAAGCGTGTGGAACACGTATTCCCAGTTCCTTACCCCGCGCGCACTTCTCCTTTCCTTATCACTCTCTGTCTCTATAACAATAATTATTTTTTGTATTTTTTTTGTATTTTTTTTTTGCTTAGTTCTTTCGAGTGAAAAAAGGGGATTTGTCGAGTCCATCGTTTCCCGGCAGCCACACACTTGTTTGACGTTGTAAATATACATTTTTCATATACTCTATTTATGTATATATACACATATATATATATATATATATATATATATTTATATATTTATATATGTATATATGTATATATATATATATATATATATATATATATATATTGTATAGTTAAAGTAGCATTTTATTGCAGTTGAGTATACTAGGTTGACTTGGTTTCCTTTATCTTTTGTTTTTTGTTTTTTTCTTTTATTATTATTTGTTTTTGTTTTTTTGTTGTTGTTGGTGTTTTGGTTTCAATTTTGTTTTTTTGCTGTTTCTTCAATTCGATACGAGAAGGCTTCTTTCGTATTGCTTCTTGAATTTGTTTAAATTTGTTTTTTGTTGTTTATTGGAATTGGATTTTGTCTGTAGTCTCTTCCGTTTTAAATTAGTTTTACAACATTGTTGCGATTGTTATTGTTATTGGTGTTGTTACTTAATTGTTTTTGTTGTTGCTGGAGTTGTTTTTGTTGTTGCTGGTGTTGTTGTTGTTGTTGTTTTTAAATAAAAGCAAAACAAGCACAACATTTCCATTGCGCTTCATTGCCTATTTAAGTTATTAATTACGCATTGCTAATTATAAATTATCTTTTAGGTGTTTGTGTTTCTTCTTTCTTCTCATTATCATCATCATCATTATCATCGTGTCCGTGTTGGTTTTTTCTGTTTGTTTCTGTTTGTTGTAGTTGTTGCTGCCGCTGCTCTACTGTTTGCCGTCGTCGACCATGTGCAGGGGCAACTGTTTGCCTGCCACGAGAACAGTTGCCCCGTTGTTGCCACAGTCAACCACCGAGAGAATGTCCGCCGTCGTCAACAAGGCAGGATGCACGTGTGATTGTCCTGCCCCCTGCCGCCCCCTTGTTTTTGTTGCTCATCCCATCACCACATTCAGTATGATGAGCTCTTAATTTGATGATCCGCTGCAGCATTTAAAGGGGGGAGCAAAAATTCAAGGGGCAGGGGGACTATCAATATCATCAGCTGCGCCAAAGTGGGCTCTTTTTGAGCCTGACAGACAGCTTGCGATGCACGCGCAGCCTAACCTGCTCCTGATCCTAAGTATCGTCCGACATGAACGCGTTCTGAGTCTTCGACTCCTCAATGCGACGGATTTGCTGGCGCAGATACATGATTCTATAACAAACAAAAAACACACACACATTATATTTTGTACATAAATTGTGTATATGTATTTATATGCAACTCACTTCTGTTCTTGCAGCGTAGCATTAATCTCCGTGGTGCGCACCAAACTGCGGGCACATTTCAGTTCAGCGCATATCCGTGTGCAGGTGATGTCCCCAAGCAGATGTGTATCCTCGCAGCACTTCTGCGCCTGACAGACACAGATAGACAGGCAAAGATTAGCGGCCATTCTCTTAGAATCATTACAGTACACGACGTCAATAGTTAAGCTCCAACAGAATATATAAAAAGCTCTAATTTGTCATATATATTCCAAAACACAAGACACCCGCCCAAAAATAATAAGATCGCTCTGCTCATAACTATTCCCCGATTTGAAGGCCTTGCTTGGTAATCGATAATAATACATTAGGCTTAGGACTTTTTTTGATAGTTCATAAACAAATAAGTAAATAAATAACTGAATAAATAATAAGAACTGTTGCTGATTGTTAATTAGTCAAATGCAACTCTTGGCCGACATTCTAAACATTTTTCGGAGCTGAGCATATGAAAATTAAGTGTTCATGAATATGGGTTCGATTACAAAATAAAGGAAACATAAAGAAAAACCCAGAGACTATCAAGAGAAGCCCATATAATTAGCTAATGCTATCCGAATCAATGCTGATTGTTATCTTTGCCGGGCGATAACTCACCTGTCGCTCCAGCACCTCCGCCTGCCAGTTGGTCACGTGCGCAATTAGATCAGCGCGAAAGTATTTGGCCAACTTGGGCGATATCTCGGGGCCGCGCAGATTTCCAGCCTGTACCGAGGCCACACAGCTCTGCAGCGTGCTCAGAGTGCCCGAACCGGTGCCATCAACTGTGCGAAAGACAACAAAAGAAGTATTAATTAACTGAAACTACAAAAATAATATTAATAATAATAATTGTAATTGTAGTTGAAATTTACGTTTGCGCTGCTGTTGAGCCTGCTGCAACGCTGCCTGTTGCGTTGCTTGAACGGCAGCTGCGGCTGCTGCTGCCGCTGCCATTTGTTGCTGGTGTTGCTCCAAAAGTGTGCCACTTAAATCTAGTTCCTGTGTGGGCGTCGGCGGACCCTCACCGCCCGCTGACTGACTCCCGCACAGACTGTTGCTGCCCATGGAGGTGATGACGCTAATGCCGCTGACAGTGCCCAGACCCGATAAGCTGCAGCTGCTGCCGCTGCTATTATTGCTGTTGTTACTGTTGCTGTTGTTGCTGTTGTTGCTGCTGCTACCGCTGCCGCCACCAACGATGGCAGCATTACAATTGGCCAACGCATTCGCCGCGTTTGCTGATGAGGAGGAGGAGACGCCAACACCAACGCCAACACCAACACCAACAGCAATCCCATCGACCGTCTTGAGGCCAAACGGTGCATTGCAGGTGTAAGTATTGTTGCTGCTCGCGGCATTCACATTGTTCGTGTGACTCACAATCGTTGGTATCGGACTCTTTGCATAGCTCAGCGACGGCGACAGACTGTGATGGGCAGCAGCATGCGGCATGCACAGCGGCGAATTGTGTTGGTTATCTCTGTGTGTCAATAATGATGATTATTATTTGTAAATATATAGTTATATATATATATATATATAGTTATGGTTATAGTTATAGTATAATTATTATAGTTATAGTTATAGTTATAGTTATAGTTATAGTTAGAGTTAGAGTTAGAGTTAGAGTTAGAGTTAGAGTTAGAGTTATAGTTATAGTTATAGTTATAGTTATAGTTATAGTTATAGTTATAGTTATAGTTATAGTTAAAGTTATTGTTATAATTATAATTATAATTATAATTATAATTATAATTAATTATTATAATTATAATTAATTATTATAATTATAATTATAATTATAATTATAAATATAGTTATAGTTATAGTTATAGTTATAGTTATAGTTATAGTTATAGTTATAGTTATAGTTATAGTTATAGTTATAGTTATAGTTATAGTTATAGTTATAGTTGTAGTTGTAGTTATAGTTATGGTTATAGTTATGGTTATGGTTATGGTTATGGTTATGGTTATAGTTATAGTTATAGTTATAGTTATGGTTATAGTTATGGTTATGGTTATGGTTATAGTTATAGTTATAGTTGTAGTTATAATTATTATAATTATTATAATTATTATAATTAGTTATAGTTATAGTTATGGTTGATTTGCTCACCTCAGGCTGCATAGGCTGGCAGTCACATTGTTGACCGTATTGTAGGCATGGTTGACATCGGCAATGGAGCCGCTGCCGCTGCTGCTGCTGCTGCTGATGTGATGATGCGACACATCCAGACCGCTGAGGGCTAGGTGCATCTTCTGTCGCATCAATAGCGTCGTCTGCTGATCCTTAACGCCGCCGACGCCGCCGCTGAGCAGTTTGCTACCCGTCACAGAGGAATTCGAGCTCGGATGATGCTGCTCCTGATTCGCCAGCGTCGGCACAGTTGTCTGCAATACGACAGATATACAATTTAGAAAGAGAGGCAGAGACAGAGAGGCAGAGAGATAACTATATACAGTTCCGGTCAAAATAATAGTAATGCTGCTTCTCAAAGCATTCTTTATTAATAATATTACTCATTTTATGGTGATCAAGTTGAGAGCTCTTCAAAATCTTCAATATGATAGAGAAATCAATTAAATTCTGCAAAACAAAAAGTGTTTGGTTTCTCATCTGGGAATGGTTTAAAATACAATTATTTTCCAAATACTAAACGTAGTAAAATTCAACCACCCATCATATCTAGTTCTAGTTTAGAAAGGGAAAGCTGAGAAAACTTCACTATTATCCCACTAATATTGTAATGATACATTTAAATAATAGTTTAATACATACAAGTATTAAAATAATAAATTTAAGGATTTTGATCTTTGTTGTTAATTCATTTTATAGCTATGCCAACTTTTAATGTTTACTTATCTTCAATGATTGCTTCAAATTTTCATAATTTCTCAACTATATTTTAAGTACTTATTTCAAGCATTTTGCAAAACATTTGTGTGAACTACTGTTCATTTGACCGTAGCTGTTTATTCTATATATCATATTGGGCCACACTTACGCTGGACGTTGAGCCAATGTGGCCGACAACTGAGTTTCTAAGGCTGCTGCTACTGCTGTTGGCAATGCTCGACGGCACCGAGGCCAATCCGCTGGTGGGCAGCATTGTTGCGCCGCTTACCGGTCCCCCAACTCCACCACCACCACCACCGGCACCTCCAGCTCCTCCGCCGCCCATTGGCGTAACCACTGCGCTGGAGTTTGGGTGGGAAGCCAGTCGTGGCAGTGCATTGCTTAATGCCCCCTGCGGCATCATTGACGACTGTTCGTTGGACTGAACACCAACACCGCCACCACCAACGCCGCCTCCGCCTGCGCCGCCGCCACCACCGCCTCCGCCGCTGCCACCATGCGCTGTGGGCGTGCCGCTTAACGAATAACTGGCCTCCGAGGTGGGCGTTGAGTCGCCGCTGATATCCATATCAGCATTATCGTTATGTCGACCTGCGCAATCAATTCAAAACATTAGCTCAAGATGAACAATTAATTAAATGCTGCTGCTGCTGCTGCTCACCATCCAAACGCCTTCGATGGCTGGGCGGGCCACCATCGTTGTCGTAATTCCATCTCAGTCGTGAATTGCTGCGCGATGAATTGGAATGTTTGTATGCTGTCAGAGAAAAATGCATTCATTAATTGAGACTGCAAAGAGTCCAGCTAGCTGGCTATCACTTACTCGATCTTGAAAAGCGATCATCGCGGTCTCTGTCCCGATCCTTGTCGCGATACTCCTTCTCACGATGCTGATCACGCGGCAAATTTCTGTACGAAATTTCAAGAAGAAAACGTCTCAGTTTGAATCAATTTTGTTTTGTATCCTATTCCCTAGCCTGGCAAGAACTCTAAACTCTCTCTCTCCCCAAACTAGTCTGGTTTCCATCTCACCAACATTCAAATGATTTTTTAACTATCATCAGTTAGATAAGAATCATAAAAACCAAATGAATTATTAACAATTATTGCAAAAATTAGTAACACATCAGTCATTGTTTCTTGCTACAATTCTAAGTTCTAACAACAATTTAGAAGCTGTATCACATTTGATCAAGAATATAAACACATTAATTGGCCAAAGATGCTCAACAGAAGATTAATCTGCGCCTAGCGAATCTCTCTCAACTCGACTCGACTCTCCTTCTCTCTCTGAATAGTAAGTTGTCCTGTGAGGGCTGTGATTCTAATTCAAGGGTTCAAAATTTGAGTCTTTTGATGTGGTTTGGTTTACCTTTCTCTGTCCACCCATTCCTTAGGCTTCTCCCATTGGGAGACTTCAGTTTTGCAGTTGTAGTAATACATTTTGCCTGTCACATATAAAATAAGAAAATCGTTTAGCATTCAAGATGAGATTTAGCCCTGTGTATTTGGGCCCACTTACCAGAGGAGCTCACATGCTCACTCCAGTCGCCATAGCGCGCCACACGCTCTCCGCGATCGCTGCGTTCGCGTTTGTCTGTGATCGAATCGAATAAAGCAGAAATAATATGGAATTAGATATAGTTGCAGTCAAAATAATCGTAGTGCAGCTTCTCAAAGCAGCTGTTTATATATATATGTATGTAATATATAATGTATACATGTATGTACATATATATTTAACATGATAACAAGAAGACACACCTGCATATTTGTCCTTCTTGTACAAGTCCCTGTCCCGATCGGTGCCCCTGTCACGTTTGTCGCGCAAATCGCGCTCACGCTCACGATCCCGATCATCGGAACCAGAACGCTTATCGTTGTCCCGCGATGAGCAGAGCTTAGCGCCACCGCCACCACCACCACGACGATCCCTGTCGTGGTTCGTGCGATACGATGACTCCGAGTCGCGATCATTGCCCCGCCGATCACGTTTATCTAAATGCAAATTAAATAATTGTATTTAAATGAAGTTTTAGGCAATTGGATAGGTTACCCGAATATTTATCCTTCTTGTAGGCATCGCGATCCCGTTCACGCATTTTTTGTAAGAAACTGTAGCGCTCGTTGCTGCCACCACGACCACCACCACCACCACCACCGCCACCACCGCCACCGCCACCACCACCGCCGCCGCCGCCGCCACCACCACCACCACCACCACTGCTGCGATGATCGTTGCGATCGCGCAGATCATGCGATCGAGACGATGGTGAATCTATGTCCGGTGACTGTGATCGATAGCTGTTGCCATTATTCAGTGGTGCACCAGCACCACCGTTGCCGCCGCCGTTGCCTCCACCGCCGCCACTGCCGCCGCCTCCACCACCGTTGCCGCCGCCGCCGCCTCCAGCGCCAGGCGAGATGTCACGATCGCGATAATTGGAGGAACGATCGCGTTCATAGTCGCGCTTTGAACTGCTGTACTTTGAACTCTGTCGAAATTAAAATTTTAGCATTAAAATAAATATTATAACACACACGCACACACGCACACACGCGCACACACACACACACACACACACACACAACAATTCGCAGAATATATTTTTGTATTTTTGTTCTTTGGTTATATTGATATTGTTATTATTGTTAATATTGTTATATGCTTGTTACTTGTTGTAAGCTTGTTATTGTTGTTTACCAATTAAAAATGGGATTTCTTTTTTTCTGGGAGGTTGGTGGGTTGGGGCTTGGTGGTTGGGGTTGTGAAAAACATAAACAAAAACTACAAATAAGTAAAATTTAGCTACAAATGATTTGTTTGCGCTTTTTGCTAATCAAATTGATTTTTGAGTTAATAGTTTTTATTGTTGTTCAATGAATTTTGAAAATGTGTGTGTTGAGTGTGTGTTTGTGTGTGTTTGTGTGTGTGTGTGTGTGTGTGTGTGTGTCTGCTGCTTGTGGTTGTTGGTTCAACGGGGTATGGGGACGGGCAAAGGGGGAAGGGGGAGGGGTTTGCTGATTATGGGCAACACGAAACATAAGCGAACATAAAACACGAAAACAATATCAAAAGTGAATTTTGTTTTTTATTTGTTTTGCTTTTCATTTGCCTCTAAATTAACACGTTGCAAATTTCAAGTTGCAAGTTGCAATTGTTCTTGTTGCAGTTGATGTTGCGGTTGCAGTTGCAGTTGCTGATGCAGTTGCTCTTGTTGTTGTTATCATCTCTGTGTTTGCATTTTTTTGTGAAATGTGCTTAAATTCAAATTGCATTTGCATTTAAAATATGTTTAATCATTTTGGCCCACTTTATTTAACGTCTGCTTAATGTTTGTTGATCTTTGATCTTGTGGCTGTTGTTGCTGTTGTTATTATTATTATAATTACTTACATCAACGCGACAAATTCCGACTGAGGCCGACATTGTGGCAGTTGCATGATGAACTTTACTGCTGTGATGGCTGTTGCAAATGTTATTGTTGTTGTTATTATTATTATTGTTGTGGTTGTTGTTGATATTATTGCTGCTGTTGCTCAGCAGCGACAAATCGAGGGCCATGTTGCTTCTGCTGCTGCTGTTGCTATTGCTGCTGGTGTTGCTGCTATTGTTGCTGCCACTCGGCGTTGGTGTTGTGCTCGTCCTGCCGCCGCCGCCGCCGCCGCGTGGACGCGGCTTCCTCAATTGTCGCCTCGTCGTTGCCGCCGTCGTTGTCCTCGCTGCTGTTGCTGTTGTTGTTGCCGTTCTGGTTGCTGCCTGTTGCAGCAGCAACACCTCAATGTTGCTCAGGCAATGCAGTGTGAAATTTGTGGCTTCCTTTAAACGTTGTCTATATGGTTATATATCTTTCTGTCAATCTGTCTGGCTGTCTGTTTGATCCTCCCTTTGTTCCTGTTATATTTTTTTCTTTTCGTTTTGTCGTTTTTTTTTGTTATTTTAGTTGTTGTTGTTTATGGTTTAGGCACGTTCGTGTTTGTTGTTTTTGTTTATTTACTTTATTTTAATTTATTTTGTTTATTTAATTATTTATTTAGTTGTATGCGAGTTTTGTGTTCGATTCGATTCGAATTTAAGGCTACTTTTGTTGATTTTTTGTTTTTGTTTTTGTTTTTTAACTTTTTTATACGTTTTGTACTTAATTAAAGTGAAGTTAATTGTTTATTGCTTTTGCGTTTTTGGTCTGGCAATTGGAAGTTCGTTCAACATTTCTGTTTTAAGTTTACTCATTTATAATAAAAAAATGAATTGTGTTGATATTTTTCTAGCGTTCTATTAATTTTAATTCGTTTCGATTTGCGTTTTCGATACTCGATTTCGTTTACGATTTCGATTTAGAATTTGAATGGGGAATTGTTGTCTCCAGTGTTAATCGACTTGAGGCACTATCCAAAAGTTACTCTAATTGTGTGTAGTTATTAGTTAGTTAGATCAGTTCGTTTGATTCGCTGCAATGCCGCGTGCCCAAAAAAATACGGAAATGGGTTGGAAATGGGGGTAATAATATATAAATGAAAGTTGCGTCAGTTCTGAATACAGACAAATACACACAACTACAGCACATACATATATCATAGATTATGGATCAAACGAATGAAATAATATCTCCATATAATATCTCCACACAATATAAATACATCAAATATGAGACTACAAATGATCTACAAAGAACTTCAACAAAATACAAAAACAATATCGAAAAAAGTAAAAAAAACTAAATGGCTGACAAAAGACTACGTTTGATTATTAGTAGTTTAGCTACAGATTTCGGATCTCTGATGGGTGGGTGTTTTTAGTCTCTTTTTTTTGGGTCTGGCGATTTGGCTAATTTGGCAATCAAGGGGAATCAATCATCATAAGGCTCTCACCTGGTAGGATGTGTGACTGGTATGCTTCTCAAAGTACCTGCAAGTCAAAAAGAATAAAAACACACAGCATTAATCAATTGTTATTCAAATGGTTGTTAATTAAAATTAGTAGATGAATAAATAAGCAGGTGTAATAAAAAATCATGCAATTTTAAGCAACAAGTAATGAATATGTATTTATTTTAAAATTTAATGTTTTAATGTTTGCCTATGTTGGTAATATTTTAACGCCTCAATTATTTGTCACCGTCATCGTTATCGTTATCGTCAACTTCAGCCTTGTTATCGTTATCGGCATCGACATCTTTGTCCCCATCTAAATTACGATTATGATCTGTTATGATCCTTATCGCATCCTTGCACTACTTTATTGCCAGTCCTGGATTATTATGGTACTCAGACACGCCCTAGTTACCAGCCCCTCAAGAATTCTCTCTAAAATATCTCCTATATTGTCGTTAAACGATAACGTCGTTGCTATCTCAACTATCATCTGATCCGTCCATCATCAACAGTCTCCTTCTCCTTCATAGTATCCTTCTCCCTTCGGAAATTATAATAACTTTCCACTGGTTTGGCTTCATTAAAATTGTCGTCTGAATCAGACTGGTCGACAGTTATAATTACACGCATATTATTATTCCCTTATTATTATTATTAAGATTTACATACAAATTGTGTAGGATTCGAATTAACTTGTGTGGCAAAGTTAATCGGGTTGTCCATGCATTGGGTGCAGTGCGATAATAGTAATAATAATAATAATGCACCTCCTTAATATTTAGCTGGTGTTGCTTAAATTATTATTCAAAAGAGCGCAAAATGAACGTTTTCAACACTGTAGCGAAATGCAAGCGGTAAACGGTAAACGACAGAGAGGCAGCAGACTTATTGAGAGCGTGTGAGAGTGTGACTGAGAGGACAATCAAGTATGTTGAAGAACTTAACATTATCCACAAAGGAGAGCAGAGGAGAGGAGAATGAGACAAGGCGCGCTAAGCGAGAGGAGCAAAGAACAACAAATATACAGTTTCAATGATTACAATCTTACATTTAAGCATTATTAAATGCCTGGATACAAGTTAATGCACACATAACAACAAAAACACAGTTTCCAATGAATATCTAACAAAAACGATAGTTATGCTGGTATAGGTGTGTGTGCGTGCGTGTATATGTATATGTATATGTAAACAAAAGTTGTCGTTTAAGTTTTTTACATGTCATGTATACACATGCATACATACTTTTGCATTCACATTTGTATGCGTATGCATGTATTAAACTAGGATGTTAGCACAAACTAAGCACTCTGTAAATGTTATTATGCATGTTATGTTATTGTGTATGTTATTCAATTTGTAATTTACCCATCGTTCATTCGCTGCGGTTTTCTAGCATGCATTACCATCAATGCAAAGTTTTCGCCAATACGCTTCTCTTGTTGATTGCTGTTGTTGGTGCTGCTGCTGTTATTGTTGTTGCTGTTAATGTTATTGTTATTCCAGTAGTGGCATCAGCTTGTGGACACCCGCGCTGTTCCCCCCTTTGGGCTATTTGCTTATTCCTTATTCGTGCTTCTTCTTCTGCGTTCTGCCTCTTCTTCTTGCAAGATAATGGCAGATAATGCAGCGCTGCCTGGCTGCCTCTTTCTCTGCTCCACACTCCTCTTCCCCAGACTCCTTGCTCCGCTCCAACTGCGGAACGCGCGGGTGTCTTTATATGTATGTGTGCGTGTCTCTGTCTCTGTATGAGTATGTGTGTGTTTTACTGTATTTGCGAGTGTATTTGTATATATGTATTATATATATATATGCGTGTGTGTGTGTGTGTGTCGCAGCCGTCGTCGGCAAGTGTGCCGTTTACCGTTTACCGTTGAATGTTGCAAGCATCAGCATGTGGATGCAGTAGGAATTGCAATTAATTCTTCATGCATAACTCTTCTTCTTGCCAGTTTTCTTCGATGCTGATCTGCGTTTAACGCCTTCAAAAGCGCTCGCGGCTTGCACTTTTTTCACTCGACTGTGTGCGTGTGTGTGTGTCGGTGTATGTGTGTATTTGTGGTTGTTGGTCGTCGTCGTCGTCGCTTCTTTGGATTTTTTGGCAATTTGCTGTCCGCTGTTCGGTTTGGCAGTTTAGCTTACCGCAATTTGTTCAGCGCTTGCATTCAATTGCTTGTTTTTAAGCAGCTAGCATGCGTTTCTTTTGGATATTTATTAAAAATTATTATAAATCGCCCAACTGCTGCGTTTGCTTTTGGCCTCTATACTTGATGATTTTTTTCAATTCTTGCACATTACGCTTTGTGCGCTCTTTCGTTCGTCGGCACGGTGCGATAGTTCACATATAGTTGCCTCGCTCTTTTTGTTGTATTGTATATCTATCCCGGTTGCTCCACTCGTGAGTAAGTACGCTCGACTGCCGGTCATTTACAGCACTACACTTAGCTCTGTTATACTCAGAATGGCCATGTTAATTACTCGTTTGAACTTTTAATTCAAAATGAGTGCTCGCAAATATTTCACCATGGCTTGAATATTGTCTTGGGTGGTTATTAATTCAATTATTTGAACGCAATGTTAATGTTGTTAACAATTTCGTGATGCTAAAATTAACAAACTTGAAATGTATAATTTATTTTAATCTAATAACTCACTGCTGTAAGCTGTCAGCAAATATAACAGTCTGCACTAATAAGTGCTGTAAAATATATATTCAATAATATGGGGCTCTGCCAAAATACCGATACGGATATCGTTAACTAAACTTAAACTATCGAAATATCGGCATGTTAATATGGCAACGCTACTCTAACTCTAGATTTCAATTGTGCCTAAGATCAAAGGGACAGATTGAAATACAACGGATATGCAGCACAGTGCAGAAGACGATGTAAGTACTAAATGAGATGCAATTTATGTGATACCAACAAATATAAAAATTTTCCAGCTGATCAGATATCACATTTATCTGTCGTCTAACGGCGAATACAGAACCCATTTGCTGAAGGTGAGCATCAGCTTGGCTTTAAACGATGATCGCCGAATCTCAAATTTCATTGGTCAATTTCTTGCAGCTGTGCGAGCGTTGTGTGCAGAATGAGAAGAAGGTGCTGCTGTTAACAGAGAACTGTGAAATGTTGTATCTGGTGGACACCATGGAGAAGCCGCGCTCCTTAGCTCACATGGAGCGTTGGATGAGCATTGTTGCATTGAAAGAGATAGAGAACGCACCGCGTCATATTATCGAGCTGTATGATTGTTTGCCTCGACCCCAATTGATTGTGTTCGATATGAATTCGATTGTTGCCGCCGAACTCATTGGGAATACTCAACTACAAATACTCATCCGCCACATGGCCAAGTGTGCGGCGGCCTTTGCAATTACCTGCAAATGCAAAACATGTCCAAGCATGCATGCATTATCGATGCTATCGTTATTATGCCCACCGCTAAATATCCCTTGACGTCGGCGCACCTCAAATTGCTCATCGGTCTCTACTTTAGCACCAATCCACTATATACGAATTTTGCGGCACTCGTCGAAAGCATTCGACAATCGCAATCGCTGCACTAACATCAATTCATCGAAAAATGCCCGTTAACAACGAATGATCTTTTGTATTATTATTATTATTGTATTTAAGAATTGGAGTCAACTGCTTATTAGTATTATTTATTTTATATATTAGTTTTGGTTATTCTCGAGAAGCGAGCTGCTCGCATGGCATCCATGCAAATTATATTTATTAATTTATGTTTCTACACTTGTATTTATAAAGCATATGAATAAAGTGAACTTACAAAAATGTATATATATCCCCAAAGTTAAGCATTAAATAAGAAATCTTATATTCTTAATATTTTAAATTTAATGTAATCTATTTTGTATGTCGACTGACATTAAGTAAATTAATAAATTCAAATGAACACACAACTGCAGAGCGAGACAAGCCAGACAACCGACTGCATCGAGCTGCTCAAGAGGACAATTCCCATTAAAATTCCGCTGGAAATGCTGACCATCTATCCGGAGGTGAGAGTTGCATGGATTTTTTCACACGATGCCAGTCGCAATGAGCCACAAGTGGCGCTCTGGCAGATCAAGGTGATGAGAAATCTCATCAATGAAAGACTTGAAAACATTCATATTGACGACATGGATAATAATATATATATATATATAATATATTGCTGTTTGTAATTTACAAAAATTGCTTTCTAGTTAGCCAGACGAAATCTATTCCCTTTCATTTTGTTTTTTTAGATGAAACACAAAAATTTGAAACGAATTTTGAACGATATTTAGATATGGGCGCCGGCAACAGCAAGCCGCATACCGTGCAAATGTCGAATACATCCGTATTTCAGATAAGCCGGGACGTATTGGAGCGTGTCGAGAATGCAACAAATCGAAAGAAATCTGCCGCTGCCGCTGCCGTGCCCACTCCCGCTCCAGCTACCTGTGAGAATTGCAGCCCAAGTGACGTCCAGCATGCACCATGCAAAACACAACCGTGCAAGCAACAAATGGACAATGCTGCAACCTGGTCACGTCGTTCAACAGAAATGGAGGAGTCGCAATTTAGCAATATGGTAGCCCATGTGCACAGCCTGTTTGGCCAGCCCGTTAAATGGGCAACGGCCAATGAGTGCACGGCCGATATTGGTCTGATGGAGCAACAGCTAATTGCCTGCTACCGCCAGTGTGGCGGTGAGTCGCTGAATTGCGCCCAATTGGCCAAACAGTATCACACTTTTGTATTTAGTAAGCAAGTGAACTCAATTGTTGATATCAAGTCCGTTGATGGTCGGAACAATAACAACGCATAGTGAAAGTCCTCAACTGAACTGACTGATCTTTATCCTTGTCTGCGGGTGTTAACAATCAAATTATTTAATTTATTCCTTTCACAATGCAATTTTGAATATATATATAACGGAAATGTATGTGTGGTGTTGCGTTTTCCAGCTCTGGCGTGTAGTAACAGCTTTTTTAGCTTTCCAACACTGGCGTATAGAAACTGTAACGCTATTTTGCTGCACTTACATATTTAGTACAAAGCCTCTTTTCTTTTAAATCGTTACGCAAAAAAATTTATTTTAAGGAGGATTTAGATTTTGTAGTTGCTAATTTGAATGCAATTGTCATAGCTAGCGTTGTAGAAAATACATTTGACCATTAGGCTTATTCTCAAGTCAATTAAGTAATCAATCATATTTTAAGCATTCCTGTGTTTTATTTAAGAGATTAAGTGAATATATCTCCCACAACAAACGAAAGCAAAAATTGTTTCAAAACCTTAAGATGCACGCTTCTCTTCTACCAGCTACAGATTGCTTGCCTTATTTAATGAATGTATTGACTTTGGGCTTTTTACTCATTTTTGAAGCTTTGATGCGCATGAAATTTAACTTTAAAGATTGGCGGTTTAATTTTGAGTTGATATCGCAGAGTTGCTGAAAGCAGTGTACGCCGGCGTTACCACTGTGTTCCATCGCCGATCTGGCATCATTTTATGCCGGCTGGTTTTCTGGTACGCCAGGGTTGACGCATGCGTTGAACATACATACATACGGCGGTGACAGATTTTATTTTTTTGCATACGAAAAATTTCGCTGCGAGAAGTACGAAGCTAAAGTGCGTGAAATAACGTAAACTCGGATCAGAAGCCAGACGCATAGAAGCCCATTGCACATTAGCGGTTTGAGTGCATTGCAAACAACACGTTGATCGTCAGTTTTTTGCACGCAACAACCTCGTGCATTTCATTTCTTTTTGCGCATACATTTACCGATATTTTGGTGACTGCACACAAACATAGCGACGGCGACGACGACGACGACGTGAAGCGCTGTGAAGAAAAAAACAAGCGAAATCGAAAGTAATTTTTTTTTGTAAAAAGTCGAGTTGATTTAAGAATCTTCGTTGTGTGCAAAGCTAAGCGAATTGGAAACAATTTTGGGACTTTAAACGCAAGGTACACAAATTATATACAAAAAACATATATATTTATATATGTATATATATAATTTCAATTGTCAATTGTTCATTGCCAATTTTTCTTCTAGGAAGCAGGAGCAGCAGCATCGTTGCAAAGTAGCAACATAGTTTTTATTAGCAGCAGCAGCACAACAACAGCAACAAAAATAATAATGAACAAAACACCACAATTCGAAGTGGCGCTGTCCATTGAGCCAGAACATGAGTTGCGCTTTATTGGTAAGTGTGTGTGTGTGGGTGTGTGTGTGAGGGGGCTTGCGTGTCTATGCGAATGTGAATTAGAAGAAGCAGCAGCAGCACATACATAGCTGCATTCGCAAATGCAATTGTTTTGTTTTGGACTTGACATGGCGGCCCTCTGTTCAAAGGGAAGGCCATTCGCATGTGTGTGTGTGTGTATCGATCACCAATTGCAAGCAAGCACCGTTAGCGACGTGACATATGAGAATGCGTATTGTAAACATTGATGCAAAGTGACGACGGAGCAAACTGCAAAGTTCACACGCATACAAACAGACACACAGAGTCGCTTTTGGAATTGTTTGTCTTCCTCTTTCATTTTTCGCCGTGTTTTTTTTGTATACCCTTCATGACGAGGAGCTCTCATCACTTTGTCTGGAAGTGTGATGCAGCAGGCGAAAGCTTCCCACTCTCTATATACACATATGTTGTAGATCAGCCGTTGATCGATACAGCTATTTCAGTCCTTGCAATCTATCCCATCCGCGTACAGGTATCGCCGATTATAATGAAATTTACTCGCGGGCAGCTGTTGTGCGGCCTGTGCAAGTGTGTGCAATCTTCGGCGTGCTTCTGATGGTTGATTCTTTCTATTTTTCTTATGTGCTTTCTGCGTTTGGCCGCCGCAGCTTATCAATAATTTTTGTTGTTGTTGCCTTAGCTTTTGACATATTTTCGAGTCTACGTGTGTGGTGCGGCTGTTTTGGCATGTTGCTGCCACCAGCGCTGCCAGCAAAAGCAGCAGCGGCAGCAGCAACTGACGTCGTTTTCATTTTGGAATAGCAGACAATATTATTCGCCTCTCTCTCTCTCTCTCTCTGTCTCTCTTGCGCCCTCTCTTTTTCACACTAGTTCGCTGGCGGACTCCCTTGAGAACCTTTGCCGCATTTGTTGTTTGGCTTTTGGCTTTTTGGCTAACATTTTATTTTTATACTCACAAAACTTTTCATGAGCCATTTTTTTTTTGTTTTTTTGAGGTTTTTGAATTTTGGCCAAATAGCAACAATGCAATATGACAACATGTCACTAATTTCTAGTGCGCACAGTGGTACGCAATGCTCAAAAAAGCTTCGAATCACTTTCCATAATCTCTATTCCAAAAGAGCTGCTCTAAACAGGTGGCGCTCAGCTTTTGAGAGATAAAAAAAATTAAAAATAACACAAAATATGTCTAGCCAAAATTATCCTTGCCCCACTGTACAAAAGCTCGCCGTTTGTCGTTCACCATTTGCCAACGATCATTGACAAACTGTCCACGAACACATACACAGATGTGTATGTATATACACACACACACACACACATATATATATATAAATATATATATACATGTGTGTATGTATTAGGCATCTTTTGAATGAATTTCTTTCAAAACTATAACAAATTCAAAAATCGCGGCCCTGATGTATATGTATGCATGTGCGTACATATATATACATATGTATGTGTGTATATATATATACACATGCCTTTAATTCAATTAATTTGACATGAAAAATCAAATTATTGCTTTGGTCAAACCATCACCAATACTTAAATTCCCTTCGCATATGAATTTTCTGCCTATGAAGCAATATAGAATAATAGCAGCAGTGTAACAAGTGTAATTTGGTTCTTATTCAGTTTGTTGTTTTGACATATTGGGTATATCTTGACTCTAACTGATAAATAAGCTATAATTCTGGAATGCAGGCATACCATCACTGTTCCAAGTCTCAGTCTGTTAATTGGTTGTTTTCTTGCATCTGGTCAGTCTCACGCAAGATCTTGCGCAACCCGGAGTAGTCTGGAATGACCTGGAGTGGCCCCTCAGCAAGCCTGTTACTATTCGAAGAGAGAGGGAGTCGTCGAATTATGATACTATGATTGACGATTGATTGATGAGGGCAACCAGTTAGTTTGGTTAAGATATTTTCGCAACTAGAAGCAAACTAGCACATATAGTCTCTAAGTGGAGTGTTGGTAATACACTTTATGGGATCGGACATTCCTCTGTCGATCGTTCTGAATCTTACATACTTTTTGCTGAATTTAGTTTTATCCTTGCCTATATCTCTTTTCATATAAGCACCCCAATAAAATTCATTACCTATTAATACTCCTGACTTCGTGAAAGCTTCAGTTTCACAAAATCTGTATCTGTATCTGTAATTTGCATTGGCTAGTCCTTTCTGCTTTACAATCCTTCACTTTCAATTATATTTTCTCGATTAAAATTGTTACCTAAATCCTAGTATAATTCATAAAATTGTATGTAAGGTAAACTTTCTACATTTAATATTATTGGATAGCTTATTTAAGTTTTTATTATAATTAATATAATTGAAATCTTACATTGTACAAACAAAATCAATTGATAAATTTAGGTTTTCCTCATTCTATGCAACTCGCAACTCTTTCAATCTCCAGCTCAATATGAACTTTAAAGAAAGAAATCTGCTTCTGATTTTCATTAGAATCTTTGTTGAGTTGAGTGCTTCTATGTCTTTGAAGCTCACAACATGCATCCCTAGGATACCGTATCTTTTGCTAGTTAAGGCGACACACTCTGCTAGGATGTACATTGAGGATTCTTCCTCGCTTTCACAAAACCCACATAGTTCGCTACGATACTATTTCGGACATGATATTTACACTATTTTTTATTTTTAAATTCACACGTTATTGTATTCGCACCCATTTTACTGACTAGATGTATGTGTATATATATATATATACATGTATGTATATGTATATATCATATTTGAACAAGTCTTAAAGTTACAGAGAAACGCAGTCAGAAATGTCTAAGTGACACTTGCATTAACACCTGCTATCACCGTTTATCATTGTAATAGATAACTGAAATATGTGTACCTATCTTTCTATATGCTTATACACTGTTGTGCATTATTACAGGTCCATTCAGTCGGCCAGTGGTGACAGTCATGACGCTGCGCAACAATACGGCCGTGACACTGGTCTTCAAGATCAAGACTACTGCTCCCAAGCGCTATTGTGTACGTCCAAACATTGGCAAGATTGCGCCACATCGTTCGACGCAGGTGGAAAGTGAGTGCACCAATCATCATAATAATAATACTGAAGTGATTGATTGATTCGATTTTATATATATTTTTTTTTGTGTAGTATGCCTGCAGCCTTTCATGTACGATCAGCAAGAGAAGAACAAGCACAAGTTTATGGTACAGAGTGTGCTGGCACCGCAGGATGCCGATTTGACTGATTTAAACAAGTTGGTATGTAAAATAAATATATATATAGATTTATATATGTCACTCTGATTACTAAATTGTTGTTTTGTTTCTTTGCGCGCAGTGGAAGGAACTGGAACCAGATCAGCTAATGGACGCCAAGCTGAAGTGTGTGTTTGAAATGCCGGCCGCTGAGGCGAATGCAGAGAACAATACCGGTGGCACCGCTGGTGGTGCCATTGGTGGCGGCAGCGGCAGCGTGGGCGCCAATGCAGCCACCAATCTCAGTATCGGCGATTCGCTGAAGAGCGATGCGCCGAAATTGTCCGTCGAGGAGCAGCAGGTACTTACATCTACCAGAAGTCTAATTTAGCAGTGGAGTTGTGATTATTATTGATTGATTGTTTGATTGAATTTCTAGTCCTTCAAAATGTCCGATGCTGCGGAGGATACCGAATCCATGGCGGCCGAAATTAAGGATTTGCGTGACCTCAACAGCGAACTGCGAAAAGAGAATCTACACTTGAAGGTAATTGCGCTGCACTAATATAAATACTCTTAGTTAACTTAAATATCTAACTATCTATCTTATCTTATGCAGGATCAAGTGTCACGCTATCGCAGCTTCCCGGATACCAAGCAAATCAATGAGCATTATGCTCCCGTTCTGGCTGAAAAACAGATTCCGGTCTTCTATATAGCAATTGCTATTGCAGCGGCCATTTTGGGTCTGTTGCTGGGCAAGTTTTTGCTCTGAATGCCATAATTACAACTTCAACAACAACAACAACAACGAACGCAGCAGCAGCAGCAACAACAACAACAACAGCAGCAGCATCAAAAACAGCAGCAGCAGCAATCGAGAACCACAAGAGACAAAAAAACCAGCAGCAAAAACCAGCCACAAACAGCGACACGACTAATTCTGTGTTTGGCAATTATATATAGAAACTTAACAATAACAACAAAATCAACAACAACAACATTAATTATAACAAGAGAGAACGTTGCAGTCAGGCGTAACCTCAAAATCTGCGCAAGATAGAGCCATTTCCGATTTTTAGGGGCCTGGGGGCTGGGGCGGCTGTGGTGGGGGCGTGGCATATGCCAATCTTTGAAGGACATCGTCATGGCTTTATCGATTTGCAATTATCGATTTGCGATTATCGATTGCCAAGGCTACAACAAACTGCAATTCTAAAGTCAGTGGCAAAACACACACACATACATACAGACACACACATAAAGACACACACACACGACTCTGGAATGCAGGCTATCTCACTCACTCTCTCTCTCCTGTACTTCCAATAGCTCTCCATACAGCCAGAATAAAGTCATGCAGTATTTGACGTGCCCTCTCTGTCTCTCCATCTCTTTCTCGCTCTCTCTTTTGTTTCTTCTCTGTTTGCATTTGTCGTTAGAATCAATTGCTGCGGGCACAATTTGTATGCATAGCCTGCACTCACACAGACACAGACACACACTCTGACACACACACACACACACACGATATTTATATGCACACATTCACATACATGCACGCACGCCCAATAAGAAATGGTTTATGTTGTTTATGTGTAAAAACTTCCACGCAGCTGGACTCAAGGATTCTTCTTCAGCATGCTTGGAAAAAGTTATATATTTAAAAGAACAAAAAAAAGAAAAAAAGAAGAAAATTTGTTTTTATTATTGCACTTGCATTTAATTTTATTTCATTTGGTTTTGCTATGGTTAATTTACCAAGTACACTCACACACATACACTGTAAACATTAATAATAAAAAGTCAAGAAAAAGACCTAAATCATGAATTGATATACATATATATATATATATATATATATATATATGTATATGTATTTGTGTCGTTGCAAATTCCTAAATAACTATGCAGAAATCAGTTAAAATTACGAGAAAAAAAACGATGAAAATAATACAAAGCACATATGGAAACATTTTAATTTGAAAATGGGGAAAACGTACGTAAAATATACATATGTATGCATACATATTAATACTTGCATAAGAAAATTCAATCAATTTTTATAATCATTGTCGGATCGGTTGGAAACACATTTAAACACACACACACAAACATATTGTTAATGCAGCTTATTGGTTTAGCGTATTTCAATTAAAATGTACATTGCTTTTTTCCCCTCAAATGAATTTTTTTATATATTCAAATATATACACTAAATATATGCAAAACATCTATATATTTGTATCGTCTAAAACATGTACTATAAAAAGAAGAAAAAACTGTTGAAGTGATTCATTTAAAAAGGAGGAAAATCCAGCTTCGACTATTTTTTGTTTCAAATTTTTGCAAAGCATTGAAATGGTATATAGATTTATACATACATATACTAATATTATGTACATTTATGAATGCTGTATTTTCATATACATGATTTCGTATTCAATGTTTAACCTAGAAATACAGTCAAGAAAAGGCAAATAAACGCATATAAGCAAATCATAAGCAAATGTACTTGATGTCAGCTGTAGCAAAAAGAAAAACAAAGCAACAAAAAAAAAAACAACCAACAAATTTAAATAATAATGATGAAAAGAATTGGGAAAAATTCAATTTAACAATGTTCAGCTGCAAAAACAAACAAAAACAAAAAGCTGATTGGATTGTTTGCAAAAACAACAGCCAAGAATGAAAAAATTTAGAGAAAAAAAAAACCAAACAAAAAAAAGAAAGAAAAAACCAAAATTTAATATTTACAGCATGAATCTTAAAAACTAAGTGTTTTTTTCTTAAAGGAAAAATAAAAATAAAACATTGTTAATTAAACATCAAATATCATTTCAAAAATAAATTGAAATAAATTAGCAGCCGCTGTTGCTCATAATCATAATTGAAAAAACGCGCCCAATGCGACTTATCGAACAAAAACAGAAAAAGAAGAAAGATGGTATAATATATCGAAATGTGTGTAATCGATTAATTTGTGGCGCATTTTCACTCGATGCGCGAGTCGAAACCGATGAAACCGAAGCTGCCGCCCTTGCTTGAAGCTTTCGCCTGCCTTTCACCTGCAACAATACAGTTTGTGACTGACAACAGACCGCATCCCTATTGTGCTTAGGTCCTGTGTGATGCTGTCGTCACGGGAGTCGTTGTAAACAAATCGCACTCACCTAAAAATAACATCAGCTTACTGTGCCAATATATGTGCACAAGCATAAGTTATTGCATTTAATGGCCGTCAAATTGTTGCTTTTCGCCTGAGCAGCACACAATTCACTATTTAAATTGGACTACGAAAACTGTTGCATAGTTTTGCGCGCCAAACTCAAATTTACATTTGCTATGCCGTGGCAAGCACATAAACCATTTCCAAGTTGATCAAATCGTGGGCAATGCCGAGGCCAGGTGAGTACCGTTAATTGATATAATTTGATAACTCGCTCTCTCTCTCTCTCACTCCCTCTCTCTGCGTGTGTGTGTGTGTGTGTGTGTGCATGCGCTCAATTAGCTGAGGCTATTTTTAAACACACACACACACACAGACGCACGCAGAAGTGAGTTGCAGTTGTCAAGGTTGCCAACAACAAGCAGCAGCAACAATTGCAACAACTGCAACAAGTAGCCAAAAGACCACAGAGCTTTGCCGACCATTTCCGTTCATTTAACGTGCATCACATGTGACATATATAAAAATATATACATATATATATGCATACAACGCCCAATGCCAATAATAATACGAAAAATAATAAAAGTGGGTTATTTGTGATTATGTTGATTATGTTGTCAGGTCGCTTTCTTGACACATCCTGCAGTGGCAGCTTTGTATTATTTATAAGCCCTTTTTCCGCCGCTCTCCCTCTCCCTCTCCCTCTCCCCCTCTCTCTCTCTCTCGCTCTCTTTAGCTTTGCCCCTATTTTTGGGAACAGCGTACTTTAAGGTCTAAGTTGGCATTAAGTTCGCGCCGACCCAAAAAGCTCAACGCCCCTCCCCCTCTCATCCCACCAATTCCCTCCTGCTCCCTTCTACCGCACATTATGCGATCCTATAAGCCTATATCTAATTACGAACACAACAAAGGCAAAATGTATCCTTCAAATCTTTGGCATAACTTTAGAAATGCTTTATTATGATTTCTTTGAGTGAAGCCAAAAAATCCCAAGAGACCTTAAGCCAACTCACATACACACATACATACATACATCCTTGCATACATCCTTACATACATCTTTACATACATTTGTAGATATGTGTATTCAATCAACATTTGATTAGGCTTTTTTTGATGCACACCCCTGTCACCGCAAATAGCAGCATAGAAAAAAGAGACAGAAAATCAATAAATCTAGATGAAATGAGTTTCAACAAGTACAAATACTGTCGAGTCGGGTGAGCTCGACTACGATATACCCTAAATCACACGTCTTAAATATATTTTACTCCTTTTTGCCAATAACTCACTTTTAAAAAGACAAAAACTAAGGCTGATAGAAATGAGCATCAATATCAGAACACGTTTTCGACTATAACTTGGGTGTTTCTTATCTTCTTGATGAAATTTGCCCAGCTGATCAATAATATGTCAACGTATGTTATATATTAATTGGAAGACTTTGACTTAAAAATTGTGACTTTTTATACATCGAATTGTATCGATAAAATAAAATAAACTTGATCTGTGCGAGGTATACGCGAACTCATATGCCAAATTTGAAGACGGACAGACGGACAGGGCTGTTAAGCGGGATTAATAATATATATATATATATACTTTATATGTACGTTATCAGAGATGCTTCCTTCAGTTGCGTGTCACATACATTTGCTCAAAATCATGATACTCTTTTTAGCCATTCTAAAAAGGGTGCAGGGTATATATATTGGGCTCGCAACGTATCCTTTTCTGGCAGTTCACACACACACACACACACACACACATGGAGGGTCAATGGCCTGTTGATGATTGCGGCATCTCATATTGTATTCAACATATTTGCACCCAACTCAAGTTTTGATCTACCATTGACAGCAGCATCTTCAATCATTTTCATTGTAGGATGCTGCTTTGAGCGACACAAGGACACAGTGGACAGAGAGAATGACGACGCCCAACATTGACTACGACTACTTATTCAAATTCCTCGTCCTGGGCGACTCCGGTGTGGGCAAAACATGTCTGCTCTATCAATACACAGACGGCCGCTTTCACTCCCAATTCATTTCCACCGTCGGCATTGATTTTCGAGAGAAACGTTTGGTGAGTCACCCAAATCCCAAATCCCAACAACAAAATCAAGTCTTACTTCATATTAAATATCCGGTTTTGTCGGCAGGTGTACAGGTCGCGGGGACGACGGCATCGGATCCATTTGCAAATATGGGACACTGCTGGCCAGGAGCGATTTCGATCGCTGACAACGGCATTCTATCGGGACGCAATGGGTTTTCTGCTCATCTTCGATCTGACCAGCCAGAAATCGTTTCTGGAGATCAGCAATTGGCTGGAGCAATTGCGAACCCACGCCTACACCGAAGAACCGGACGTTGTCCTCTGCGGCAACAAGTCCGATCTCATCCAGCTGCGTGTCGTCAGTCGGGAACAGGTCGCTGCATTGGCGCAACGCTACCATCTGCCATACATTGAGACGAGCGCCTGCACTGGCGCCAATATACAGCAGGCTGTCGATCTGCTTGTCGGTCGCGTCATGACACGCATCGAGAATGCCGTCTGCAATCGCGACTTCTCCCTGGTCATGTCGCAGACACAGTCGCAGTCACAGCGTCTGCCCAACATGATCTATGGCCCGGATCTGGTGCGGCTCCATCAGACGAACAGCTCCGCTCCCCATCCGCATTCGCGACGCAACTGCAACTGTTAGCCCGAATCATGGTGTAACTATATATATATATATATATATGCTTGGTGACATTTCCTATTTTGAGGTACAATTGAATGGTGACTTGGCTGTGCGTTATGCTGAATGTGAAAGAGATGGCAGTTGCTCTGTTTTGATACTCTGATTTTGTGCAAAGTCCGTCATGCTGTCTGTCCGTCTGGAGTATGTGTCAAAACTGGGGTGCTACGTCCACTAGGAGGCTGGGAAATCGATACAATCAACAATCGCAAATCAATTAAGCCGCATATCTTCCACAATTTGAAAGCTGCAGTCATTAAATATGCCTTCCGATATTACTAGTAGCACAGTTCAAAAAGCCAGTCAATTAATTGGACGCATCGAACCGTATCTATTCAATAATAAATGCAGAACGGATTCTACATCTATATCTTTATCAACATAAGATAGATGAGCAACTGTCCATTGTCATCCACTGTCGAGAGGCACACTCAATACGTCACCATCTTGTATAGTTACATCACGGGCTGAAGACGCCCAACTCCTCCGCTCCTCCGATCCCGACGCTTTCTCCCCACCAGCACCATATCAAAGGCAATCGGCCGATTTTATTCCGTTATTTCGTGTTTATCTATGTATATGTGTGCGTTGTTGACTGTAAATAAATGTTGCTTGTTAATTGAAGTCTGCCTGCTCCGCACCGACTACTACTACACAAATGGATGGTCCTTTGGGTCAACGTAAGTACAGCTAACAAGGACAGACGGTATTTAATACCAGATGGATATGGAGTCACTGAAAGCATCTTATTATTCGAACATCAGTAATGGGGCACTCTTCCATTACCAGTCGTGGAACTCCAATGAGCAAAATCTGCATCTTTTCAGCTGTCTCCAAGCTGCCCCAAAGATCCCTTGACTCTATCTCAATTAGTTCAAGAACTGCAAAGCCACTTGCCACGAAATAATTTCTAAATATATGATAAAAATAATTCTAAAATGAGAAAAGCTTGCCCTAAATCGATAATCTCAAAATACTTTTTATTTAACTCAGCTTTAGAAAATATCATTTCTATAGTTCAAAAACAAGTCATGAAATTTACTGGCTTTTAAATAAGAGCTTGGCCGGAAAGTCGTGAAATCTTAAAATACCAATGTTTATTAAGCAACAAAAAGCGATTTTTAGAGTTGATGGGAACAGCAGAAGCTGGTGGGACTTCTGCAGACGCTGCTGAATGAAGATCCTCAATTTCAATTATTGGGAACTCTTTCTATGCAGACATATCGAGACTTCCTCAAGCCACGGACGCCTTAAATTATTTTACTATAAAGTAAGATGTAGGTTTTAGGGGTTATCTTCCTTTGCCATAAACTAATCTAAGGATTCCACTTCCTTTTGATAGGGAAGCATTCCAATTATTGTGTATTGTTTTTTTTATGTTTTGGTTTAATTCTGCTTAGTTCAGCGAGTAGTACAGCATGTCCACGTTTAAAATATAAAAGTTGCAATAAAAAATTCAGCTTAGCAGTAACACATCAATTAGAAGGCCAACGTGGCCCAGAGTATCGAACCTAGCCCAGCCAGAGCCAGAGCCACCGTTGCTGCAGCTGGAGCGCTGAGAAGCCGGCGTTACGCTCCTCAATCCACTGATGATATACTGTACATCCGCATAAACACCGGCAGACCCGGCTCCGCACAACCATAGCCCCAGGAGACGACACCAATGACGCGATCCGCATACACCAACGGACCCCCAGAGTCGCCCTGACAGGAACGGTGCCGCCACGCAATCGTCCCGCACAGATCATGCCATCAAGCAGACCACTGCCATAAATGCTGCGGCAGGTCCTCCAACGGATCAGGCTCACATTCGCCGATAGCAGCACATTCGACAGCGTTCTGCAAACAAATCACACATGAATATTATGTTGTTGTAGTTGTGTACAATTGCGATCAAAATATTCCTTCGATATATCTTCATATTAAAGAACAGAAAGTTGGTTTCCATCGGGGAATTATTTAAAATACTTTATTAATTAACACTATCAACTATATTTGTTGGTAAACAAAAAGTTTAAAGACTAAAAGAACATTTGAATAATCTGTAAGCACGGCTGATTGTCTATATTGATGAGGATAAAATAAATCTCAGATCGGATGCTATATATGAGAGTAACGAGTGAAATTATCAGAATTGTTTGTGTGATACCTTTAAAGATTTGAATTTTTGGTTATCGAATCTAATAATAAATACTTAATCTTCAGTATTTGTTTACTATATTTTAAGTATTTGTTTTTTACCATATGTAATTATGTGTGTGATGAGCTCACCTCTTCGGTGCGACCCCAGCCAGACACCTGGCATGTGGCGCCGACTGGTGTCACCTGCGTGGCCATCTCGATGGGCGCCACAGTCGGATGTGTGCTATTTGGTGGCAGACCGGTGCGCAGAAACATAACCCAACACTGTCACGCATGCTATCCGTTCCAAAGGTGTTCATATAAGCACGGAGCTCACATCCGAGACGATGGTGTTCTTGGTGCGTTCGTAGCGATTGAGGGTGCCCAATGGACCACCACAAACTCATTGGCCTTGCGGTATCTCTTCTTTGGGGTGCTGCGAATGGATGGTGGATCAGTCTCTAGTTGGTATCTACTTTGGGGAGGATTTTTCCATTTACTTGTAGAGGCAGTGCGGCGGTAAGCACCTTGTTGTTACCAATTAGGAGCCACCGCAAGTGGCCGGTTCCAAAGTTCTTATCATTCTTCCTCAGACGTATGGAGACTAGATGCTTTGTCTCGGCCACTTTGGCAAGGCTGCCATTAATAATCCGTGGCTGAATCGACTCCTCTCCGACTGCCAAAGAGTATATATATATATATATATATATAAATAATATACAACTAGTCGCAAAATATTATGGATATTGACCCACTCATATGAACCCATCTGTCGGCAGCCCAACAATGCTGTTAATGTCAACGTTAACTTGGCCTAGTCGTCGTATCTTTTATGCTTGTATTTTACGTCAATTTCCGTTTGGTTACAGCCAATACAGAAATGTCAGCGATGATTAATAAAAAATTACAGTTTTCCTCAGTGCGTTTTCGGCTTTGTCGAATACCAAATACCCTAAGCAGATAGCACTGATAGAGAGCAGAGTACTCTCTGAACGATCTATCGCAGTTAGCTGAATTTAAACTGTAGTTATCCTTAGGCATACCAAAAATGAAATACCCAAGCTATACCCCAGCCCAACATCCAAATTAAATTCCATCGATCCTATAACAGCTATATGAACTTCATAGTTATGTAAGGAGTAAGTCTCTAACTGATGAGTTAGATTCATATTTCCATATCTCGCCATACTTTTAGCGTCAAGGGTAACTCACCTTGTTATTCAGAAAGATTATTAATTTCTTTCAAATTTCAGGTTACATTTCTCGAAAAATTTAAAACAAAATATGTTGCTAATCGACTCCAGGGCAGACGTACAGCTAAACACTAATATAAAAGCAAAGCGATTTCACTTTATTATTATTATACGAACTCTTGCACTGCGAACTACTCGATCTATTGTGCTCCCTTCTGAGCATATAGCTACCCTGTGAAATGCATTTCTTAATAATAGAAAATATTTTTAAAAAAATTATAAATCATGATTGTCGATTACTAATTTATAGATTTTGATTTCCCATATTTTGAAATTATAGCTAGACCCAACAAAGACTGTCTAGTTTCCAGGGCGATTTCCTTTTATCAAATTGGTTTCTTTGTTTTAGCATGAAACTCCGCACGTGTATACCACACACACATTTACACAAACACACACGCACACTCTGCTAGGGACGGGCCATATTTCATAGTATGATTAAACGTTAGTTTATCTTACACGTTATGATAGCGCACATAAATAGCCATATGCATAGGCAAAACACACTGTGCATTCTTCGGAACAATTGATCTAGGTATAAAAAAAAAAGTCGAGACATATATATATATATATATATATATGATATATATGTATGAGCAGTTACTGTTTGATTTTGGCAATAGTGGTTTGTCACAACCGAATTCAGGCAGCGTGCATTTCGAACTAAGATACCACGAAAATCGACACGGCATCGAGCTGTTACAATTGCCAATCGACGGCAACTATTATCAGCAGCAGCAGCTGCGGCGGCAGCACCATAGAGGTTAGATAAGAGGACATGGGAACATGTATAGGATGACACATTCTATTAACCGAAATTCTAGTCATCAAAGCATTATAAGCCGATCAAAATTGAAGTCGTATTTTGCGAGATGTATTTGTGTAAAGTTCTTCTTATTAATATACATACATTTTGGTACAAAAAGGGATACGCATATATACATATATGTATATGTATATATATATGCATGCATCTGTGCATGTATGTAGGTGTATAAATATGTAAAATGTATGTGTATATTTGATGCACACTAAGTATAGTATATATGTATGTATAATAGAGATGGATAAATATATATATATATATATATATAGTTTGTGTCATTTTTGACGGCTGTTCTGATGCATAGATAATATTTATAATATATATAGAGACTACAAATCTACAGATACACTAAATATGTATAAATATAACAAAATTTGCACTACAAATTCCAAGGCACTTATTAAAAATATGGAGAGATTCCGTTTTGCTAACATTGAACAAATAAGCATATTAAGGTCAAGTGAAAAGTAAATAATGGAGAGGACGGCATCAAGAATAATTGTCTGATAATAAAAAATTAATATATATATGGAATTAATTGAAGTTGAGGCACTACTACATATATGTAACCCTGCAGGCTGCGCGATTGACTGTGATGATGACGCGGTGGCTGATAGCCCGGCTCCTGCATTTCCATCTGCATAACAAGATTCTTCTGTTCGCCACGCGCCTCGTATGCCTGCCAAGATTCTCGCTGCAAAATGAGGGCTGCCAGGCCCAGCAGCATAAAGGTGACAACGGCCAAGGCATACGACCAGCCAAGCACATTGAATTTCGGATACATCAGCCAGTCGCGACGATAGGCGCACCCACCAAATATGCACACCGCCAGAAACATGAACAGAGCTATTAGATGAGAAAAGATATAGATATATAAATATATATATATATGATTGCAAACAGTTATTAGAGACGTAAATACGAACATGATATGGCTGTTCCTATGTAGTAGAGAAGTCGCAACCAGAAGCCACTCGTATTGCAGCACAGCCTTGAGAGGCAGGCGAATGATCGTCAGCGAGAGCAGGATCAGTACAGCGAACACAATGATAAAGGACATCGTCACAAAGCCCTGAACAGCCATCAGCCAGCCAGGCAGCAGATATTCTCGGATAACATAATAGTCCTAGTGCAACCAATATTAGCTTATTATATTGTACTTATATGCATAGCAATATGTTACTCACATGGGAAAAGATCAAATGGCATCCGGTAAACTGCTTGGGGAATTGGTAATTTGGATAAACGAAGTTCTTAAAGCAATATTGCCAGAGGCTCATATTCTTAAAGCTGCTGCGTGTCTCCTCGTACGATTCCATCCAATACGGGAGCAAAAGGACATCATCAGCACAAAGAAGCTGACGAATGTCACAATTGCACTAAAAACAACTCCATCTGTAAGTGGACACATATATATATATATATATTTATACAAATGTAAACAGCACTTTAAAATAAACAACACTGGCTATGTCACACTCTGTTGCTCGTGGATAGTCACCCTTCTCCACACTCGTGTCGGTTGTATCCTGCGACTGCTGTTTGTCCAAATTACGCATTGTGAACGCAGGCACTTAGTTCGCCAAAAAATATTAATATCAAACATAAGAGAAACAATTAAAACGCGATTTAGTCGAATGGACACACCCAACAGCAAGGTGGAGCTGGGGATGGTAAAAATATCGATGGTATATCGATATCCAAGCATTCTTTACTTCGGTAAATCGATATTTCAACCAGGCACGAAATTGCGATTTTGTACCGATGTATTCTGATGCTATCGGTCGTATATCGTATACGATGCCCGCCTTGCTCAACATGTTTTGGGTAGAAGAGGAAGAAGATAACCGCTAAAGTGAAGCATTAATTTATTAAAGCTAATAATAACAATAGATACACACAGAAAACGACAGAACTACAGAACTTGATCCACCTCATGGTGCTCCAAATGTTTCATATAAGCCAGAAAGCATGTCCAGCACAGACTGCACACACTAATAAATGGCACACGATTGCGTTCCGGTATCAAAGAGAAATTAATGGTGGCCACCAGTGGCCAAACGGATAGTGCAACCTATTAAGAATATATATAGATGTATATATATTTGCATATATATATATCATGCATACCTTGTAGGTAGGAATGAACTTTTTGCCAACTTCCGCAACTGCTTCGCGGACCGTCTTCGATTCTAGCAAACTCATTATGAAGTAGAAACAGGTCATCGCAGCGGGCGTATAAGATATGGTCTCCACTGCCGCCTTAACAAGGCCGGTGCGCAATGATGTCTGCGGCCACATGGCGCTGGATACCTGGCAATATTAACTCGATGTATTTGCCGATTTGTAAATGTAAACACACATGAGCATTTTACCTTAACCCAGCCGTATAGCGTCGGTGCCACAAACAGTCCGCCGTACATGCTGAACCGGAAGACGCGCCACCAATCAAAGTTGCCTATGTGAGGAGAGGAGGAAACTGTTAGCAACAGCAACAGCTATGGATTACTACTCACCCCAGCTCTTGTTCTCAAACGATTGCTGGATGAGGCTGCCCGTTGGCCAGATCAGGCTGTATGATATCATGCCACGCACAACCGGATACCTGGTGACGAACGTCCTTAGCTGTTGCCACACCAGCGTAGAAGCCACTGTATGTACACACACATGCATATACATTTAGTTAATTGTATCACATACATATATGTGCGTAATTAATGTAAATTAATTCCTACCTACATGGCCAACATGATAGATTAGTAATACGGGTCGAGTTGGGGAACACCCATCGTGCAACAAAACAACAATAGAGCAAACATGCTGGCCAAATAAATGCAATGGCCAACGATTGGCGCAGTTCAAACGACAAAATGCGCTGCACATTGTGTGGACTTGGAATAATATTGCTGATTTGCTTCTTAGCGAGCAGCACGCGAGCAGAGCACAAGGATGAGGAGGAGGAGGAGGAGCAGGATGGCAAAACAGTCAATGGCACTGTGGCAGCAAATGGCGAGTTTCCCTATGCAGTAAGCGATAACTATAAGGATATCTATAACTATATATATAGGGATACCTAACTCTCTCTCCCTCTATTTGTCTGCGTCCATGTCAGGTGTCGCTGCGTCGTGCCAAAGGTGGCCACCACACGTGTGGGGCAACACTATTGAATGCTGGCTGGGTGCTAACGGCAGCGCATTGTGTGCGTGGCACATTGCCCGAGCAGCTCAATTTGCAATATGGCAGCAATCGCATTGAGCGCAATGCGAGCCAATTGGTTACGGTTGCCGCAATACATGTGCATCCCGGCTATGAGCCGCAGGATAAATACATACACGATATTGCACTGTTGCAGCTGACCAAGCCCGTAATCTTCAGCAGAAGTGTGCAGCCGGTGCGTTTGCCAAGTCCCCAACAGCCAACGTTGGCCAACAGCAGCGCTTTGCTCGCCGGCTGGGGATTGAATGCGGTTCGTATTGGTTGATTGTATTGTTATAGTTTATATTGAAAATTTGTCAATTTTTGTGCAGACGGGAGGCGTCGTGCAACAGCAGCTGCACAAGGTGCAGCTGCAAGTGTTCAGCGACGAGGAGTGCAGTCGCCGTCACCAGGCCCAACTCCATGCCAGCCAACTGTGCGCCGGTGTGCCCGAGGGCGGCAAGGGTCAATGCAGCGGCGATTCGGGTGGACCACTGCTGTTGCATGAACCATCAGCAATGGACACACAAATTGGCATTGTCTCATGGAGTGTCAAGCCGTGCACACGTCCACCCTATCCGGGCGTATTCACCGAAGTGTCCGCCTATGTTGACTGGATTGTGCAAACGGTGGCCAGCAATCGGCGACCACACGACAACAATTCACTGACAACCCAACTCTGGATTGGACAGTTGATAGTTGCTAGAGTGCCGCCGCCACTACAGCAATAGTGTAATCAAAATTCGTTTCTTTTTTTAATCATTATAATTGAGCTATAAATTTGATTTGTAAATTCAGAAACATATATACTACATATAAATAACAGGTCAGCAGCATACACATATATACCATATATATATATATATATATATACTATATAACAGATCAACAAGAATCCACAACCATTCCACTAATCGGCAAGTTTCGTACGCCTCAGCCTCAGCTCCTGCTCTGGTTCTGGCTCTGGAGTTGAGTCCATATCACGCATTTTCATGTAGGCCAGAAATATTGTCCACATCAGGCTGCAAATGCTGACGAATATGACTCGATTGTGCTCCGGCACCAGCGAGAAGTTGATCGTCTGCAGAAAGGGCCACACGCACAAGCCAACCTATATACATATATATATATATATGTGTATATATATATATAGATCCAGACACACACACACACACAACGAACATGTAAATAATACTCAATATATATGTGTATAGGACAAGGAGTGCAGGAACGAACCTTATAAGTGGGCAGCGCCTTCAGCTTGGTCTCCTCGACGGCTTGAGCGAATGTCTTTCGCTCCAACAGGCTCATGCCCATAAAGAAACTGACGCAAGCAAAGGGTCCATAGGAGATTTGCTCGGTAATGGCCTGAAATGTGTGATAAACAGTCAGGCAAATGATGATGACGATAATGATGATGATGATAAGGTGCACTCTCGGTACTCACCTTGACAATGCCAATGCGTAGGTTTGTTTGAGGCCACATGGCGCTAGTTAGACGCACCCAGCCATAAATCGATGGGGCCACATAGAGGCCACCAAATAGGCTGAAACGCGCTGCACGTGCCCAGTCATAAGTCCCTGCGAGAATTAGCATGGCAATAAGCATGGAGTGGCTTGGTGTTGATGATGGATGGTTGGATGGATGATTGGGCGAAAACTTACTTAGATTGCGTCCCTCCATGGTCTGTTGGATTAGGCTGCCCGTTGGCCACATTAAAGCGTACGTAACAATTCCCCTGGTCATCGGATGCACATTTGGCAACCTGGCAGTGAGCCCGCGCTGCCAGCTGATCAGTCGCTTAAGGACTTGCCTCACCATACCACTTAAATATCTATCGACAGCCACTAGAGAGAAGGGGGGAACGGGACTGGAAGGGCTCTATGTATTTAGCGGATTTTCACAAATCTAGACGAAGACGACGACAACGACGAGGGAGAAGACAACTATCCTAAACATGGCACCCGAGAACTGCAAGGTCAATGTCGATATATGTATATATGTTCTCTATCCTATCGATATCTCTGTCAGTTGGCCAGTGTCAAGTGTGGGTAAAGGGGAAACTATATAAATTTGAATATGTATTTGTAATACTTGCTTTTTTCCAAAATATTTGTATTTTGTGTTGCACTTTTGATTTAAATGTCACAATGGTTGCACAAATACTGAAAGCAACAAAATCGTTTTCGAGTTGCTCTCGCATTCGAAAATTGCCGAAATTGCATTTGCTCTCGCTGCAAATTGCCATTGAAAATTGCAATTGATGCACGAGATCTCGTGCAAATCTTTTCTACGTTTCCGTATTGTTCAGTTATACGGCTGCCAGATGGGACGTGTAAAGTGATCATGAGAGGCGCAAGGCAATTGCCGAATGCCAACAATAATTATTACATGTTATTTTTATGGTCATGAACTTGTTGGCTGTGCAAATGTTTGCACACGCACACATACATGCATACATAGCCACGCACACATACGCACACATACACACACACACACACACACACACGCAAACATACACACATCCTTGCATGAACTTTCTTTTAACCAGACTCATTGAAATATATAAGACACATGTAGCCCAGCGAATTTCCTATTGGGATTCTTCTGACAGCAGCGCAATGTGGAAGAGGAAAGCGTTGCGCATGCAAACAAACACTAACACACACACACACAAGCACATGTATGTTCTGTAGTGTGTATGTTTATGTAATTGCTTGTGCGCGAAATCACATGTAATGAGTTATTTGTACTTAAATCTATAATTGCTATTTGCTTCATGTCCAACTTCTATGTTATCAAATAAACCTCGGCTGTTGCGTCGCCGCCGCCTTATAATTCGCATACTCACATATTGTAAGCGCATACTATTTACAGTACGTTAAACAGCGTTAGCGACAGTCTAACTAAAATTTATTGTTATGCTACTTTGTACTATGTACATTAGAATGCCTTAGTTCGGGACGCTACAAAGCGTCGCAGTATTCGTTCCCGCGCTGCTTGCTGTTATGAACTAAATGAAATTGCTTCGCGCCATCTGCGTTATATGAACACACCCTATTTAATTTGACAAGGCACTGTAGGGTATGCACAAAAATTCGATGTTTTCGTTGCAAGGCATCTTAAACGAATATGTATAAAACTTATATGTCAAATATTTTTATCGTAAAAAAACTGAGTGCATAGTTATCGATAATAAAAAACTTCATATAAAAAACCGTGTAATTTTGACGCCGGCTTAAAGACCGCATAACTAAAGTCCACCATGTTAACTCACTATTGACCTGTATGGATTCGAACAGCTGTTCGACGGTTTCAAAATATGTAACGAACTTTCATATAATTTAACAGCGGTTATCGGCAAACCACCATAGAAGCGGCAAGATCATCGAAATGGAAGTAGTAAATTATGAATCAAAAATTATTTTAATTTTCAGCAGACCTTTTTGTTTTCATGTTCCACAAGTGAAATATAATGCAATTTCGCTCGCGAAACTTTTCGTCCACCAATAAAGTGGGCTTAATGCTGGATTCAAGGCAAAAGAACACCCCACTAAATGTACTAAAGATTTGCAGTCACTGATCGCGCCTGCCGGATGGTGATACATCTGCGGCAAATTCAGCATGCACAGATCACTGTCAATCCGGTCCAGCTGCTGTTCCAGCTGCGTCTTTAGCCTGCGCACACGCAGCGTGCCCATCGACAATGGTAATCGATTGTACTCCCAGATCAGCTCCCTATGGCGCGCCTGCGCCGCTCCAAGCAAAGCGACGCGTTGCTGCTCCGTCAAGAGTACTTGCTGCTGCTCCCGCTCTTGCTCCTGCTCGTGCTGCACGTCATCATCTGCAGCAGCAGCAGTGGAAGCAGCTGCAGTTACTTTTGTGGGCGGCATTTCATAGCTGGAGGCATTTGAGAGGGCACTCAAGGACTGGTCCAGTTGTGGCTCCTGCTCCACATCGGTGATGTCCGGTATGGCAATCTGCAGCACCACTTGCCGGTGCTCCTCCCCCTGCTCTTGATCGTGGTCTTTTTTCTTCAAGCCGCGGGCATCGAGCAACCACCGTTTGTGTTGCACAGCGGCAAATCTGCCCATCTCAAAATTGGATGCAGTGCGTCGCAAGCATGCAATGGCATCCCCACCATCATCATCGTTGAACGGCTCGTCACCCTCGCTGCGACGACAGCATTTGAGCAGCGCCGCATTCAGAACTGCTCGTCCCAAATATCCTCTGTTTGTATTTGCTTCTCCTGCGATTGCGACTGGCGGACACGAGTTGCTTTACCTGGCGTCCACCACTCGGCACACGCCGCTGCGTCTCAAGCAGACGCGTCTGCGAAGCGGCTATCGTCATCGAATGGCGGCATTGCTCCCATCGATCCTGTTGATCTCTTTGCAGGCGCCCCAGCCTCGACGCCATTGGCATCGGACGACGCACCAACAGCTTGTTCTCCAGCAGAAAGTTGCGCTGACCCTGACCCATCCACATACGGAATAAAAAAAAAAATATATATAAAAGTCACAGTAGTATAATGGAAAACAGATCTGAATAGTGTAAACAGGAAATGTGAACAAAATTCAAGTTGAATACAAAAAAATAAAATAAAAATGCCTGCGAAAACAGTCACCTCAAAAACTGTATACCCGGAATTGATTCAGAATCCGGTGTTCACCACATTATCAGGGATTCAAACCGCAACCGGAACCGTTAACAGAAATAAACCGATTGAAATATAGAGCCAGAACCGAATCGGGCCCGGACCCGTAACCAGAAACGAAAGCACAGCTCAGAGAGCGAAATAGAGATACGCTGGAATAAATAATTATATATATATTATATAGTATATTTATATTAATACATACATATACACACAAACAACACACACACACACACAACAAGAACTTCAAAGGAGAACACAAATTATTAAATATTAAACTCAACATTTTTAATAGTTAATAGAGGAAAACGAAGCAGTACTTAAAGCAACGCTCTATATTTAAATATGTATATTAAAATTAAAAATTTATTTGCAACTGAGATAAAAATATCCACTTCTTTTCAATTGCAAACACATTTTTTAATGTACATCTATGTTAATATATATTTAAAAAGAAAACGGGCAACAAACCAATTTTTGTATTTCTTATTTTTATCTTAATGAAAAACAATAATTTGTGATTTTATAGAATACAAAAGAATACTCTACATTTAACAAATATTTGAACAAATTTAGTCGCATTAACATTAAAAGAAAAGATCACAAACACGTTAGTTGAAATAATTGGTAAGTCTAAAAATAAATCAGTATCAGCAGTCCGAGGTTTAATTATGATAAGTTAGAGTTTACAAATTCAGTCGAAATAAAGCACTTGAATAACCACTTCTTGTCAAACGCGCATCAAGCAGCCGCTAATACAAAACATAACTTTGCGAAAAAAGCCAGTGTCAAAAAAGTACCTGGTAACAAACACGTTCTATCAAAAGCGCCTCAAGTAGCCGCAGATACGAACAAGACCAGTGCCAGTTCTATCAAAAGCGCCTCAATTAAGAAAATCAAAAAAGTTAAAAATTCATTTTTTAAGAAACAAATCCATTTTAAATTAAGTAACAAGACTTCTGTCAGATAAAAAAAACTATAGCTCTAAAAAGAATTTTAGTCAAAAGAAACATTCTTAACAGCCAATTATTTTTTAATCTATTATATCAATTTAAAAATTTAAAACTCCTAAAAAAAGTGGTCCGAATATAAATTTACCTCAATCCATAAAAGACAACCTTACAAAAATGCAGTCAAACGAATTGTCCGAATCCGTAGCCAATATGAAGCTGGGAGCAGCCAGTACTAGCTCCCAAAGAAATACCCAATCAAGTAACACAGCCTATGCAAGCCAAAGTCTGAAGGATACTATTGTGTCTTTGATAAAAGAAATCCACCAGGGAGGCGATATAATACGACAAGCAATAAGTACAGAAGGTAGCGATTATCTTAACGATATCCCATTTACCAGTCCGAGGTTAGGGGAGGAGCATGAAAAAGTTCCCGAAATAACGCGGTTGATTGGAGATTTTTCCGGACCGAACCACATTGGGTTCTTGGGAAAAAAATGTAGAAAGAAAAATTACCATTTATAATTGCCAAGAAGAAACCTACAAATATTATTTAATAACCTTATCAATTCAAAATAAAATAATGGGAGAAGCAGATGCAGTGCTCGAATCCAATAATACTCCCATGTACTGGGAAGCAATTTCCAAGTGCCTTACAGATCACTACGCTGACAAAAGAGACTTAAAACTCTCAAGTACCAAAGGTTTTGCTTAACTCATGAACAACGAGGAACAAGCTTATTTTGTAGCTGCTGAATTGGAAGGAGCTTATGCCCTACCTGATGAGGTAGAAAACGAAGTTAACTATGATTACCAACCAACAACGGTTGATGCTACAGACATTCATTTTTTAGATTAAATAGTTCGGCAACCCATTGAATTTTTTAATAGATACAGGCTCGAATCAAAATTACATTCAACCGAATTTAGTTCCAAATCCGAAACCAAACCAAAACGTATTTAAGGCAACGTCCGTTGGCGGACAAACAAAAATATCTCACCTCACTTTTCTTAGTTTATTCGGTCAAAAAAATAGACCAATCAAATTTTTCTTGCTACCGACCCTAAAAACCTTCCATGGTATCCTAGGTAATGATACATTGAAACAGCTGAACGCTGTTATTGACGTCAAGAACGAAGCATTAATTATGGACGGAAACTCTAAGATTAAAATAAGACAGCTAGAAACACAGGCAGTAAATAACATAAAGGTACGGACAGAGCACATGACGAACAAACGAAAAAGTTTAATAGATCACGTTACGAAGACTCGTACAACGTTGTTCGTAGAACCAGACGAAAAACTTACCTACACCACCAGAATGTTAGGCGAAATAAGAACCACATCAGATTGTCCAGTATATAGCAAGCACTACCAATACCCTACTTCATTAAGAGAAGTCGAAAAACAAATAGATCAGTTGTTGAGAGACGGCATAATAAGTCTTTCACGGCCACCATAGAACGCCCTCGTGTGGGTTACCAAAAAAGAGCGACGCATCAGGCGAAAAAAAGGTCCCAAATAGTCATCGACTATAGAAAACTTAACTCCGTAATAATTTCAGATCGATACCCGATCTCTGAGATTGGAGAAATCATCGCACAATTGGGCGAGAATAAGTATTTTTCCGTACTAGATCTGGAAAAACTGCATTCGCAGTTAATGGCGGAAAATACGAATTCACCAGACTTGCGTTTGAACTAAAAAATGCAATATTCCAACGAGCATTAGACGATATCCTAAGGGATCACTTCGGAAAAATCAGTTATTTTTACATCGATGATATTATTGTTTTTAGCGAAAACGGTAAGACTCGCAAAGAATCTCTCCCACAAAACAGAAGTAACACTTGACAGTAATGCAATTCGACAAAATTAAGAGCACGCTCAGCTCAAACGACGTGGTACTAGCGTACCCCAATTTCCACAGAGTTTCATTTGACAACCGATGCATCAAATTTCGCCATCGGAACAGTGCTAGAGCAAGAAGGTAGACCCACTACTTACATCTCGTGTACACTCTCGAAAACAGAAGAAAATTACACAACTAACGAAAATGAGATGCTAGCTATTGTTTGGGCACTTCAGAATCTGCGCATGTACCTTTATGGTACATCAAAAGTAATACTCTTTACAGACCATCAACCTCTAACCTTCGCTCTGAGTAGCAAATATCATAGCGGAAAATTAAAAAGATGGAAAAGTAACCTCGAAGAGTACAACCACGAACTAAGGTATAAGCCAGGAACGACTAACGTTGTTGCAGACGCTCTATCCAGAAATTCCCCAAAACCGGAAATAAACAACACATCAACAGTACAAAGTGATGACAGTTCGTCACACAACCTTATTCCAGTAATGGAAGTCCCAATTAACGTCTTTAAAAATCAACTTTTCTTATTAGCATCAGACACGGAATCATACGAATTTAAATTACCTTTTCCTACATACCACAGGCACATCGTTACAAAAGCAGACTACTCATACGACGATTTAATAGACATTTTGAAAAAACGGCTCAACCAAAAATCGTCAATGGACTAGACTATTCACGACAGAAAATATTATGGCAAAAATTCAGAACATATACCCCTATCATTTCGGGAGTTACAAAGTTAGGTATACCCAAAAACAAGGTCAGGATGTCACATGCGAAAGCGAACAAACAGAAATAATACCAAAAGAATACAACAGAGCTCATAGAAATGCAATAGAGAATAAAATTCAAATACTTAATTTCTTCTTTCCGAACCTAAAGAAAAAAATGGAAAAAATAACAACGGCATGTGAAACTTGCAAAGAAAGCAAGTATGTCAGGCACCCACAAAAAGGAGAATTGCAACCAACTCCTATTCCGACCTATCCCGGTCAAATATCCATATTGATCAATATACGACAGAGAGAAATATTGTTTTCACCGCCTCATCCAAAGTGGACGGATAATCCATAAAAATAATCTAAAAACATAATATCTTTTAGATTCTTCTTACCAACATGTCTCGGTCTAGCGACCATATTGGACTACTCTCATTCACAAATAATACCCAAAGAAACAGAAGTTGCAGCAGTAGAAAACGGCACTTATAAAATAATTCATGTATTCAACATTGAAGAATATGAGATGGCGTTCGGTGACTTATCGAACAAACTTAACGACATCAATAAACACATCCACTTTTTCCCCTACTTGCATTTGAATTCGCAAAAGTAGAATCAGATTTGAAAACACTAAAACAAAGAAAAGTCAGAGCAGTCAATGCATTAGGCACAGTTTGGAAATGGTTGGCCGGCACGCCGGACCACTACGATTATGAAATTTTAGTTTCAAAAACAGACGAACAAGTAGAAAATAACAACAAACAACTAATAATAAATAAAATCCTAAGCAAAAGAATGAACGAATTAACTGAAAACACAAATAAAATTGCAAAAGAAACCATAGACAATAAGAATTTTCAAAACGAAATAGCTACACTACTGAAATACAAATTTTTGAAGAATTGAACAATTTAATATACGCCATTCATTGCGCAAAAACTAACACAATAAACTCAATAATCCTGTCAAAAATAGAAACCGAAAAAATCGGAAACTTACTAGAAGAAAAAAGTACATTTTTTATTAATCCCGAAGAATTGTAAGAATTTGCTAAAATCAAAATTGCCACAAATGGCAAACAAAATTTTTATATCATTAATATCCCAATTTTGTCAAAAGAAATTTGTACAACATTATTGTTGGTACCAACAAGGAAATACAACAAAATCAATAAATTAAAATTTAATAACATAATTAATTGTAGCCAACAAACTTTTGGAATTAAGGAAAATTGTGAAAATCATAACGATAAAAGTATTTGTAAAAAAAACTAAGTTAGTAGACCTCAGTAATGACACTTGTGTAACACGAATTCTCAAAAACAAAAAAGCCGATTGTAAAATCATAAATAACCAACATGTACCCGACCACGAGGAATTGTTCACCGGAACGATACTGCTCAACGATTTCAAAGGAGAAATAAAAATCGACGAGGAAACAATGGAACTACGGGGAACATTCCTTATCCAGTTCGAAAATTCTACAGTCAGGATAGGAGAAGACCTTTACCTATCAAAAGTAATGACATCCGTAGAGGCAACACCACCATTCCTGCAAATAATAGAAGGAAAAGCAGAAGTCGAAGAAGTACTCTCATTGCAAATGCTAAAGGAAATAAACATTAATAATACAAAAGAACTAAAAACACTCCGAAACAGTAGCACAACCACAACAATAGTAAAGTTTGGACTCTCAGCCACGCTCTTCATCATACTAACGATCATAGTCGCCTGTTGGATAAAACAAAAATCTGGCGCAGGAGAAACTAACAGATAGGAAGACAATCCAATCGCGTCCGAGGACGTCCGCATTTAAAGGGGGAGGAGTTATCATTTATTATTACGAATAACTCAAACTAACAAACTCGAATAAATATCATAAAACACGTGCGCCTCGTCAGCATATTTCGGCAACGTGGGACGCAGACAAAAATACACAGAGACTACGATCACAGCTAAGGCGCATGGAGAAATACGACACGCGCCCCGTCAGCACATTCCACTAGCAGACCATCGTGGGACAACTGAGACCTCCGCCAATGCGACAAAGCTGCAGCGATCAAAGCGACAACGACAGACGTCAGCAGAATCAGCAGTCCGAGGTTTAATTATGATAAATTCTGTCTAAATAAAGCACTTGAACACAACAATCTGTTTTTTTTTTCCTAAAAACTGCAAGGACTCGATTAATTTATATACTATATGGGAGGAGAGATGACATCGCTTAAAAGAACTTCCCTTTGGTTGACGGCGTATCTAAGTGTAGCTGCATGTTTCTGCGAGAGAGAGAGGGGGGAAGAGAGAGAAAGTGAATATTCGTATTTAAAGATGAATCATTTGGTTAGATATCTACCTGGGCAGCTTTGAGTAGGTGCGCTCAGAGGGACTGCGGGGCGAGGAGCTGGCAACCAGCATTGAAGGTGAAAGCTGCACAGTCCCGTTGTTCTCATCTGGGACCGAGGTGTTCGGCATCGCATTCTCCTTGTTGATAGGATTCTGACAACTGTCTCGGCATTTACAAGAGTCGTTGCAGCTGTTGCCCGCTGAATAACAGCCACAGCGTTTTGAACTGCAGCTTGTGTTGCAGGAACAGCGCTTCAGCTGACTGCTGTTGCTCTTGTTGTTGGTGCTGGTGTTGTTGCTGCTGCTGTTTGGAGTGAGTTGGTATTGTTATTGGTACTAGTAATGGGATTGGGATTGGAAGTGTCGCCGTCGATGCACGGCTGCCCACAGAATTCGATTTCTGTGTGGAAAGTGGGAAAATAGTTAAAAGAGCTACTTCCTTGGGATGCAAGGGAGGACTTGCCTTGGAGCGCTTCTTTGCTGGTACCCAGTCGGGATCGCTGTCCATATTGTTGTCCTCAATGGATTCATCGCTAATGTTGAGCAATGATTCGTTCCCAACTTCTTCACCTGCGTCTTTTTTGTGCGCCTTCGACGGATTCGCTTTGGACGTGAGGAGATCGAGCTGTTGTTGCAATGCTTCCTTGGAGCTAAGCAGCTCCTCCACGATCTGCTGTTGGGCCAGATCATCGCCGCGCAGTAGCATCGCCACCTTCTCTTCATAGCTGCGCTTCTCGTTGACCATCTGCTGCTCGTACCGGCACTCGGCGATTCGCAACTGTTTGGTCAGTTCCTCGATTCGCAGCGAAGCCTCTTTGCGATGATCCAGCTGCACCTTGCGCTCCATGGTGCACTGCGCCTGTTCGCGTCGCTGCTGGACGAGCATCTTCAACACCTGGCTGCTGATGGCACGCGCCTCTCCAAGGCTATGCACATTTTCACAGAGCGCCGACAGACGACTGTCCAGGTCGTTGAAGCACACCTTCTGCTGCAGATCCGCAATTTGCGCATTACGCATTTCCAGCTCCTCCTCCAAGCTGGCTAACTGTGAAGCCTGGTAAGCTGCCTGCTCCTGATCCGGATCCTGCCGTTCCTTAATTTGCATGCACTGCGCATTGATCGTCGCCCGATCCTCCATCAGCTGCTCCAGACTGTGCTCGGCATCGACCAACGAGAGTATGACCTCCAGTTCCCGATCCATCAACACATCCAGCTTGCCAGCACCAGCCGTCTGATTCTTGGCATGTCGCTGACGTTGCGCCTGCGCAGCTCTCTGACGCTCCAGCGCATCCTTCAGCCTTCAATAAAAAGAACGACAACGAGAAATATATACATAATAATTATTATATATGTATACATATATACATATATGGATTGGCTGATCTTACCGCTTGTTAACGGCAATTGCGTCCTCGCACTTGCGCTTGAGCACCAGGCGCTGATTCTCGTAGAGGTTCTTCTGGCGGACCAGTTCGCTCTGCATTTTCCTGTCTTTGCTCTTCAGCTGGGTGAGCTGCTTCTCGCTTAGCATTTTGGATTGGCGGAATCGCTCGGACTCGACGCGCATGGCGCGGATCAGTTTCACCTTGGACTCCTTCATGGCACGGATCTCGGTGCTGAGGTTCTTGATCTTCTCGCTCTCCTTTCGCGCATCTTGAGCATGTTGCCCTGCTGGACGATCTTGCGCCGCATATCCGTCAGCTCATGCTCGAGCAACTGCAGCCGCTTGCGTCGCTCCTCGGCCAGCTTGGCGGAGGTCTCCTTCTGTTTAGTGATGCGCAGCTGCTCCAGTAGTTCGCGACGCTCCGATTCGAGCTGCTCTACCTTCACCTGGTACTCCTTCAACTTCTCATCGTTGCCTTCCTCGTGCAACCTTCTGAAGTTCAGAGCGACGCGATCGTGCAGTTCCTGCTTCAGATCCAGCTGACTATTGATTTGGCGCAGTTTACCATTGAGATCCAGCTGCTTCGTGGTGTGCTCATCGGCACGTGACTGCAACTGTTCGTTCATCTCCTCGCTACTGCCCAAATTGGACTCCAGGCTGCTGCTGCTACTGCTGGCGCCGGCAGTGAGGCACTCCTTCCGGTGGGTCTGCAGGGCAATTTCTGTTTGCTTCATCTCCTCATTCACTCCGCTGACCAGCTGTGCAACATCGCGCAAATGCTGCTTCAGCACGGACTGCTCCTCCTCCTCCTCCTCCTCAACCTGTTCCTGTCCTTCCGTCCTCAGCTGTTGTGCCTCGCCCAACTTAGTCATCAACTCAAGTACGCTCGCCTTGACCATGTCGTAGTTCACCTCCGTTATGTGTGCCTGCATTTCCTTATCGGCCAGACTGAGCAACGCCTCCTGTAGCTCCTTTTGCAATTGACGATTATGCTGCTTGGCCTGCTGCAGCTGTTCACGCATCCGCTGATTCTCCAGCGCCGAATTACGTGACAGTCCAGAGCCAATCTCAACACCTGTTCCCCCGCTGCCGCTGTCGCCACCTCGAGCCAGCAGCTCGATGCGCAGCTTTTGTACTGTTTCCTTGAGCATCATCACCTCGGCCACATGCGGATCGACATTCATCACCGGCTTATTCTTAATTTGTCGCGCACGATCCGCATATTGCAGCGTGCTGATTGTCTCGGCCACGTTGTAATCTGCCGGACTAACGCAGGCGATCATCAATGTTATCGAATTGCCACCCAAGGAGTCCTGCAGCCATCGAGTCAGCTTCGACTGCCGATATGGCACAAAGGCAGCAGTTTCTCCAGCTGCAACAAAACAAACACTTAAATCATTGATGTACTTAAAGCTGCGGTTTAAAATAAATACTTAAAATCTAGTTTAAAAATTATGAACATTTTACCTGAATACAAGCAATCAATACTGAAGATAAGTAAACATTAAAATTATTATCACATGTAGCATCCGATCTGAGAATTATTATATTCAATATTGGTTTAAGAGCGCAACAAAAGAAAGTCGCCCACATCACTATTGACAATCAAGTTATAGTCGAAAATATATTCTCATATCATTTTTCAACTATCAGCAGCCGCAAAGCATTTTCTGTATGCATAAATATGCGAGCGCATGTGTGCGAAAGAGATGGCATGATAATCCATGCGAGCGTCAAAAATGTTTTCTGTGTGTATGCTGCAGAGCCCCGTTACCACGTTACGATTGGGTGTACGTATAAATGTATGTAGAGAGCGCACTTGCAGACCACATTGCTCACATTTTGGTGCAAAACTTTTAAATGGAAATTTTCCAATAAAACTAGAATATATTTAACAACTGGGTTCAGGGTAAATCGTAGTCGAGCTCACTCGACTACAGCACTCTTACATGTTTTATAATAGTATCATTAGGATAATGGTTTGCACCTTGCGTTTCTTAAAACAAGGTCAACAGATATATTTGATATTATAATATAATAAAGTTTTAATTGTAATAGTATTTTTATTTTTTCTCCAATGAGAAACCAACCATTTGCTGTTTTGCAGAATTGAGTTTTTCTTCTTTTCTTCTATTGAAGATATTTAAGAGGTATCGATTTTTAGCAGTGTAATTTTTGACAAGCCCCTTTTTCACTATAAAATGAGCCATATTTTTATATATCATGGCTTTTAAATAAGCAAACAAAATTATTTATTTTTTTTACTCAGTAAACTATAAGCCCAAAACAGAAGATAAACAAACGGAATAGATAAACTAAAAAAGGGGTCTGAGGAGATACATTGAAGAGTTAAATATAGTAAACGGAATCGAAGGGATTATAAAAGCAGCTATACAAATATTACTTACAGCCCAGCACATTTATGACATTTCCCAGGGCGAGCAGGCCCTTGTTGATGCTGACGCCCTCCTTGAAGCGATCACCAGAAGTCATCGTCTTCGCGCACCTTTCCGATCCGGCCAAATCAACCAAATGAAATTTCGATTTGATCACAGATTTCCTGCATAATACAAAGATAACATATTCAACATATCTGCGCGTGGATGAATTTAGCATCGAGTGTACTTACTGGCCAGTCTTTTGTTTTGCCACCACCGATAGAGTGAAAATGGCGTGAGACCGTGAGGAGCTTTCGTTCATCGCCGTAGAGGCGACAGCGCGACCCGAGGAGCCGCGCATTAGCTCACTCGCCACCTGTTTGGCACCGGTCACTTCCACCTCGGTGAGTCCACGCATAAAAATTCCATTTTTATCCTCACGTATGTCGACAATACTGTCCTCCCGCCTGTTCGGCGAAAACAGGTCGTAGAACTGCTCTTGGTACAACTCGACGAAGGAACAGGTGATCCTAAAATCACACTGCTCCGCCATGGCGACCGTATTTTCAAAGATTTCGCTGGCAGCCCTCGGAATAATGCCAGCATGCTCGCCCATACTGCCATTAAACGCGGTGCCCATAGTATAAGTCTTTCCAGACCCTGTCTGGCCATAAGCGAGTATTGTTAAATTGAAACCATCGAGCAGCTTTTTCAGCCTGCTGGCTACGCACGTCTCGTACACATGCTGCTGGCTGTCGCCGCAGTCGAACACATAATTGTACGTAAATGCTTTGTTATTCACCATTACCTGGGGAACCCCAGCGTCGGGGCGATGCACTGCCAAACGGCAGCCCCGGTCCTCCTCCGATTTTACAAGTGGGCGCAAGCGCAATGCCACAGCTACTGAGTCGGTCATGCTGAAACTGGGTGTAGCTGTCAATAAATACAACAGTTGAGATTTTAAATTAGCTAAGGCCAAAAGAAAATTACAGTCAAGCGCATAACTGCACATACCGCCATACTTTGAAGCAAACGGGAATTTCTAAACGATATAACTGTAGTTGCATTACCTTTTTCGTGGTGTGACTTGAAGAAATTGCGAAATTGAAGTGGCTGTAGAGACTAGTACACAATTGGATAACATAAAAACACCACACAACTAAAAGTCAGTCAAATATTTAACACAAAAATTGTTGCACACGAAAAGTTTAAAGTGATTGCGGCGGCGGCGTCAGTCAAATGCAGCTTTGCAAAACGATTTGTGTGTCTAAACCGCACAAAATTAGTGTAGACGAGTGTTTTCCAGCGCTAAGAAATATCGATTGACAATTTCGTTATTCAAGCACGCTTAAAGCCCAGCTTAGAGATCGACGGAAAATTTCGCGAGCGAAGTTTGCGATATTTTCGGTTTTGGAAATGTAATGAATTAAATTTCTTACGTTTCCAGCGTTTATAAGTACACTTTTTTTTCATTTTTCATTTCATTTCGATGATTTGCCGATAACTGTCGTCAAAATATATAAGAGTTCATTATTTTGATACTGTCAAACACCTGTGCACAGAATCCACACAGGTCAAGAGTGAGTTAAAATTCGGTCGCGAAATATTTCGCGACTGTTTGGTACGGTTTTTGATATTTATATTCATTATCGATAACTTTGTTTTGATCTGTAACGTAGGCTTAAAAACGAAATTTCAATCGATATTTCTTATGCTGGAAAACATCGTCACTGTCTAGCACTAATTTCTTTCTGCGAGTTTGGACACACAAATCGTTTTGCAAAGCTGCATTTGACTGACGCCGCCGCCGCAATCACTTTAAACTTTTCGTGTGCAACAATTTTTGTGTTAAATATTTGACTGACTTTTAGTTGTGTGGTGTTTTTATGTTATCCAATTGTGTACTAGTCTCTACAGCCACTTCAATTTCGCAATTTCTTCAAGTCACACCACGAAAAAGGTAATGCAACTACAGTTATATCGTTTAGAAATTCCCGTTTGCTTCAAAGTATGGCGGTATGTGCAGTTATGCGCTTGACTGTAATTTTCTTTTGGCCTTAGCTAATTTAAAATCTCAACTGTTGTATTTATTGACAGCTACACCCAGTTTCAGCATGACCGACTCAGTAGCTGTGGCATTGCGCTTGCGCCCACTTGTAAAATCGGAGGAGGACCGGGGCTGCCGTTTGGCAGTGCATCGCCCCGACGCTGGGGTTCCCCAGGTAATGGTGAATAACAAAGCATTTACGTACAATTATGTGTTCGACTGCGGCGACAGCCAGCAGCATGTGTACGAGACGTGCGTAGCCAGCAGGCTGAAAAAGCTGCTCGATGGTTTCAATTTAACAATACTCGCTTATGGCCAGACAGGGTCTGGAAAGACTTATACTATGGGCACCGCGTTTAATGGCAGTATGGGCGAGCATGCTGGCATTATTCCGAGGGCTGCCAGCGAAATCTTTGAAAATACGGTCGCCATGGCGGAGCAGTGTGATTTTAGGATCACCTGTTCCTTCGTCGAGTTGTACCAAGAGCAGTTCTACGACCTGTTTTCGCCGAACAGGCGGGAGGACAGTATTGTCGACATACGTGAGGATAAAAATGGAATTTTTATGCGTGGACTCACCGAGGTGGAAGTGACCGGTGCCAAACAGGTGGCGAGTGAGCTAATGCGCGGCTCCTCGGGTCGCGCTGTCGCCTCTACGGCGATGAACGAAAGCTCCTCACGGTCTCACGCCATTTTCACTCTATCGGTGGTGGCAAAACAAAAGACTGGCCAGTAAGTACACTCGATGCTAAATTCATCCACGCGCAGATATGTTGAATATGTTATCTTTGTATTATGCAGGAAATCTGTGATCAAATCGAAATTTCATTTGGTTGATTTGGCCGGATCGGAAAGGTGCGCGAAGACGATGACTTCTGGTGATCGCTTCAAGGAGGGCGTCAACATCAACAAGGGCCTGCTCGCCCTGGGAAATGTCATAAATGTGCTGGGCTGTAAGTAATATTTGTATAGCTGCTTTTATAATCCCTTCGATTCCGTTTACTATATTTAACTCTTCAATGCTATCTCCTCAGACCCCTTTTTTAGTTTATCTATTCCTTTTGTTTATCTTCTGTTTTGGGCTTATAGTTTACTGAGTAAAAAAAATAAATAATTTTGTTTGCTTATTTAAAAGCCATGATATATAAAAATATGGCTCATTTTATAGTGAAAAAGGGGCTTGTCAAAAATTACACTGCTAAAAATCGATACCTCTTAAATATCTTCAATAGAAGAAAAGAAGAAAAACTCAATTCTGCAAAACAGCAAATGGTTGGTTTCTCATTGGAGAAAAAATAAAAATACTATTACAATTAAAACTTTATTATATTATAATATCAAATATATCTGTTGACCTTGTTTTAAGAAACGCAAGGTGCAAACCATTATCCTAATGATACTATTATAAAACATGTAAGAGTGCTGTAGTCGAGTGAGCTCGACTACGATTTACCCTGAACCCAGTTGTTAAATATATTCTAGTTTTATTGGAAAATTTCCATTTAAAAGTTTTGCACCAAAATGTGAGCAATGTGGTCTGCAAGTGCGCTCTCTACATACATTTATACGTACACCCAATCGTAACGTGGTAACGGGGCTCTGCAGCATACACACAGAAAACATTTTTGACGCTCGCATGGATTATCATGCCATCTCTTTCGCACACATGCGCTCGCATATTTATGCATACAGAAAATGCTTGCGGCTGCTGATAGTTGAAAAATTAATATGAGAATATATTTTCGACTATAACTGATTGTCAATAGTGATGTGGGCGACTTTCTTTTGTTGCGCTCTTAAACCAATATTGAATATAATAATTCTCAGATCGGATGCTACATGTGATAATAATTTTAATGTTTACTTATCTTCAGTATTGATTGCTTGTATTCAGGTAAAATGTTCATAATTTTTAAACTAGATTTTAAGTATTTATTTTAAACCGCAGCTTTAAGTACATCAATGATTTAAGTGTTTGTTTTGTTGCAGCTGGAGAAACTGCTGCCTTTGTGCCATATCGGCAGTCGAAGCTGACTCGATGGCTGCAGGACTCCTTGGGTGGCAATTCGATAACATTGATGATCGCCTGCGTTAGTCCGGCAGATTACAACGTGGCCGAGACAATCAGCACGCTGCAATATGCGGATCGTGCGCGACAAATTAAGAATAAGCCGGTGATGAATGTCGATCCGCATGTGGCCGAGGTGATGATGCTCAAGGAAACAGTACAAAAGCTGCGCATCGAGCTGCTGGCTCGAGGTGGCGACAGCGGCAGCGGGGGAACAGGTGTTGAGATTGGCTCTGGACTGTCACGTAATTCGGCGCTGGAGAATCAGCGGATGCGTGAACAGCTGCAGCAGGCCAAGCAGCATAATCGTCAATTGCAAAAGGAGCTACAGGAGGCGTTGCTCAGTCTGGCCGATAAGGAAATGCAGGCACACATAACGGAGGTGAACTACGACATGGTCAAGGCGAGCGTACTTGAGTTGATGACTAAGTTGGGCGAGGCACAACAGCTGAGGACGGAAGGACAGGAACAGGTTGAGGAGGAGGAGGAGGAGGAGCAGTCCGTGCTGAAGCAGCATTTGCGCGATGTTGCACAGCTGGTCAGCGGAGTGAATGAGGAGATGAAGCAACAGAAATTGCCCTGCAGACCCACCGGAGGTCCTACTGCCGGCGCCAGCAGTAGCAGCAGCAGCCTGGAGTCCAATTTGGGCAGTAGCGAGGAGATGAACGAACAGTTGCAGTCACGTGCCGATGAGCACACCACGAAGCAGCTGGATCTCAATGGTAAACTGCGCCAAATCAATAGTCAGCTGGATCTGAAGCAGGAACTGCACGATCGCGTCGCTCTGAACTTCAGAAGGTTGCACGAGGAAGGCAACGATGAGAAGTTGAAGGAGTACCAGGTGAAGGTAGAGCAGCTCGAATCGGAGCGTCGCGAACTACTGGAGCAGCTGCGCATCACTAAACAGAAGGAGACCTCCGCCAAGCTGGCCGAGGAGCGACGCAAGCGGCTGCAGTTGCTCGAGCATGAGCTGACGGATATGCGGCGCAAGATCGTCCAGCAGGGCAACATGCTCAAGATGCGCGAAAAGGAGAGCGAGAAGATCAAGAACCTCAGCACCGAGATCCGTGCCATGAAGGAGTCCAAGGTGAAACTGATCCGCGCCATGCGCGTCGAGTCCGAGCGATTCCGCCAATCCAAAATGCTAAGCGAGAAGCAGCTCACCCAGCTGAAGAGCAAAGACAGGAAAATGCAGAGCGAACTGGTCCGCCAGAAGAACCTCTACGAGAATCAGCGCCTGGTGCTCAAGCGCAAGTGCGAGGACGCAATTGCCGTTAACAAGCGGTAAGATCAGCCAATCCATATATGTATATATGTATACATATATAATAATTATTATGTATATATTTCTCGTTGTCGTTCTTTTTATTGAAGGCTGAAGGATGCGCTGGAGCGTCAGAGAGCTGCGCAGGCGCAACGTCAGCGACATGCCAAGAATCAGACGGCTGGTGCTGGCAAGCTGGATGTGTTGATGGATCGGGAACTGGAGGTCATACTCTCGTTGGTCGATGCCGAGCACAGTCTGGAGCAGCTGATGGAGGATCGGGCGACGATCAATGCGCAGTGCATGCAAATTAAGGAACGGCAGGATCCGGATCAGGAGCAGGAGCAGGCAGCTTACCAGGCTTCACAGTTAGCCAGCTTGGAGGAGGAGCTGGAAATGCGTAATGCGCAAATTGCGGATCTGCAGCAGAAGGTGTGCTTCAACGACCTGGACAGTCGTCTGTCGGCGCTCTGTGAAAATGTGCATAGCCTTGGAGAGGCGCGTGCCATCAGCAGCCAGGTGTTGAAGATGCTCGTCCAGCAGCGACGCGAACAGGCGCAGTGCACCATGGAGCGCAAGGTGCAGCTGGATCATCGCAAAGAGGCTTCGCTGCGAATCGAGGAACTGACCAAACAGTTGCGAATCGCCGAGTGCCGGTACGAGCAGCAGATGGTCAACGAGAAGCGCAGCTATGAAGAGAAGGTGGCGATGCTACTGCGCGGCGATGATCTGGCCCAACAGCAGATCGTGGAGGAGCTGCTTAGCTCCAAGGAAGCATTGCAACAACAGCTCGATCTCCTCACGTCCAAAGCGAATCCGTCGAAGGCGCACAAAAAAGACGCAGGTGAAGAAGTTGGGAACGAATCATTGCTCAACATTAGCGATGAATCCATTGAGGACAACAATATGGACAGCGATCCCGACTGGGTACCAGCAAAGAAGCGCTCCAAGGCAAGTCCTCCCTTGCATCCCAAGGAAGTAGCTCTTTTAACTATTTTCCCACTTTCCACACAGAAATCGAATTCTCTGAGGCAGCCGTGCATCGACGGCGACACTTCCAATCCCAATCCCATTACTAGTACCAATAGCAATACCAAACTCACTCCAAACAGCAGCAGGAACAACACCAGCACCAACAACAAGAGCAACAGCAGCCAGCTGAAGCGCTGTTCCTGCAACACAAGTTGCAGTTCAAAACGCTGTGGCTGTTATTCAGCGGGCAACAGCTGCAACGACTCTTGTAAATGCCGAGACAGTTGTCAGAATCCTATCAACAAGGAGAATGCGATGCCGAACACCTCGGTCCCAGATGAGAACAACGGGACTGTGCAGCTTTCACCTTCAATGCTGGTTGCCAGCTCCTCGCCCCGCAGTCCCTCTGAGCGCACCTACTCAAAGCTGCCCAGGTAGATATCTAACCAAATGATTCATCTTTAAATACGAATATTCACTTTCTCTCTCTTCCCCCCTTTCTCTCTCGCAGAAACATGCAGCTACACTTAAATACGCCGTCAGTCAAAGGGAAGTTCTTTTAAGCGATGTCATCTAAGCGACTAAATTTGTTCAAATATTTGTTAAATGTAAGAGTGCAAACGGTAAGGACTGAACTTAATATATTCTATAAAATCACAAATTATTGTTTCATTAAGATAACAATAAGAAGTACGAAAATTGTATTGAAGTACAACAATTTGTTGCCCGTTTTCTTAAATATATATTTACATAGATGTACATTAAAAAATGTGTTTGCAATTGAAAAAGAATTGGATATTTTTATCTCAGTTGCAAATACATTTTTTAATTTTAATAAATTTAGATACGCACATATTTAAATATAGTATATTTATATAGTTGTTTTAAGTACTGCTTCGTTTTCCTCTATTAACTATTAAAAAATGTTGAGTTTAATATTTAATAATTTGTGTTCTCCTTTGAAGTTCTTGTTGTGTGTGTGTGTGTGTTGTTTGTGTGTATATGTATGTATTAATATAAATATACTATATAATATATATATAATTATTTATTCCAGCGTATCTCTATTTCGCTCTCTGAGCTGTGCTTTCGTTTCTGGTTACGGGTCCGGGTCCGATTCCGGTTCCGGTTCTGGCTCTATATTTCAATCGGTTTATTTCTGTTAACGGTTCCGGTTGCGGTTTGAATCCCTGATAATGTGGTGAACACCGGATTCTGAATCAATTCCGGGTATACAGTTTTTGAGGTGACTGTTTTCGCAGGCATTTTTATTTTATTTTTTTTTGTATTCAACTTGAATTTCGTTCACATTTCCTGTTTACACTATTCAGATCTGTTTTCCATTATACTACTGTGACTTTTATATATATTTTTATTTTTTATTCCGTATGTGGATGGGTCAGGGTCAGCGCAACTTTCTGCTGGAGAACAAGCTGTTGGTCCTTGAGTGCCCACTCAAATGCCTCCAGCTATGAAATGCCGCCCACAAAAGTAGCTGCAGCTGCTTCCACTGCTGCTGCTGCAGATGATGACGTGCAGCACGAGCAGGAGCAAGAGCGGGAGCAGCAGCAAGTACTCTTGACGGAGCAGCAACGCGTCGCTTTGCTCGGAGCGGCGCAGGCGCGCCATAGGGAGCTGATCTGGGAGTACAATCGATTACCATTGTCGATGGGCACGCTGCGTGTGCGCAGGCTAAAGACGCAGCTGGAACAGCAGCTGGACCGGATTGACAGTGATCTGTGCATGCTGAATTTGCCGCAGATGTATCCGCTATATTATTGGCCAATTTGTGTGTAACAATACTAGGCAAATTTGTATTTGTATTTGTATTTTTATTTGTATTTGTGTTTGTATGATTAAGTTTAATGTTCGTATACATATAGTTTTTGTTTTATTATCGTATAGGGTATTGTATGCGGCATACAACAATTTTGTCTAAGAACTAGGGTACAATAGTTTAGTCACAGCTTGCTCTGCAGCTCTCCAGGCCGCTTTTACCTCCAATCTCCAACAATATTTAAAGATACATTTATACATTTTTCAAGAAATGCGATTAATGCTTAACTTGGATTCGACTCTGGCAACTTACTGACTAATAAATGCATTTGCCTCCGGTACGTTTCCAAAATTAATTTGGTTTTAGATTGTTGTGTTTATTTTTTTATATATACGTTTTTTTTTTCATATTTTATCCTCTTTTTCTAGGTCTGCAAATGGGGCAGTTCCTTAGACTTTGGCTATTAATTGAATTATTTTCCTATTATCTTTATTTTTATTTATTTTTTTGACTCGATTTTCTTTTGCTTTAGAAGGAAGTAAAAGCATGCAAAAAAAGCATTCATAAATTTTATGAAATCGTTATTCGTCTTCGTTCTGATCTGAACTGAATTAAGTCAATAACAAAAACAAACTAAACTACAGAAAATATTTAGTGTATTGGACAAAAAAAAAACCTGGCATAAATAAATTATAAATTAAAAATCAAGTGCGACTTGTACAGAGTGGTATATATATGTATATAGTAACTATGTATATAGCATTGGCTGATCGGCCCAGCCCTTAACTTATATATTAAATGTATATATATGCAGATAGATAGAGTTAAATGCAACAAACAGAAAATTCGAGCACATCGGCAACCCAAGGAAGAAACTGTTGGAACTATAACCTACTAATACACAACTTGGGTTAGTTGGGTTGAGTTGTGGTTTTGTTGGTTCATCTCGTGCTGTTGTTGGTGGCTGTTAGTCAATCACCATCGACCAGGGATGATCCACCTTGCCGTATTGTATATCCGTGAGCGTGTCACGTATCAGCTCATGCACCGGTTTCTCCTGCTCCATTGTCGGTATATACAGATCCTGGCCCATGTAATTGATCCTATTGATCGGACTAACCACGCAGGCGGTGCCCGTGCCAAACAGTTCCAGCAGCTGTAAGCAAGCACAACACAACACACACACACACAGTTAGTATAGTTTAGCAAAATTGCTGGTTGGGGACTTGAGGGGATTGAGGGTAGTTGAGTTAAGAAAACACTTACGCGTCCCTGGTTGAGGAGTTCGCCGACCATGGGCATGGTGAAGACGCCCTCGCGCACCTTGAACTTGCCCCATTGTCGGGCCATCGCCAAAATGGAGTCACGTGTGATGCCGGGCAGGATTAGACCGTTTAGGGGCGGTGTTATCAGTTCTTGTTCTGCAAATAGATGCAATAAAACAAGTTTATTAAATGTGAATTATGCACACAAATATACATATATATATATATATATATATATAACATATACCAAATATGTCACTCGACATTTTTGAACTGAATATGTTTCTTAAAAATCGAAAGATTCAAATTGCAAGTCAAGTTTCAATCATTCTCCGATGTGATACTCAATATTAGATGTGTTCAATGAGATATACATGGATTATGATGGAGCATGTAGAGGCTTAGAGACTTACCTCCTTGGTCGTTGACATAGAACATGAATATGTTCATGGTGCCCACTTCGGTCAGCTGATGATCCTCACCATACAGCCAGAGCACCTGCTGCAATCCTCGAGCGGCCGCCTCCTTTTGTACATTGATCGTGGGTGCGTAATTGGAGCCCATTTTGCGATTGCCAACACCGCCTGGCCAGGCACGTGTGTAGCTGGGATCTGCCAGCAAGGAGACGGAACCATCGCCCGAGCCCGTCTTAAAGTAGCTGCCCACCGGACTGAGTATGGAATAAAGCAGCGCCGAATCTGAGGAAGCAACACCTAATGTGGGCTAAGGAGTGGAGGAGCAATAAAGGCAATAAGCAACTGGGAAATCAAGCACATATCTTTGGATACTCACATCGATGCCAATCAGTGTGGGGCGTATGTATAAGCTGGCGGCCTCCGTGTGGGGCACCCACTCCGAGTCAATGGAGAGCAGACGGGACAGGCACTTGACAAACTCCTTGCCCTCAAAGGTGGGCAAGCCGGAACGCTGGGCGGCCAAGTTCATTCGGGCCATATTCATGTCGGGCCGGAAGATGCGAATTTTGCCATCGACTCCACGATACGCTTTCATGCCTTCAAAGAGCTGCAACGATGGGCCACCAATTACTAATCAGAACCCATATCAGATGACGGGGATGTGGATGAGGATGTGGATGATGATGTTGTCATAAGTGATAACAATGCACAGAGAGACCAAGTCAGAATGCTCTGCACCGAAGCTGGTCTTGCAAGAACTAATATGAAGACACTGTTATCCATTTGATCATACAGACGGATAGACAGACGGACACAACCAGACTCGAATCGAAAAATGTGAAAGGAAATCGTATCGAAAAAATATTTTCAAGCGTAGACCTTTCTGTGTGGATGGGACTGAGTATTTATAGGATGATGATCTTGTTTGGGATCGGCACTTACCTCGACGGCATAGTGTAGCACCTTGGCGGCCGGATGCATGACTAGATTCTCGAGTGGCGTTATCTCTGGCTTCTGCCAGCCGCCCAAGCTCTTGTGATAGTAGATCTTGAGCATGTGATCCGTGAAGAGTTTGCCAAATCCCAGCTCCTCATCGTTATCCGGTTTCGTGTGCAATTGTTGCGGCGTCGCCAGGCGCACCGACATCTGTGATGCCTTGAACAGATCCCCCAGATCCTTGTCGTGCTTGACCGGTTCCGGTGCATGTGTATATTGTGTATTCACCGACGCACTAATCTCAAAATCAGCCGTCGAGCTCTTCTCCTGCTGCTGCTGCTGCTGTTGCTGGGCCGCCTTCAGAGATTGGTTGCTGCACAGGCGAATCGATTGCTCGATGAAGCGTATCAAGCGATGCTGATTGCGGAATATATCCTGATGAAAAGAAAACGACGATTTGATTGATTAACACACGCCGCTTACTTCTGTGGGAACCGACAATCTCGATAAGTCCCAACACTCCCCTTTCAATCACGATCAATCTCGATCAATCTAGATCTATGCCGATCAATCTCGACCAATCCCGATAAATGGAAGCGAGAGCCGGTCAATTTCGATCGGGAGAGACTATCAAACTTATTATTAAAAATTAGTATTGCAAGATTTCACATATTTCTAAGAATCAGGTTTTTGCATTTCTACTTTTTAGAACTATTTTCTATTATTAGGAAATATATCGTCTTTTTTGTTTTGAGAGTAGAGATGCAGGTGTCCCTTGACCCTGTGAATCGGGAAAGAATTACACCTGTTTCTTCTGCCTCTTCTTCTACTTCCTTCCACGTTTCTTGTTTATTTGAGTCGAATAATTTCCGCATATGAATTACGAAAGCAATGAATGCGAACTCGAACCTAAAGTTCCTTAAATGTATTTGCATTTACATAGAGTAGCAAGAAGAAGGGGCCGACTATACATATACATATATATATATATATATACTATATACTATATACTCTATGTATATGACAACTGTTTGTTCGTGGCGTCGTTCAACAACCTCAAAAGTCGACGCTTAGCCAATTGCATTGTCTTTAATGCTATGTATCAGGTGCAGACATACATATATCTTCTAACTGTATACATATATAAAATGCGTACTACTGCGTACTGCGTAATGTGGGCCACGGGCAGCTCTAATTCCAAATGACCAATTCTGTGATGCCATAACTAATTCAATGGCATTAGCATGTCATTATCTTATATTGACATTGGGTAGGTGTAGCCTGATTAGCCCGATTAGCCAAATGTATTGACCTTTGACTGTTGACACCAAGTGGAATCGTTGCCCTTCGATTTCCAGTTTAAGCCTTAAAGTGCACAGTGACAGAAGTCCATTTCAAACTGAATTCATATGCATGAGCACCATACTTGATCTAATTCTTTGTGCTATGATATCGAAGGTATAAAAGAGTATATTGGTTTTGTGAAATGCCCATCAAGTTGTCGAGATTGCCATTAAAGCTAGAGTCTTGGAATCAACATAGAACTTGGAATGTCGCTAACATATCGATAGAATCGATAATTGCAAATCGATAAGGTATTGAGAAATGCACAACTGATGAATTTGGTTCGAACAACTTGATAAACCAAAGGCTGTCGAGCGATCTTTCCTATGGCAGCCATATAGCAGTCCGATTCGCTTCGCTTCGACATATGCACAAGGCAAGAGGATATGTCACTGGTTTCATCAAGAAATCTTTAAGTTTGGCTTGTTCCACAGCTCAAGAGATCTGCCTATATCTTCTCTACTTTCTCACTCATTATTTATCTTCCTATCCCTTTCTCTCTCTCTCATTCTTCACAAATGCTTAATAATTCTTGGTCAAAGTAATATAAATTTTGATTTATAATATTCTTTTATAGTTTATTCAATTTATTTATTTCATTTTAAATTTGTAATTTAATTATGCCCTTGGAATTTCATATCCTTTATGATCTATGCCCTATGTCTGCTATATTGTGAGAGATGCTAGTATTTTACTGATGTAGTATCTGATTTGAATACTTATTATTTTATTATTTAATCACTATGTTGTTTCTTTTGAAATTTCACTGTACTTGTGTTGTACTTCCAGATGCAATTGAAACATTTAAATATTTCAGCGAGTCATCATATTATTATTTGGCAGGTGTTAACTATTTTTGTAATCTTGACTGACAACTTAACAACTGAATATTCAAATCACCCAACAACAGAGCTAATCAAAAGATGCAATCAAAAAGATTTCAATAACAAGTTGAGATGTGCTGCTAAATAGTTTAGACGACCAAACAAATAATCTAAACCAATAAATATTATGATGAAATAGCTGAGACAATGTCTTGATGCCGGAAAAGCAAAATCGTCGTCAGCTGTGCACAAAAATAACAAGAAAGAAAATTTGAAATCGAAATCGAAAACAAGACTGTGAAACTTGGCAGGCCCATTGCATCAGCCAAATAAATACAAACAAAAAACGAAAAAAAAAACAAAAAAAACAAAAAAAACGAAAAAAACTGAATGAAATTGAAAACGAGTTGAAATCGAATCGAATCGAAAAAAACTAGAAAAAACTAGCTCAAGCACAAACTGAACACAGAAAACTAAAAACGCCTGTTGTCTGTCTGCTGACCCCAGACCCAAATCGGAGCCGGATTGTCTGCGACGTTGCATTCTGGTGGTGGCACATGCCACAAATGCTGATTGGAGGGGTTGTGTGGCAAGAGGCGCACTACTGGCGGGCTTATCACAAAGCAACTCAGCAGATAAACCTAATCACTACAATCAACTGGTTTGTTTACTAAACAATTACAAATAAACCAAAAATGTAAAAAAAAGCAAAACGATTTCAAAAGCTAATCAGAGAAATTACATCCCCGCAACAATTATATGTCTAGACTTTGAAACTAAAACAAAAAATTATTTTTTTAAGTTAGTCTGTTATTTTTTGAAGCTATTTAAAATTGTATAAATATTGTTTTGGTTGCACTTTAAGCTAGTTGTTCTCTCCAACAATTTTAGCTTGTTTTGATTGAAAAAATACCCCAAAAATAGATGTGGCAAGTTAAACCTGTTATCTAACAATACCGTACTTATGTACGTATATATATATATATATATATATGTATATATATTGCGCAACTAGATCAGTCGTCAATTAAAATTACGCACAGTTGTTGCTGTTGTATGCATTATCATTTACTGTTGAAGGCTTGTTGCTAGGCCCTTATATATATATATATTCCATGGAATACAGATTCCCGTTTTTTGACAAAGTTTCCCATTCTTGTTGCTATACATAATTAATATTTTTTTTTTTTGTATAATGATTGTTGAACCATTTGTTGAACTATTCTGGTTATCAGCAAGCAGCCAATTTCTATTATCATTGTTTTTTTTTGTGAGAACAAAGCAATCTTGAAACATTTTATAATATTTATATACACCAAAGCTTTATTTTTGTAGATAAAAGATGCCATTCGTTGAGAGCAAATTTTAAACTGCAGCACTTAAGCTGTAAATATATGTTAAGGTTGAGGTTAAGGTTTATATTTATATATTTCTTTTCAAATATTTTGAAGCTATAGTTATAAAACTGAAAAGATTAGATGGCTGCAAGCCTCTACTTCGAGGATCTTTAAGTATATTTGCTGCATAGACTAAGCCCCACAAAATCGGTAGAGGATATATCGGATATATCCCAATTTAAATTAAAAATTGTGAGCGTGATTTTCTTATGCGACTCACCTTTGCATTTATGGCCATTTTGGTCGTCATGTTCGTAAACGTGTGACGAGAGCGCGCGAAAATAAAAAGCAAAACAAATGTAGGGAAAAGCGTTCCACACTTTTCCGGCCAACACACCAACACACTCACACACAGACACACACGACTTATGCTTATGTTCTATATATTTTATATAGATGTATTTGTCAACTGTTTTTTTTTTGCACTTTGTTTTAAGATCGCTTTTTTCTATAGGTCGTAAACAGGGTGAATCAAATTAGTGCATAGGCGAGAAAAAAATGTATATATAAAATTATATATGTATGTGGAGTCTTGATTCGGGACTGCTAATATTTTCTTTGTTATTAATTTGCGTGCAATTGCAACTTGTGGACAGCACAGAGTATCTGCAAGAACTGAGCTTCTGCCGCTGTGCTCGCTCTATGTATAGGCCACAGTTACGCTGTCGACGCTGACGCTGACGTTAACGTTGACGCTGACGTCGATGTCTGCGTCAGCAGCGATCGCTCGTTGGGAGCGGCCATTTTTTTAAGAGAAGAAACCACGATGCGCAGAGACAACTTAAGTTGAGTGTGTGTGTGTGTGTGGGGGCGTGAGGGGTTGAGGGAGGTGAGTTGGGGGCTGGCGGCGGCATCTACCGCGTACTTTTTTGGTCGCAACAGACTTTTTTTTTGGCGGCGCAACATATTTTTGCCGTCAGCGAATTTTTTTCTCTCTCTCTCTCCTTGTTCGCCCGTTTTTCTTAATTTTTTTATGCTGATTGGTTTGCAAAAAAAAAAGAAAGAAAAAACAACAACAAGTTGCGGCAATTTCGGTTAAATTTTTGCCTGAACTTTTTGAAAAATTGCTTTTGGCTCGAGTCGAGCGTTTTGATGTTGTTGTCGTGTTTTTTTTTCAGCGTTCTTTACGCGTAGAATTCTTTCTGGTTCTTTGTTCAGTTCTTGGCCTGTGTGTGTACTTTTCCATTAGAGTGCAAACTTTGTGTACCTCGTATTGAAATAATACAGAAATAGGAAATAAAAAACAGAAATATTAAAACTTGTGACTCGCTTACTATTATTTGTGATATGTTCCCAAATTAAAAAAGTAAATATTTATATTATATTAGATGTGTACCAGTTTTAATACTATTAATTAATATAATTAAGTTATAATGCCCTTTGGTGTAGGGTATAGAAAGCAACTACAACAAATACGTAATGCGTTATCTTTTCTAGCAAACTGCGTCTAGATTAAATTGCGAAAAAACTGTCAAAAGTCAAAATGAGGATTCTTTTATCAATCATGATTCATGCTTTATGCTTCCAAATAGAATAGAAAGAGACAGAGAAAGAGAGACAGTTGGATAGATAAAAAAAGTAGGGTAAATATCCTTAATAAAACGAGGAGACAAATTAGCAATAAACATTGGAAATGCAAAATAAATACGCAAATAGAAATATAACAATTATCACGCCATATTGAATACTAATATCATTTATTTAAGATACGCAATTTGCCAAAACACTTTTTGTGTTATTTTAGAAATGTTTAAGTACATACGTACTTATCATACACATACATACATGTATATATATATATATATATATATATATATATATCTATTTGCTTTGATTGACAGCTTAAAATCTTGTTATCTTGTCTATTATGGTATTGGAATGACGCCATATTTATTGTACTCATAATGAATGAGCATAACATAATATAATATAACATAACATAACATAACATAACATAAGTTAACATACATATGTGGGTGTGGGAAATAACTGTAACTAAAACTACAACTAAAACGTGTGACGTACACGTGTTTTCTAATCCTCTTTCCTTTCCTCCTTTTTTCGGCCACTCCTCGCTGCTTTTGAGCGCACCTTGGAAAGCAGCAACTCTTCTACCTGAACGGAACTAACCAGCAGACATACACACACACACACACACACATACACATATATATTGATATTTCATTATTTAGTTTTTCCTGTTTATCATATTATTTGGGAAAAAGAAGCGCGTTTTTTTTGTTGTCTGGTTATCTACTCGCACCATCATATACACATATATGTGTATATGTGTATATAGCACATATATATATACATATGTATATACATATGTAGCACCTGGACACCATGATGTGCACATTTTGCATGTTTTTCCTAGTTGGTTTTTTGTGCTTGTATGTTTTTCCTTTCTTCTTGCTACCCTTGCATAGGGTATTACAAAAGAGTAAAAAGTTGATATGGATGGCTATATAAATATGTGTGTGTCTATGTCTGTCGTACAAAAATAAATGTACATTTATGGTGTATAGTAATTAGTACTGAAATGTAATTCCTAATTATATGTAAATTATATTTTTGTTTTTGTCTAATTTCCCGCTTATAAGTTTGGATTTGAGTAAATCCCGTGCAATGTTTTAATCATAGCTGCCATTGGCGCATCCGCTGACGCAATATGCCATCATCTAAATCGTCATCTGCTTTATACATACATCATCAACATACATACATGTGCATGTGCGCGTGTGTGTGTGTGTGTTTAGTACAACCGATTTACAGTTACCATCAAGAATCGAAAGTTCTCTTCGCAGCAGCAGATTTCCCGCATAAAATGTAACTTAAGAGTGTTTCTTATTTTTTTTTACAATTTCTCTTTACTCTTTGCGCTATTCAAACAAATTGTTACCCCCCTCTTTTACAACTCTTTTCGATGTATGAGCAAGCTTATCGCGATCACGCGATGCGGTCTGCTTGTCTGTCTGTCTGTCTGTCTCTCTGTCTTTCTGTCTGTTTGTGTGTCTGTATTTGTATGTGCCAATGTCAATGACTGTTTAATAGGTCTCTGGATATACCCTGAGAACATCTTGTAATACACTAACACATCGTGCATATACAACTGTGTGTGTGTGTGTGTGTGGAGGTGCTCAGTGGGTCAGTTCTATGACCTTCAATTGGGGATGGTGCTGGCGAGGAGAACTCGAACAGAAATCAAGTATAGGTATAGTTAGCCCTAGTGATGATAGTGCTAATCAACAGGTGCTTGTTACACAAGATTTATATATGTATCTACTTACGCAAATTTTTACACAAACAGATTACAATTACTCTATATAAGCTCATGCGAATATGGCATACGTGGGAAGTGCGAAAGGCAGGCAAAAATATACTTCCGACTCTGAAGCTGACTTCCTTTTACAGTTGTATTATATCTGAAATACTTGAGCCAGATTTATTTAAAATCTACACAAAACGTTTGCGAATAAGGCTTAAGGGGCAGTTGAAGAAGTAACGTAAAAGCATAATTTCGATGCTGTTGTTATATCTTTAATATTATAGCTTAAAATAATATTTAGTATATTTATCTTAATCTTATCAAATTGTGAATTTATAGAAAACATATGTATAAATAAGTAAACAGGTATAAAATATATGGCTAGCATATACCCCATTCACTTATATATAACTTTTCCCGATCTCTTAGACAAGTGCAATTTTTCTGATCAGCAACTTAATAAATTATTGAAAATATACCCTATACAAATATACTAAATGGGGTGTATACATTCGAGTGTTATTGCGGTTACATTTGCTGACAAAAATATTATTATGTTGTCGCTGTTGTTGTTTGTCATTTGGCACAAACAAGTTGATGAATGCTATCATCAACTCGTGCTCACTATCTATCTATAGCTACTTGTTGTGTGTGTGTGTGTGTGTGTGTGTGTGTGTGTGTGTGTGTGTGCGTCTATCAAATGACACAATTGAAGGCACGTGCAGCAACCAGCAGCAGCTGAGAAAAATACTACCTCGACCAGTGAATAATCTTTACATTAATTTAAGAAGGAGGATTCCACCACCACCAGCAATCCACCTTTCAAGTTATGTAATTTTAGCGGGGCCTTGACATATATATGACGATCGTTGAAGGAGATATTCGGCAAATCTTAAATGAAAAAATTAAAAACATTTGATAATTGATAATTTAAATTAAATTAAAAATTTGCAAGGAAAATATGATATGATAATATTCAAGCTTTAATTTAAATAAAAAAAACACATACAAATTAATAAAGTCTGGGAGTAATAAAATTAATTGGGAAAATTGCAGAAAATGAAAAATATGTTAAATTAAATCAAATTAAAAACTTAAATTAAATAAAATATTTATGCATTTTAAATTCAAATTTAAAAATATAAAAAATGTAAGATTTTTGGGGGCATATAAGTGTAATTGAAAAAAAGGCAAAGCGGCTATGTATGATACATATTTATGTATATGTATTTTATGAACGTATGTTTATATACATATGTATGTATGTGTGTGTGTGTGTGTGTGTGTGTGTGTGTGTGTGTGTAGTTGCTCTTGGAGGCGCGTTCGCTGCGAGAACGGGCCCACTTTAATTGTTGTGTTTGTTATTGGACAATTTGTTCGAGTATCTTGTTTTGATATATTTCGCATGTTGACTTGATTTTGGTCAAATGCGCAATTTGAGCAATTGTTGTTCATTTTATTGTTGTTGTTGCCTGTTGTTGTTTTTGTGTTGTTGCTTTGTTATGCTTGTCTTCACCTTGATAACCGTGGAGCGTCATCGTCGCTCAAGCATCGAGAAATTACAGACTTAACTACAAGCTCCAACAACAATAACAACAACAACAACCACAATAATAACAACAACAATATCCATAGCCCCCAAGCCCGACCCCAGCCCCAATTGCCCGGCGGCGAGTCATCCTGTTATTGTTATTGTGCATGTAAATATTTTGTGCAAGTGCAAGACAAACTTATCATGCTGTTAATATTTAACGACAACCACAATAACAATAACAACAATAACAATAACATGCATCAAACAGATGCTTTTGTGCCAGTTTATATCAGATCGCAAGTCTTAAGTTTACATCTCTGTTATAAGACTACAAAAGGGCATTCTTACATCAAAATTGTTACATTTTGTGCATAATAAATTAGTATACCCTAGTCGAGACAGCTCGACTAGCAGATACCTTAAGCCCAGCTTTTAAATGGACTATGCAGTTTGTCCAAGATGAAAATAATTTTTGAGTAACAGAAATTCCATTTCTCTTCAGGGTACATTATATCGTTGTTATCGCTGCCTTGACTATATCGACTCGCAAATTGATACTGATCGAGAGTATATATACATTATGGGTTTGGAAATGCCTTTTACATACTTTTGCACAACTTGGTGCTGTCCTTTTTAACCAATTTTGGGCTCCATTCATATTGAGATACAAGAAGAGGACAATAAACTAGATGCAAGGCACTCTTAGAATATATATTCTATGTTCTAATTTCGTACGTTCTCTACTTGAATCGAGCGCATACATATATATGCTAGGTAAAGGGAAACAATGTTCGCAGAATCAATCGCTCAATCTATCCATCATTCAATCCAACAACTGATTACATGCGTTTCTGGAAACGGAATAGCATACGGAATGAAGCGTATTACTCGGATACGTCTATAAGTATATATATATATATATATATATATATATATATATATATGTATAGCGTGTGTATGCAAATCCAGCTCGATCGGGGCCACAGGGTCTCTCGTGTCGTCAGCATGTAATCAATGTGTTTTTCAAGTATAAATATAGGAACACCAAAATAGGAATATAATGACGCGATTATGAAAAATTACATCGAACTGTCTGGGAACAGACATTGTATATATGTATATTTTAGCATAGACTGCAATTTGAAGGTCTACAAAATAGAGTTGTCTACCTTTTAGGGGGTGTTAGAATTGACAAGTGAATTGAAGTTCAAAAGAAAGGCAACGTCGAATCGGAATAATATATTATATAGCTGCCGTAGAAACAATCGGTTGGGCTAAGCCAGGTCTGCAAGGGTATATATTATATATAAAATGGTCCATTAACGTTTTGCTTTGTATGTGAGACATTATTTGAGGTCTTCAATTGAATCAATAGTAATAGCTCATTAAAATTCAATTAGCGTCTAAATGGTAAAAGGAAGATACAGTTCAGATTGATATTCAGATGTAGATTGGCGAAAACGCGCTCAAATAAGACTTGGTTGTCTTTCGATTATCTAACTATCTATCGATCATCCGCGAAAAGCGCATTGTCATTGTCAGGTGCTGATAAAAGCAATGATACCTCCTGATACCAAGCAACCAACCTGATCGCGATCATGTGCCCAGAAGCGAAAGTTGCTTGCCTATATACCCTGTAACGCATACCAAAGTGGGTATACCCAGCCGTTGCAAAAGTGTGCTTATGCAGCAGGCGAGGCAGTGCTACAAAAACAGAAAGTGAGATATCGGAAATAAGAGCTTTTAAAAGACCTACAGACGTATTCAAATTTAATTAAAATGGTTAGTTCTTCCTTATCAATATCGGACGAATATATCATAAGGATCAACAAGCAAGCCGATCTCAGAAACTCAAAGCTTGGATTATAAGTTGGAATATAAGTAATCCAGCTTGAACACAGACACAATCATATACACACATCTAAATAACGGGATTGACAATATAATAAAAGGATCCACTAAGATGTTTTAATTCCAACACGACCTTTGCGCTACAAAATATATCAGTTTTGGTATTTGGGTTTTAAAACAATTTTAAAATTTCGACTCTGATTCGGATTCTGAATTTCAATCGGTCAATCGGATCCAGTTCCGATGCCAAATTGATTTGCGGATTCAGACAATGCTATAAAGTATCTCCTTGTTTTCTATATAATATATATATGTGCATATATATTTGTGTGATTTAATACTAGCTGAATATATGAAAATAATGGGTATCTGAAAGTCGAACACTCTCCAGCAAAGTATGCGTCATTTGTTTTCTGTTGTTGTTTTATTTGCAATCTTGATGAATGTTTAGATCTATCTTCGCAATAAATTTGCCTTTTTTACCTAAGCCCGGAAACTTCGAAATATGAGTAGTTGGCCACATGCATGATTATTATATATTATATATCGTTATCGAGTTGAAGAGAAGGTGGAGTGGGAGTGAAGCGTGTATGTATGTGTGTGTGTGTGTGCGTGTGTGTGTGTGGATGTGTGTGTGGTTGTGTGATGGGGAATAAATGCTAAAAGAACGAGCAAACACACGTGGCGTACAAAATCTCAAATAAAGACACAAAAACACTGAAACAGATACACTCAAGTACAAAATTCATATATCTATATATGTATATGAATAGAATGTATGTGCGGATGCTTGTATGCAAGTGTATACTCCAATGTTTATTTATGTATATATATATATGTATATGTATATGTATATTTTTGGGGGTGTGTGCTGACTGCGTTCTTTGCTATTTTCTATATTTATATTAATACCCTATACTATTTTAGCATTGGGCAAAGAGGGTATAATAAATTTAAGTGTGTGTAGACGAAAGCATCTTCTATACCATTTATATAGTAGTATGTATATATATTGTACATGCATACAGAACAGTTATATATTATATATGTATATGTATATATATATATTTGAATACGTGACGACTTTTGTGCAGGATATCTTCTGGCCGCTCTCTGCATTCTTAATTGTTCTTTCCCCTTTTATCTGTTTTCCCATGCTTTGTCTTCTATTTCGTCAAAAGAAATTTGTTGAAGCTCCTTTGACGTAAATGCTGCAGAAAAAAAACCAAGCAACGAAAGCAAAAGTTGTGCCAGAGATTGTACAGATTTGCAGTATTACGTATGTAGTTATATATACATATATACCTATGTTCGATCTTGCAGATATCTGCGAGAGCTTGAGCCAATATACTCAATATCAGCTAGCGAGAAAGTATTTTGATACCAGAGAATTATAGCAAACTTTCTTTTTTATTTAAAAAAATAAATATTAAAAAAAAGGAAGTCGATAAATATTTAAAAGCGGAAAACAAATCGATAAATGTTTAAAGCTGAAGAAGTCCTCGATAAATATATGGAAATATTATAGACGCCCGACACAAATGTGAATACTTCTCGAAAATTCACATAAGCATAAATAAAATATTTATTACTTGCAATTTTTGAAACTTGGCCATTAAAATGCGTAAGAGTATCATATATATATATATATATATATATATATATATATATATATACATATGTCGTATTTATTATATTCAAAAAATGCGTGGGCGCCATGTGATTTATTTGCTGACGTAGTACATTTTCTCCGGGTTTTCTGCTTTGTATCTCTCTCTCTCTCTCTCTCTCTCTCTCGCTCACTACCTCTCTCTCTGTCGGATGGTGTTGCTGTGTCTTCTGCTGTTTTCTGTGTTGCTGTTTCTAAAAAGTGCTCTCAAGGTCGACGCAGCCACCCCCCACCGCGCACCCCGTCCTGCACACCCCTGAGAAGCGTGTGTTTTCATGTTCAGTGTCGAATTCGGCTTTGGCATTCAAAAATAGATAATAATTGAGACGTCTGTTTACCAGCTGTCCCAACTATCTCTCTAATTGATTTTTTTTCGCATTTCCAAAGAGAAAAAGAAAGACAAAAAACCAACTAAATTCGTTAAAATGTTGCACCGTTTTCAAGGCTAATGGCAAGTGAAAGGAGGAGAAAGGGGGGTGGAGGTGGCTGCATGGTTCATAGTATTATTTGCGAGATTCTTTGAATTGATAAAACTGACAGCTTAATGAACCATTTTAATTGCCACTCTTAATGATCTCGCGAGATTCGCACGCGTTTCAATCACGTTTATCTTTAGCATAACATTTGCAATCTGAATGCAAACAAGCAAATATACAAACATTTATACACATTCGTGTGTGTGCGTGTGTTTGTATATGTATATGTAGGTTAGCTTACATAAGTAAGCTGATCACCTGTTTTCTGGCACAGCAGGGCTCAATACATATGCATGTATGTATATATGTATGTGTGTGTGTGTGTGCTTCTCTTTCGCTAATGTACCGTATCTGCTTACGCACTTACTTACACACACGCACACGCATGTGTTTACATACACACATGCATACGTATGGCAAGCGATAATCTACTTGGGGTATTTTATATTTGCAACTCGTGTATAATTCACATCCACATTTAATTGATTGATATTGACAGTCTTGGTTAGCAAGCAAAAAAATAATAAATAAAAAAAAAACCCATTGCTTCCCACAAATGTGAAAATCATTGTGTACAAAGTATCGATACCTAATATTAATGTAAAATATGCACATGTTACATATGTAAGCATGTATGTGTGCATGTAGTGTAGGTATTTTATAGTTGAGCTTTCTGTTTCATCGACTTATTTGCATGGTCACATATTAAGCAGACACACTCACACACACACACACACACATACACGCCGTGGGACTGCGCGTGGCACCAAAGGGCCTAAAAAGAATGCCGCAAAAATCAGCTCAGCCAACAAAGTCGAATCAGTCATAAAATAAAGTAAAAAGAAACGTATGCATACAGAAACATACACACACATACATATAAGCACACGCGCAAGTGTCCAATTTACGTGCCACTCAGTTATGATATTTATATATGTATGTATGTATGTATGTGTGTCGATACCTGTTCGCATCTGTAAATTCAGCTCTTTTGTGAGGCTTGCAAACTCTTTACAATAACTACGTATGCTTTCGGCTGTCTCTCTCTCTCTCTCTGTTTCTCTTGCGATCTGCGCTCTTTTGCTAAACGCGTTTTCTATAATTACTGCAATATATATATGTATGTGTGTGTGTATGTTTCATAAACGCTGTGTGAGAGGGGCACACACAACAGACGAGCCCAGAAAATTGGCCAATCCGCGCGCGTTCTTCAACGAGCGGGCCCACAGAGAGAGAGAGAGAGAGAGTGGGTGATGAGAAATGAGGTTGGGTCGAGGAGTGGGGGTGGGGGGTAGAGAGTTGTGGGTGCACTGCTGTCAGCATCTTGTAAATCAACGCATTATTTTGTTTATCTCATTTCATTTATTTACTTGTTTTCGTTCTCTGCTGTACGATCGGTCAATGGCAAAGCCAACGACAGCAGCAACAACAACAACAACAACAACAATACAACGCACGTCATTCGCAATGCGTGCGAAAACAAGTTGAAATTGTTTTTGTTTTTCATTTGTTTTTTAGGTTAGACTTACAACAATGGCAACAACCTTGTGGCTGTATTTAAGTGAAAAATCGTATTAAGATTATTACGCATACGCGCTATTGGCCCAATTGACCCTTTGGAAAAATAAAAATAAATAAACAAAAAGAAAGATATAAGCATATTAATATTGGTTTATGAATGGTTTCACCTGATTCAATTTGTCACGTGTTATCCAAAAATAAAACCCATTTCTACTGATAATACCACTTCTGCGGCAATTTTTGGCAAGCTAACGATTACGCATATTTTTATCATATCGATAACAATCACAACTGCCAATCGATTTTAGGCAGGCGAGCAACAACGGCTTGCATGCAAATTCGAGTTAGATTTCGATGTCGAATTTCGCAATGAACTGATTTGCTAATTATTGAATTTTCGGCCTCAAAAAAGCGATTACAATCAGTTCTTAAGTGTGGGTGCTGCCGCACACACACACACACACACGCACACACTCCAGCAACATTTGATAGGCCCCAAAAACCCTTGACCCAACAATTAGATTTCGTTAACCAATTTCAAACCATCAAGTTTTGGTTGCTAACTTATTTCGTATTCTTTTCCACTTCCAGCTGCCACCAGAAAGGAAATTAATCTCCCAAAAACAAATTTCCAAAAAACCGGTCTCAAATTGGCCAAGCCCGCTGGAATCCAAACAACTCGTTGCCGTTCTGGTTAAATATTCAAAAAATAAAAATAAAAAAAATACATCGCATTAAAATGCGCAACTCATGGACAAAAGAATCTAAATGTGACGGCGATATATATGTATATATATATATATATATATATACATATACATATACATATACATTGAAAATACATTTATTTTGTATTTTAATTTGTATACCCTTGCAGAGGCTATTATACTTTTGTCGTGAAGTGCATAAGCATATATATTCCTGATCAGAAACAATAGTTAAGTCGATATATATATCGAAATATATTCATGTTCTTGTTGTAGGCATTCGGTTACAGTTCTAGTTTGGAGCTTCAAACGGTCAATATCCGGTTCTGTCTGGATTTCTTGTTAGGGACTCAGCAAATTTTGACTTTCATTTTTTTATATTTGAGTTCTTAATTCGGTTTTGATCACATATTCCTGACTGACCATTTTGCAATTTTCTTCATTTTGGAATTGAAATTTAATTTTAAATTAAATTTATTTTTGCTTACTATTTGAAATTCGTTGTCGACATTAAATACACTAATGAAATAGAAACAATCGAATGGTTTTTAATGTGAGGCGTTTGACAACCGTCCGGAAAGTGTGTGTAATCTTCGGCTTGCCCAAGTCAGCTGGTCTTTCATTTGAATTGAAATCTTTTGTAGCTGTTGCTGCCTACAAAAAGATGCATGCCGAAAATCTGCAACATTTGTTATCAGCCAACGTTATCAAGGTCGACATTTTAATGTCGATTGTATGTATGTGTATCTTTATGGGTATTTCATTATCAATGTCAAGCAGAGTTTCGCGATTTAAAATTCATTCAAAATTGTCAGCGATAAGCATTATTTTTGGTTAACGTGCCCCCCCGGGTGAGAGATAGGCTTTTCATTAACGGTTATCAAATGATATCGTTCCACCTGCATTGTGATCTGTATGTATTCTGTGTATATGTATTTGTATAGTTTAGATGTTTGCTTGATTTATGCGACTGTCCCCGCTCATTATCACTGATTGCTGTTTTTTTTTGTATTCTTTATCTTTTTGTTTCGGATGGGTTTTTGAAATTTATATTTAACTGCGGCAAAAAATGCCCAAGTCAATTTCTTTATATGTAGTGTATTTTTGTAGGTAGCAACCGATGGGCGCCTTATCGCCGCACACTGTGTCTATATTGTCGCGTGTTGCTGCCCCAATCGCTCAGGCGACTATCTATCTGGAATACTTTTCCTTATCATCTCAGCGTTTTTGAAGCGACGCGTTTCATCTGCGTCATTGCCGTCATTGTCATTCGTATGTTGGGATGTATAGAAATATTATAATATAACATATATATATATACATAAAGCATTTATATTCTTGATCAGCATCAAAAGACGAATCGATCTTGCCATATCCGTCTGTTTACCGATCTCAGAGACTTAAAGATTTGCAGACTTCTTATTTAGAATATTAGTTCTCGTGTACCGAACTTAAATCAAGCATTTTTCCCCCTTTCTGCAAGTATTTTTCCCCCAATACTAACCCAATCAGTTTCCGATATGCCAAAAGAGCGGTTTGGAAAAACTTACGGTTTTACGGCGATTCGATCCGGAGCGACTTAAGCGACTTCCTCGGCCTCTAAAGCAAAATGCTGAACTCAAATATAAAAACAGAGCCATTAAATTTCATTACATGTTTCTGAATTTTTGGAAAGGATTTTTTCTAAGAATTAAGGTTAATAATAGAAATTATTTCTAAAAATATATATATATATTTATATATTGATTTCGGGCAATTTTTTTTTAATTTTAAGAAATTTTTGATTCTTTTATATAGAATTTATTTCTAAAAACAAGAAAAACTTATAGTTTTCAGAGCGGTTTTCATTGAAGGGCGATGTTCTTAAATTCAGGCCAATATTTTTTCTGAGTGTACGTGCAACAATTGTAAAGGTTCCATTTTTGGTCAATGAAGCAAACAAGAATTATTGCACAAGACCAATTCTAAGTTGAGAGCGGTCGTTGTACTCGAAAGTCCTTCACATAAAAACACTCGATTTCCACATAGGTGTGGGGACAGGGGGAGGTGGAACAGCATTTGCAGGGGGTTTTTGTGTTGAACCGGTTATAACTGTTGCTGCATATATGTATATGTATATGTAAGCAGACTGACTGCGTCGGCTTTTCAGACAGTGCTGCCAATTGTGGATATTTTCCGCTAAACCTTCACGCGCCATGGAACAGGTGTAAAAAGGCTAAGAAGACTATCATATTTAGCTATGTTCGTCTGCACAAGCCGTGTGTTTTATTGCTATCAGAAATCGATTTGTAAAACGATTATCGATAAAACGAAATAAACTTGATGTGAGCATGGTGTACGAAACATCTTTTCAAAATTTAAAGACCTATAGGCACTGAGTTTGGTTTAGACTGACGCCCCCACTGTTGCTGCGGATCAAGAATATATATACTTTATGGGATCAGAGTTAGCTTTAACACTGTGAAAGATAGACGGATATTTGATTAAGATGTACATACTTATATATATATATATATACATTATGGGCTCGGAGACATCTCTTGCAAGGCGTTAAAAAGTGCACGATTTAAATATAATACCCCCTAAGAACTAAGCACATTTAGCATTTTACAAACGGGTTTTTTATTTTTACTTTTGTGGACCAGAAAATTGCATCAGACGTGGATCTGAAATACTCGTGGAACTAGTGCTAGTTTGTGATGCTAAAGACATGTTTTTTAGACTGTTTGTTGCTTGTAGCATCGTATTTCGGCCCATTTATTGGAAGAGCTGCTTGGCCGGCAACATCAAGGCACATCTTTGGTTCGATTCACTGGCCTCAAGCTCCTTATTTACAAAATGTATAAACATATATACAAGATGCATTGCATAATAAATTAAATTAAATTAAATATGTTGCGTCTTTAGATTCTTGGCAGCAGCGGAGCTGGCGGCGGAGGATGAGGCGACGGCAGCAGCAATTGGCAGATGAGATGGCGAATGTTTCACCTTGGAGGTGAACACATCGTAACCCAAACTAATCACATTATCGTAGAAGATGCGATAGTGTGTGGGTATCCAATAGAAATTGATAAATTGTGCCACCGGCCAGACCGTCCATTCGGCTGCATACAGTTTCCATGCTTTCTCCCTGATCTCCGTCCACACCTCCTGTGCATCCTTCTGCTCCAGTATGCCCAGCGTCACAAAGAACGCCGATATGTACAGTGGCGAACAGATGAACTGATCGAGCACAATCTTTTTGGCAACCACACGCATACTGCGACCGGGCAGATATTTGTCCAGTAGCTGATACCAATAGTGACAGATGACGCCGACGGCAACGCCACTGGTTGCCATATGTTGGGTGCGTGTGCTGCTGTATTCATCGATCTCCTTGTTGTACAGCTCCAGCTGCTGTTCGAGTATATCGCCGACGGAGCTAAGCGTCAATGAGATGCCAACATTTGTGAATAGCAAAAACTTATTGCTAAACGCATTCTTATGCCATTCACGCAGCCTTTGCACCATTCCAGTTCGAACATCGGCTTTCGCCCCAGAGCCGGTTGAGTCGGCAACTTCTCTTCGTATGCTGCGGCTGCCCAGACTGAGAAGTGTGCGCAGTTTGCGTCGCAGGAAGTGCATCTTTACTTGTTGTTGTTGTTGGTGTTGTCAATTCTCTTCCGCTGTTGTTGCTGTCTTCTTCGTCTTATTCTGGATAATCGCTTGAAATGGAATTTGCATGATCTCCTCTTCTTCTTCTTCTTCTTCAGTCGTAGGAGTCCATTTTATTGAGTGGGGGTGGTTGGACCGAAATAGTTGTAAATTTTGAAATTTTGTTTATTCAAATCTTTGAGCACATACTAAATTGAGAATTTTCAATGAATTTTAAATGTACATAATTCAAAACGATTTCCAAAATAGGTAAATGGACGCTTGGGCTGCAGCAGCAGCTACAACAACAACGGCAGCAGCAACAACAGCAGCAACAACAATTGCACAATCACGTGTAGCGAACAGCTGTTGACCAGGGCGTCAATAATCGCCACACTATCGATTGCAACAATTACTTGATTGCTTGCAGCATACTTCATACGCTTTCATTGCCAAGTGAAACAATGTTGCCATTAATATATATCCCTTCAATTTAACAAATTTAGCATATATAACGTGGTGTGAAAACTGCACAACGATCAATCATGCATCAGCATGCTTATCGTGATCGATAACAGCTTGGCATCGATACTCGTGCGACGGCACTAGTAAGCGTTGTGCATTGTTATTGCTACGCTGTGTCATCATTTAGTTTATTTTCTTTTACATATTTGTGTGGTATCGCTGGCATCGCAATTAGCGAGTTGTGTTTGATTTGCTATAAAAATCAAAGAGTGAATGTTACTGACTCGATTGCATTTGGCTATTAAGTCCGTTGTGGTGTCTGCTTGTGTTTGTCAAAACTTGTAACAAAAAAACAGCTGTAAGTTTGCATTTTGCGTGCAATTAAAACGGTGAAAAATGGCATAATACTCTGCCGATAAATTGAGTTGAATTTTCCTGCTTATAATTTATTACTAATAGCAACACTTTCATAACAACATTCAATTGCAATCGTGCAAACAGCCAAACAAAGAAACGCTGCTCACACACACACACACACACACATGCTAATGCGCACTGCAATTGAAAGCAGGCAAGGAGTCGCCTGGAAACAGGCAATAGAGGGAAAGAGGCACAGCCAATATATAAATCTTTATTGAAGACACTTCTCTGTATATGCCCTGGCAAAAAGTATCATCTTCAATTCGAGTATATCTATGTATATGTATATATATATTCTTGTTCAGACTTGTCTGCCTGACCCCGATGCGGCAAGAGGATAGATTGTTTTGGCTATTCTCGTTTCCTGTTTTGTTTTGCAAACACTCCGTTTCATGTTTCATTTATTCTTTTTTCAGACATTTGTTTTGAAAATCATGGGTCGCATTTTTCTGGAGCATCTTGGCGGACTTAAGCTGGTCAATTGCGCCCAATGCCACACGAATCTGACGAATCGCAGCCAGTTGATTAGCACACGCTTCACAGGCGCCACAGGTAAGCTGGTTTAGCTTGATTGATGATGATGGTTAATTAATTAACTAATGCTTAATTAATGCAGGACGCGCCTATCTGTTCAAGCGTGTGGTGAACCTAACGTTCAGCGCAATCCAGGAACGAGTGATGCTCACTGGACGCCACATGGTGCGCGATGTTATGTGCAAGAATTGCGCTGCCAAGCTAGGCTGGATGTATGAATTTGCCACCGAGGAGTCGCAAAAGTCGGTTGCCGTCTGCCGCTGGCATATGCAACAAGTGAATTTTTAATGATTTCATCATTTCATCATAGGTACAAAGAGGGTCGCGTCATTCTGGAATATGCACTGATCAATGAGGCGGAGGGTTTCCCATCCGAAGTCGGCGGCACCAGTCACTGAACCTCAGCATCCCACTTGTGTCTGTGTGTGTGTCTGCGTGTGTGAGTGCGTGTGTGTGAGTGTGTGTTGTGTGTAGAACTAAGTATTGTAATAAAGCCGCTAGCGTTGGCTTCAATAGGTCTAAGTTTTAAGCAATTAATGTAACTGAATATTGATCGCAATATGGCTAGAATCTGCTTGCTATATATTATATATATGTATACATATGGATTAACCTGAATTGATCATTGGCAGAGTGTAGTAATTGGCACAATTAGCACATAAGCAGTTCTAAAATGTCATACATTAATATATATTTATGAGGCTGAACAGCTAAAACCACTCCCCCTCCCCATTTTGTGTGTCTTGGCAAATACATAAATATAAATAGATCTCTAGTTATCTTTGTAAATCTCAACAAAGTCTCGCCAAGCGACAACGTTTACGGAAAGGAATATGGAAAAGAGAGGGCAAGAAACACCCAATATGCAATCTTATGCATTATAATATTGAAACGAATAGAAATATGTTTAGTCTTACAATTGAATGCGTGGAGTTTTTCAATAAAGTGATTTCTCGGTTATAGATATATTGAAAAGATGCCCGTTCAATTATTTGTTATTACTTTCCATTTACTGGAAAATCACGTTTGCTGTTCAGTGCGAAAGATACAGCGCGATCATACAATGTATGTGTTAGAGTGTGATGCAAATACAGAAATGTGAAAACTTTTAATATTTAACAAAATAAATGCGTAACTTTAATGTTATAACAAACCGTAACTAGCCTGTACACAATTCTTTTCATTTTTATTTCTTTTTTTTTTGGTATTTATTAAATATCTAGTTAAGGACCATACAAATGCAACAAAAATGCATTGCTCGGTTAGTGTATCGGTGTATTGTTGTTAACTAAACTACTTGGATTTGAGAACTGGCAGCTCTCTTTCGATCTCTCCCTGTCTGTTTCTATCTCTACATCTTGCTGGTCTTTTGGGCCATGGCTAGCGCATTCTCGTTGGCAATCATTTGGAATTCCTGGAAGCGCTGCGAGACACGTTGATTCATCTTCAGATACTTTTCCATGCAATTCAGCGAGCATTTCTCCTGCAAAAACGACGATTTTTGAATTCGACACATAGAGCATTAAAAATGCCGCAAACGTTGCTGCTTACCTCTGTGTCTTTAACGTCGCGAGATGTAAAATCGCGCACACAGTCTGTAAAGCACATTTCGCTCAGCTTGTTGTAGGACATTAGAAAATCTGAAAACTAATTCATGAAAATTAACTTAAGGCGGCTCTTTGGATTACACATTGCATCACTTGCACTGTGGTGTTTATCAATTAAATGGCGTGAATTACTCACTGTTTTCATTTGATCCTTATCCAATTGTTCTAAGGCAACAGTTTCGGGAACTTTGGACATTTTGTACTATGTGATTTTATTCAAGTTTTTATGAATGTCAACGAAATGTTGTGCGATTAAATAATAGCAAAGCTCAGCTGTGCGTGGTGAAGGTGCCGCACTGTCAAATACCAGGGTTGCTTCGGCTCATGCTGCTGGTTTCTTATCGATTGGCATCGATAGTTGTGTTATAGCCAGCCTGCATTGGCGAGAAGTGCTGCCATTCACCGCTCACAAACACATTGCACAGATTGCGAATTGCAAAAAAATAATGAAAAGCGTGACAGTTACCGACCAAGGTCGACACACTTAGGCCATTTTTAGTCCGTTGTGATATCGTATCACTTCCCTTCTAATGCAATCGTGTGAGCATGAATCAGGTGGCAGACCAGCCAGTTGCATTTATGAATTTCGTAACTCTGGCTGATCTCATATTCGCTGTGTTAGGCTTTCTGCAGAAATCGTTGTATGGTGCTTGAATCCTGTTGGCAGGAATACCCACTAACCAGTGGCCTTTTTGAAAAAGGCTAAGGGGGCAGCACTGATTCACTGGCTGGCTGCCATCTTGTTCTACGCCATTTTGCTTATCGATAGGTGAATGGGAGATAACGATTTTGTTCAGCATCGATATTTTAATTTCTCATATAAATAATAGGAAACGTGATAGAAAAATTATTCAATTAAAATAATTTTTTTTAATGTTGTATTTGTTATTAAAAACATTGTGGCTATTATTATACATGTCTGATCTGAGTTCAGCCAGTTTTTTGGTAGTCAGCCTCATAAACATCCCTAGCATCGTATGTAAAATAATATCGATAGTAAATATCTCTTGCCATCGACATTCGTACAACGCCATCGCATATAAATTTTCACTGTACGTAAGCGTGGTTGTGGCTTACCTGTGACGAAAAAAATTGTGTGTACCTAGCGACGCAATTAATAGATATAGATACAGATACCACAAAAAAAGATATAGAAAACGAAAATTACAAATAAAGTAAATTAAAGTTAAAAAAACAAAGAACAAAAGCATTATCCACATACAAATAAAGACAATGCCGCGATATCGAGAATGGGACCTGGCATGCAAGGTGTACGTTGGCAATTTGGGCTCCTCGGCCTCCAAATATGAGATTGAGAATGCGTTTAGCAAATACGGACCCCTGCGCAACGTGTGGGTCGCCCGCAATCCGCCCGGTTTCGCCTTTGTGGAGTTCGAGGATCGTCGCGATGCGGAGGATGCGACCCGTGGACTCGATGGCACCCGCTGCTGTGGCACACGCATTCGCGTCGAGATGTCCTCGGGCCGTTCGCGCGAGGGACGTGGTGGCGGCGGAGGCGGTGGGGGCGGCGGCGGCGGTGGTGGCGGCGGCGGCGGCGGTGGCGGCCGTCGTGGCGGACGCAGCGGCAGCGGTGGCGGAGGCGGCGGCGCTGCTGCCCGCGCTGGCGATGCAGGCGGACGTTATAGGTAAGTTTCCCCATCTACCCATCGATATTTTCCCCACTCTCCCAACCCACCTTGTTTTTTTCGCATATGTATAAGGAGTTTTTTTTTATATATATACATATGTATGTATCTGTGTGTATATGTGGCATTAAAAAACAATTATGTTGCGCATTGCATATGAGCTGGCCAAAAAAAAGAAAAACAAAGATTAAAAATCGATTTGGGGCAAAAAAAAACAGAAGAAAACAAGTGAGAACGTTGCAGTCGGACATCACCGACTGCGCCATACTCTGATACCACTTAAACACTTAATAACAGGTGGCAAATAACCTTCGTTTGGTGGGTGTGTGGGCGGGGGGGTAGCTACAGTGGATGTGACGTTTATATCGGGTGACTCTAGCTCTAAAACGAATCTTGGCGCACGTTTCCAGCAATCTATGATCCAAATTTGTTAAGTAAAGCTGGACAACAGATATTTGGACAGGGACGAGTGTGATCGGAATTGTGGCAGATATGAGACTTTATCGATTTGCACTTATCGATGTTATCGATAGATATATATGAAAGTTATGAAAGTTGCTAAATAACATACTCTTTTATCATTTGGTATCAGAGTATCAAAATCGAAATGAAACGAAATGAGAAACATTCGGTGTTCGCCAATTTGCGTATATATGTACATATAACAAGCAATAAATCAGTACTGCCTACCGGTCGTAGCCTGTACCAACGAACGAACATACACACATACAAACTGACACACACACGCACGCACGCACATTAACAGAGTCGCGTGCGCACTAAAGTATCACAAATCGCGAATATCGATTAACGATTATCGTCAAGCGCCAAGCCTTAAAATACACAACACACAACGGCCTGTCGATATACTATTTTTGTTTTTGTATATGCAAACATATGTACATATATCCAACGAGTATTTCATTATTTTCACCACAACCCCCAACCCCCGCCCCCCTCCCCACCCAAACCAACTCTACCCTCCAGCAGAAGCTCCCCACACTCCTCGCTTGTCACTCCTTCTGTGCGGCCAGTGGCCGCTGTACAAATTTGTTGTGTTTTAGTAAAACTGAAAAAACCACATTCAGAAAAAAAATAAATATAAAAAATCATGAAAATAGTTAAACAAAAAAAATAACAAACAAATCATCATCGAATGGGGCCCAGTTTTAATGTGGTTTCACAATCATTTTGCAGGATAAAGCCTACTTCTACTACAAGCACAACAACAACAACAACTACAACAACAACAAGAACAACAACAGCTACTACTACTACTAGAACTTCTACTACTCCTCCTCTTCCTTCAACAAGTACAACTACTACAACAAGAACAACAAGAACAACAACTTCACGTCTCATAACTACTACAACAACAACAACAGCTCCTGCTCCTCCTCTTACACACATTTCACCAACAACACCACCACCACCACCACCACAACAACAACAACAACCACCACCACCACCACCACCACCAACAACAACACGCCCAATCAAATTGCGCAGCTCTATGATCAATTTTGATTTCAACAAATACGATATATTTCGCTGACTGCAAAAAAAGCAACAACAACAGCAACAACCAAGAGCAGCAGCCGCAGAAAGTATAACAACAACAACAACAATAGCGACAGCAACACATCACAACAACCACAACAACACGCTACTTCTCCCAATATGCTATCGACAACGATTTGTACTTAACGTACTTTCGCCTGTCTTTTGATCAGTCAACAGCAACAGCAACACCAACAACCCGCAACCCCATCAACAACTGCACAACACACACAACACTCATTCTCTCTCGCTCGCTCTCTCTATCTCACTCTCTCTCTCTCTCTCTCTGTCTCTTTCTAAATCATACTCACCACACACACTGACACACACTTACTTAGACCCCCGAATAACACTAACACCAAGTGCAACGAGCGCAACTGTGCAAGCAGTTAATCAATCAATCAATCAATCAACTTTTGACTTCAGCTTTCGTCGCAACTTCACCAACAACACCACCACCACCACCACCAACAACAACAACAATAGCAACAACAACAGTAGTAAACAACAACAATCTTCATATTTCATCATAAGCTTCTATTTTCGACCAACGACCATTCACATTATTAACAACAACAACACAACCTCAACAACAACAACAACAACATCCAAACAACACTTATCAACCAACTACAACAACAACAACAACAAGTGCAACTACTACTGACCCAGCTGCAATCAAAAATCTAACTCCAATTACACCACCAACCAAACAACCAACCAACTAGTCAACCAATCAACCAGTCAACCAATCAATCAGCCAATCAATCAACCAACCAGTCAATCAACGCTTGCAACAACCAGCCAACAACTCGTTGACAACTTTAGACTTCAACTTGCGTCAACTGCAACGCCTCTGCTTCTTCTGTCCCCACATTATTTATATATATATGTATATTATGTGTATATATATAATATAAATATCATCTTATGTCATCTATAAAAGCCAGCCAACCACCACCAACAACAACAACAACAACCAACAACTTCAACAACAACCAACAGCTACAACTACAGCTACAGCTACTACAAAACCAACAACAACAACAACAACAATAGCAACAACAACAACAACAGCAACTTGCCAAAGATTAGCGGTTTTTTTCTTTTTGTATTGTTTATGTCTTAACATTATTGTTGTTGCTCTTCTCTCTTTCTCTCTCTCTCAAAATATATATTTATATATACATAGCTGCTCTTAGCTCTAGCTCACCTCAGTTTTGCACCAAGCACCTTTCCACACCCTGTTGTCGGCTTGGTCACCCCAACACCAACCAACCAATCAGCCAACCAACCAATCAATCAACCAATCAGCCAGTCAACCAATCAGCCAAACAACCATCCAAACAAACAAGCAAAAAAGAAAAAGAACAAGAAAAAAGAGGCATGTCTTCAAATTCAGCTGCGCTTCGCTTCTTCACTGTTCACCCACTTCAACTTCAACTTGAGCTTCAACTGCAACTGCAACTGCAACTACTCCTCCTGCAACCGCAACAACAACTACAACAACAACAACAACCACCACCAATAATCACCAACAACAACAACCACCTCCGAATTTGTCACGTAAAGAAAAAAGAAACCAAAATGCAAGCGTATGTAAAATTGCTCTCAAATATTTAGCCAACCAGAACAGTACTTTTTTTTTGGATTTTTGTTATTATAATTGTGTTCTTTTGTTATCGTTATCGTTATCGTTATCGTGTTGTCTCTAAAATGCCTTGCAGGAAGAGGTCCCAGTATTTCTGTACTCTTGTGTTTTGTTCAATGTGTAAACTAGAAGTGGCGTCTATTTTGATCCCATATAGATATATCTATATCGATATTTATCGATATGTATATTCATGTCTGACTGTCTGTCTGCCGCATTATACATTGATAATCAAGTTATTGCATCAACAACAACTTTAACTTTATTGTTGACCAAACTCTCCACATGTGAGCAACAAGTAGTTATCGCTTATTGTTATCGTTATCGTATCGATTAGCATAGTATATCGCGTATCGTATATATCTGGCATATATGTCTGCAGGGGATTCGAAATCTTCGGCTATATCGAAGATAACTGTTTACATTTTACTTTCAATTGTTTTTCGTTTTCTTGTTATCGTTATCGTTTTATTTGTTTAGTTAGTTCTTTTATATTTCCTTTTTGTACGTTGTTGTTGTGCCCTTACAGACGCACACTCTCTCACACACACACACACACACACACACACACACACACACACACACACACACACACACAACTAACTAATTAACAAATATATATATATGTACTTAAAATGTATATATATATAATTTAGAATTGCAACAACAACAAACACCACACAATGCGCGGATGCAGCAGCGATTCTTCAACTGTTTCTTCCACTTACCCGCCCCGCCCCGACCCGCCCTCGCTCCATCACTTGCGTGTGCGTGTGTGTGTGTATGTGATCGATCAGCAGCAGCAACAACAACAACAACACCAACAACAGCTTTCAACAACGGGTGTTGCCCCAACAACAACAACAACAATAACAAGCATCATCACCAACACCATACACACACACACACACACACACACATACACACCACTGCCACAACAATAACAACCACTTTTCCTTCACCAATCAATCGTTGCAACTGAACAACAACAACAACAACAGCCACAACACCAAGTCTTCTCAGTCTGCTCTTCGTTCATCAAAATAAAAACAAAAAAGCCAGCCCAGCACCATCTCCACAAAAAAGAAAGAAAAGAAAAGAAAAGAAAAGAAAAAGGGAATGTGTTGGCAACGTTCTCTCAGCTCAGCTCAGCTCAGCTCATCTCTCAGCCCCCTGCGCAACAAAGAAAAGAAAAGAAAAGAAATTGTGTTGGCAACGTTCTTTCAGCTCGGCTCTGCTTCTTCAGGTCAGCTCAACGCCCGCCCAACAGCCACAACAATCACCACAAATTGAAAGCCAACTATCAACCACCAACCACCAAAAAACCAACCAACCACCTCCTCTCAACTCCTCCATAAGAATAATAAAAAAAAAGAAAAACTAAAAACTGATATGGAGTAAAATTGTTAAAACAAAACAAAAAAAATCAACAACAAAAATTATGCGTCAAAACGCATGTCTAAAAATCTATTTAATTTTTTGTATTTTCTCTTTCTTCTCTCTCTCTCTCTCTCTCTCTTCTCTCTTTCTCTCCTATATTTCTCTCGCACTCTCTCACTCACTGTCTCACTGTCTGTCTGCCAAAATGTTTGACTAAAAACAACCACCGGCCATGCCAACCACTCGCCCCACTCCGCCCACCATTTATTTACAGATCACGCTCTCCAAGACGCTCAAGGACCCGCAGTCGCAGTTTCTCACGGGATCGTCGCAGCCGCTCGGACTCGAGGGATCGCCACTAGGTGAAGGTGAAGGACGAAGAAGAGGACGGGACAACCACCATCCAAGACAGCTCTTCACAACACCTCTAATACCCCAATACACACACACACACACACACACATAGACATATTTAATAGATGTGTTATTGTGTAAATCAACACAGCATATACAATTTTCCTATTACAGCCAGTTTTTGGATTATATATTGTATATATATGTATATATATATATTTATCTATATATATATATATATATATATATACAACTGTGAATTTCGGACAAGACACACAGCTCGCCACAAAATGAAAAACAACAACCAAATATAAATGAAAACCCATTTCAAATTTATGATGATGTATATAAATATATATATATGTATATATGTATATATATATATATATATGTATGTGTGAAGAAAAAATTGAAACGATCAATTTCGAAGCAACCCCCAACACACACACACACACATATATATATATATATTATATATATATACATATTAGAATGGCAACCCCGCAAGTATGAGAAAAACACACAATGTTTTGTGGATTATGTTTAGAATGTAAGTGCATAGCGATTAAACAGAGAAAACAACGGTAAACAACAAATACAGAAACACAACAGCAACAAAAACAACACACATCAAACAACCGGAATGACGATCAAGAGTTGGAAAGAGAGAGAGAGAGAAAGAGAGATCGGAAGAGGTACGAGTATTTTGTGAGTTTCTCTTATTCTTATATTATCGGTTTTTTTTATTGTAATCTATCGACATAAATTGTAAAATATTGAAATTTTAAGGTGAACAAAATAAAAATTATTAAATACAATGCAAAATGTGTTTAATTAGATACAATCTTATTGGCACTCAGGTCAGGGCAGGAAATGGCTAAATTTACTGCAAAATATGGTCACTCTACACGTTATTGTGGAAGGTTGCTGTATGGAATTAATGTGATCGCACCACTGACACAAAGTAGGTTGTTGCATTGGCTAAATTACGCTCAATTTATAAATTGGAATCGAGAACATCGAGAAAATAGGCTATAACTCCGCCATTTCATTGCAGAGTTTCAAAGGACATGGTGCGCTAGAATCTCCATGATCAACTCTACCGAACTGCATTCAAGGATTATGGGGTCATATAAGAACCCAAGAACCCACTCGAGCGAATTAGCAGCGGAATCCAAAAATCCACACATAATAGGGGCTTCTAGGATCTCATATATCCCTTGAGGAAAACGCATGGTAGTTTTGTTGTTTGGTACACGCATTTAATTAAACAACTTGTATAAAGTTGGTGTAATATATAACAATATTGAGTGGTATCATATGTGCTGGTTCCTAGACGATATGCATCCAAATGCATATGTATTTTGAATATGTGATTGTTGCCGGGTAGTTGCTAGTCGAACCACGCCAACCTTTATCTTTATCGTTTTCTACTTTTAAGCCCAATTGAACATGCTGAAAACCAATTTATTTGGTATACACTTGTGAATGTAGTTTAATTTTCAACAATAATATAATTAATATATATATTAAACATTTAGTAAGGACATTTAATTGTACGGTGTATTATAATAATCATATTTTGTTTTAATCTTTCAACAATATCATAAAATACATATAATTGCAACAAAGCAACAAGCCATTATTTTTACTCAATCAATTCATTATTGTCAATTTAATTTATGCTCCTTTCATTTCCGCTTTCACTCCAAGCCAATGCATCAATAGATAAAACACATATGGAACATATAAGGTACAATCGGATGCGACGAAACCGTTTTTAAGTATACATCTAAACAATATTTGAATATTTTATTGTTTTTATTTTTAATGCTGCAAATGAAAATAATAAGCAATAATAATAATAAACGAAATGGTGTGTTTCTTCTATTTAGATGGCTAAAAGCTGCAGCGTCGTAAAACATCATTAGTTTGGTTAATGGAGAACGGCCTGGATGGATCCGTCGTAGTGTGTACAGGATCCACTTGTACTGACGGTTCCATCGCAGCACCTGCAGGATCTACTGGTATTTCTTCATGAATTCGGTGTGGAACACACCGAACTTCTTCATCATCTCCTTCAGCAAGTCCGTCTGCGGCAGAATTGTGCTACGGAAATGATAGGTGCCGGGTATCTGGCCAAAACCGCTGCCGGGCACAATGCAAATGCCTGAAAAGGAAAAGAAAATGGGAACGGGATTAGTTGAAATTAATCAAGGATAACATGTTGACTTACAGCCCGGTTGCACTCAACTTCATCAACATTTCTCACATTCTCGAATGGCCACAGTTGACTCTACATTTTCCCCATTTTTAATTTGAATTAAATTAATTTTTAATTTAATTTTTCGATTGTTTCTTATATTTTAATTAACTGTATTATTCTTCAATCAATCAGACAAACCGCAATTGCTGACTACATCTCTTAATGGAATCGGGAAATGTTATGGAATGTGAATGTGGGAAAGGAAATGTTGGGCATAGTTGAGCATTCGGCTATTATTAACATTAACAGCTAGTGGTTGGACTTACCCGTCGTCTCGAGCAGCTCAAATGCATAGAACACATCGGGATGCATCTTCTTGGCCTTGGCCGCCTCGACAGCCTTGGGCGGTATCTCGATCTTGGGGAAAACGTACATGGCGCCCTGCACCGCATTCACCGTGTAGCCCTCGAATGTGCTCAGCGTATCGTAGACTAGCTTGGCGCGCTCCTTCAGGGCACCCAAAACTGCGGACTTCTCCTTTTCGTAGAGTTCGTAGGATGGCTCGCCGGGCTGGGGTGGATTGACCAGAGCACTGACTGCAATCTGGCCGGCGGTGGTGCTGCACAATTGTGCCGTTATTGATTTGGTGAGCACGGCCTTGACGTCGGGACACATGTTAATAACCTCCATGTAACCGCCACGAATGCCGCATTCGCCGAGATAGCCCTTGGAGACGGACAGAAAACTGATCAGCTCCTGGGTGCGGTGGGGTCCGCCCATTTCGTTCATGACCATCTTGAATGAATAGAACTTGGAGTTCTTATCGTAGACATTCGCCTGGTAGACCTCATCGGCCATGATGATCATCTTGTTGTCGTACGCAAACTTGATGACCTCCTCAATGTTTTTGCGGGTGAGCACCTGGCCGGTGGGATTACCCGGATTGATGACGACCAGCACGCGTGGATTGCACTGCTTCTTGGCCTCGTTGTAGGAACGCTGCAGCTCCTTGCGATCGAGACCCCAGCAGTTATCCTCATCCAGGAAATAGTCAACCCTCGTCATGCCCATCTCGGTCAGCGAGGCCGAGTACAGTGGATACTGTGGTATCGGCACCATTACCCCGGGCTGCTTACCATCCACAGTGCAGCTGTCAAAGATAATTCAAAATTAATCACGTATATTTCGAATAGTTTTGTTGCCAACAAAACAAAAACCAAAAAAGAAAATGTGTTCAAATCGAGTCTGGAAACGAACAGCTTTAAAAAATATACATTTAAAATGTATAATTACAAAATAATTATTTATTTAATTACTGCAATTATCAATACATATCAAATGAATATTTATGGGAAATGTTTAATTACTTGAAATTAATTATTATTAGTTATTATGCAATAAGTATTTCAAATATTTCTGATGTCTTTATTTAATTACTTGTAATTAACTATTATCAGTTATGAGCCAAATTAGTTGAAGTATTTCAAATATTTGCAGTAATTAACTCAATTGATTAATTACTTGCACAGACTGGGATTCTCTACTCACTTGAGGAGCGACAAAACGCTCTTAATGCCTGGGGAGGCGCCGCCAGTCAAATAGATGTTCTGATAGTCGCAGGGCACTCCGCCGTCCCGCTTCTCGATGAAGGCAGCCACCTGGCGACGCACGAACTCAATGCCCGCCGAGTCGGTGTACGAGCCCGTTGATCCGCCCAGACAGGCGTCCAGAAGATCGCGGGCGCGCTTCTTCATGTCCTCGGGATACTCGGGAGAGTCCAGCAGACGGGGCTCCATGGTAAGTGCCATTAGCTGCCGCAAAGCAAATTGTATTATTATTGAGAAGGCAACAAAGAGAAAAACAGAAAGAGAAGCAGTAGTTAAACTCTGATATCAGCTGGGAAATCGATAATAATCGATAAGTGCAAGCCGATAAAACCACAAATCCAATTTGAAAGCCAAAGCCAAACAAATTTGTACGGTTGGATTGCTCTATTGCTCATTCAAAGATTGGCATACTTGGGCGCTGGGATATCGATAATAATCGATAAGTGCAAATCAGACTGCCTCCTCGCCAACCTCCTCACAAGAAGTGGTGCGTTTTCTGCTCATTTACAATATCAGAGTATTTTTCTGCTCTTCCTTTCGCTTGTTTTAGGTTTCGTTTTGTTTTTTCGAGTGTACTCACCTGTCGCAAATAGGTTAAAGGCTTTTGACCCATCGCATGGCAATCGCCAATGTTGGCCCGAATGACCCGATCGAATGGCTTCTTCACGCCCTGCAAACACAGCAAAAAGCCAAAACAAATATAAACACAAACATTAAATATGTATTTAGCATGAGAAGCATTAGCCAAATTACATTTGGACTACAATTTGGCGCAAATTGATTTCTTGACTGATGTGCTTTTAATGTGCCTGAATCAAATATGGTAATTGGTAAATGCTTGTTGGCCAAATTGCTGCAGAGCTAGTGCGAGTAGGAGTGGTAGAGGGCGTGTAGGCACAAAACACACACATTCAATTACACCAAACAAACACAAACAAACACCAAACACACACCAAGCAACACTCTGGCAGAAAGAGGAGGAGTTAGTTCCAGTTAGCGTCAATTGAATTGAAGTTGTTCACATTCAAAATGGGAGAAGTTGTGCACAAAAGTCTAGTCAGGCAGAGGGAAGCATCTGTGAGCCCAGAAATAACATATATATTCTTGATCTGCCGAGTCAAAAATGATTTTTGTGCGTTTCTAGATTGATCCGAGTGCAATCAGCAGTTGAGCATTATTACTTGGTGCGCTCCATTAGGGTGCGACCTTTTCCCATTACGGGGGTAGGGGTACTCAAACCCGGCAACAGCCTAACAACATTGCTCACATTCTCGAATTTTTACAGTTGACTGCACATTTGGGGGACAACATTCGCATACATTCAACGTTCGTCAAGTATTTTGCGTGTTTTTTGTTATGTTATGAAAAGTAGGGCAATCAATCAATCAATCAATGTCAAACAGCTCATATTTCAAGCAAGATACGCGCTTATTTTGAAATACAATTCAAGGCTAATCAATCTAAACAATTTTTATTAGTTATTGGAATTGATGTAAGTAATCCCTTTTAATTGTTCAGTTGTTTGTTTATCTGTAATTTAATGAATTGCTTTAATCTTCAGAATGCAAAGACAAATCAAGCTATAACTTTTCCATCCCACTCATTCCACAAATTGATGCAACAACGACAACAACCCAAATGGCAAATGTGTTGGGCTATAAAATATAATTATTCTTGCCTGTTTATTTTTATTTTTAGTGAGGTTTCTGGTTATTGCAATTAACAGGTGCTTTCGAGTAAATTAACTTGGCGTTAATTTTCACCTAGTTATTGTTATTGCTGTTGTTGTTTGCGGTTTGTGGTTGGCAGAGCTTTGCATGACTGAAACTATATTTGTTTTGGATACGTTCATCGGCTAGGCAGGGAGGGGGATTTGGGAGGGGTCTGCTGATGGAGGATGGTGTTTCGTGTGGTTCGTGATTTCCTTTGCATTCAATGCCATCACAAGCGAGAAATTACTCATGCAAGAAATGTACCCCAACCACCCCCTCTCCCCTCCCGCCCCTCACCGTCCGACTACCACTCCAAAGCGCCACTTGTAGCCCTGCCCATTCACACAACAACGACCTCAATGCACTCTATTTGATTTTAACATGCACACACACACACACACACACACACACACACACACACTCGCCCATACAATATCTAATATGCGACTAAATTGGCTGCAATGTGGCCCTCAATTTCCATTTTCCAGAGTTTGCATTGGGCAAAGTTTGACCAAGGCGAATAAGATTAAAATATAAATGTAAAAATCTCTCTGAATGCATAATATGTGGATCGGATATTTCAGAAGTTTGAATGCTCTACTCCAGATAGTACTAGTTTTATGATTCTACTTTGCAGATATATATATATTCTTTACTCAAATATTTCTGACAAAATATAATAGAAGCCTTTCTAATTTTAAAGAAATGTTTTTCATATGTTTGCAAATTATTTCCAAAAACCAGAAAAGCTTTCAGTTGTGACGAATTTTCAAATTTGGAGCATGAGTTTTTTGATATAAAGTACTCAACATAACAAACGCCTCCAGCTATATACATATATATATATATATATATATGGGTATTCCCCTGCAAGTGATGTAGCTGATCAAGAATATATATATATATATATATATATATACTTCATCCTTTATCAAAGATGACGCAGGGCTTACAAGGTTTAAGCAGAAAACAAGACAGAACATCAGAAAATAACCATTTTGTCGAAAACCGTATATATATACATATATATACGTATATATATACACATATGCTTATCATAATAGCCACAAAAGCAGTATAAAATAATCTAATCTCAACCAAAATGTTGTCCAAAAGTTGAAAAGTTTTAACCACGAATTAAATAAAGCAAAACTGATTTTCCATAACAAGAAAATTTCAATTTTATATATTTGATATAGTTCAATTATATCGAAATACAATTCGCATTCAATCGCATTTAATCAGTCAGTTCTTAAATATTATATTGAGAAAACCCAACTGCAAACCTTTTCAAGCTTCATATTTACTATGCATTCAATATTTATCTTGAGTTGATCATATTGACGTCTACAAATTGTTATATAACATGCACTTGAAACTTGAAACTTGAAAGCAAGGAAACCACACGTTGAGAATTCTAACTCAGCTGTAAAATCTTATCACACAAAGTGATATGCTTAACTTATCGGTCCGATATGATATATGTACATATTTATACACAACACATCCATAGTTATCAGTTATAAAGCTTCGAGCAGAGACCACTTCGAATAGAATATGGATCGAGATAACTGGATAAATAGATGCATTCTATAATTTTCTATACTTTCACTTTCTACACACTGTCCATACTCAATCGTTTGATGAGAGCAGCTTTAAACGGATTGGGGTTGTGGGTTCCAGTTCTAGTTTCAGGTTATGGATATATTACGTGATACATAAGTCGAATGAGAGAGAGAGAGAGAAAGATCGACTAACAGATACCCAAGACTTTAGCTACATATGAGTAATAGTTAGCATAACGTATCATATATACCATATATACAACAATTGTCCGATCAACACAGATTGTAAACGTTCCAGTTAACAGCTTTTTAAAATTTCAATATTATTTCAGTTTTAAGAACTCCTTAAAACCATCACTTGACAGTAGAAAAATAAGAAGAAGAAAAAGTCAATAATAAAATACATGTTTTGCAAAGAAATGAAAATATGATTTTTCCTGAGTCCAAACAGTTTCTTGACAAACTGCTTTGTAGAATAGGGTCTATCGTAGCGAGTTCACTCAACTCAGCACTTGCTGAGAGAGAGAGAGAGAGAGAGACAGAGAGAGAGAAGAGAGACTTAAAGTGTTTTTAAATGCAAACAATTTCTAGTTGGTCGAGGGCTAATTTCAAAATTGATGGAAACGTTTCGAATTTTTCCATATGCACAATGAGCTACATACAACAAATACAAAATATATAGCGTCAAGCCAAGTTGGTCATTTGGGACTGCTGTTGTCTGTCAATGTAAGATAACAGTAAATGTGGATGAAGTCGAGATTGGACTCTAATCAAAGATTAACATAAGCATGTACAGCATATGTAATATGTATGTATGTATGTATGTATGTATGTATGTATGTATGTATGTATGTATGTATGTACATATACGTATTTACGTATGTGAAATGGCATTTGTCGTTCGTCTGGTTGACAGACGCATTTCGATTTGTCAACTTGTCAAACAAAAAGTTTCGAAACTCGACTTTAATCCAAGTCCAAAGCCGATGATAAGCGAAAGCAAAAGAACCCGTAGCAAAATAGACAAACGAGAGAAAAAAAGTGATGCGAATGAGGAAGTTTGCTAATGGAAAATATGGGGAGAAATGTCAACAACAGCAGCAAAAACAACAACAACAACAGTTCCAGCAATAACATCGCAAAATGTAAAAAGTCAAATGAGCAAGAGGAAGAGCGTTCAGCTAAACAATAAATGCGAGTAATGGGAAATAAAACACACACACACACACACATATGCTTACATACTTTGTTACAGTGCAATAAATGCCTGATGCGGTTGCGTGAGAGACTGGGGCTGGGGTCGGTGTTCGGTTGATTTATTCCAGCCGTCAATAAATTCGAAGAGAGCATTTTTTTTATTTGCGTTGCGCTGGACAAGCAAGCGAGTGTAGGAGAGAGAGAGAGAGAGAGAGAGGAGAGCCCTAAATACCCTCTATGGAAGTATGTCTCTGTGTGTGTGTATATATACAAAAAAAGCTTGCTTCTTTGACAACTTTTACGTTGTTCAACTGAACTTGATGCAATTTCAAGAATGGTTCAAGGTACAATTTTGTAGGTATCGTCGACAGTTATCGCTAACATGAAATAAACTTAGACTAGATGAGAATTTGATGTTGTTCAAGAACTGTTCAAACGCTTGCATAATTTCAATATACCCACATTTGGGATACCCCTTTTTGATGGGTATAAAATATTAAAAAAAAATAATTGGAGCTTTGTGCGTAAGGACTTTATGTTATACATATTATATATATATAACTTATTTTGGTCATGCGCAAATTTGTTGTTTGCTGTTGTCCGTTTGAAACAGCATCCACCTTCTCCCTATCTAACTCTCTTATACAAGCGCAATGAAGTAACAGCAGCAGCAGTAGATGAAGCAGATGAAGAAGTAGCAGTAACAGTTAAGGTCAAAGAAGAAGAAGAGGCATACCAATGCCCAGTGGATCAATTGCTGTCGGCATTTTGAAGGACGTTCACTGAACTTGACTCTTCTCCTACTGGGCAATGGACCAGAAAGAAGAACAATCCAAATAATAAAAAGGAGCTAAGCGGAAGCGACAAAAAACAATAGAATTTAAGAGCTGGAATAAACATCAAAAAAGAGCGACAAAAACAAAAAAAACAAAAACAATTTGAGAAAGAAAAGACAAAACAATAATTAAAGATTATAAAGAATGATATGTGCACATAATAAAAAAAACATATTGGGCCATCAACCTATTCGCCATTGGGTCAATTAAGTTCTGGAAATAAAATTGAGCTGCGATAATTGTTCAAATTTTTGGATAAGTTTAAGTTGCTACTATAATAATGAGAGTAAATACATGGAATTGAGCATAAAACATTAATTACTTTTCTCCAAAAATTGGTGAATAGGAAAAACTAGATTTGCTGTTACTACTACTTTTTAATATTACAAATAAGATGGGAAAATATTTTGTACGTCATAATTTCAATTTCGAACCACTTTAACGTTTACCGTCACGAAACGTGTAAGAAAAAAAGTAAAACGTAATTCATAGCGTCAATTCATTCCATTTTGAGTTAAGGCTTATATTTACACATATACACACATACATACACACTCACACAATTACAGGCACGCTTGAGTTGTTTGAGGGATAACAGGTGCGAGAAATGTAAATAATGTGCGAATGCAAAACACAAATCATGTTACAAATGAGCAAAACAGTGTGAAACACGAAGATGCCATGTGTATCTCTCTGTGTGGGGAGTAGAGGGGTGATAGCAGAGATAAACTCACCTTTAACAGTTCCTTTTCGATTTCGCCGGCGCGTATTACAATCGGACCACGCACCGCGTATTCCATTGCCTTAAAATTGGCATTGATGTTGTCTATCGTAACGAATTTCATGTTGTTTTGGCTTTTCGTCGACATACAGCTGTAAACAAAAAAATAAAGAACAGAAAAAAAACAAGAAAAACAAAAGTTTAGCCAAACACCAAAAACGCTGTTATTAACAGGAAATGCAAAGCACGCACGAATGTTAAATTTTGCAAAACAGCAAGCGAAGAACGAACGCAAGGAGGGGAAGAGGGTTTCCTACTAACCGAGAAGGAGCGTCGAACGGTGAATGGCTACCACGCGCGTTCAATGTTTCAGCTTGACTGCGGCGTGGCGTCGCAGTCGCTGTGACTGTAGCTGCTTCTGCTGTTGTTGCTGCTGCTGCTGTTTGAGCGCTGCTGTTATTGTTATGTAGAAACGATTTCCAGCGACGTATGACAATGCTTGGCGTTAGTTTACATTGTTGCTGCTGCAGCGGACTGCGATGCTCCATTGGATGCGCTGGCTGTATGGTCATAGCTCTGCTCGATGTTGCAGCGACGACGTTGGCAGCGCGCTGCAGCGATGTACCTCTTAACAGCTGACGACTCATCTTAACGGTTGTTGTCCTCGTCTCTGTCTCTTAATTGTTGCAATGACACTGCTAAAACAGATATATAACACGGAATGAATAAGAGAGCTTATAATATGTGCAAAAATCAAGGCAGCGCTGTCGGCGCGAAAATCAACAACAAGAACACCACTGAATACAGTCTTGAATGTATAAGAGCAACTCAGCGTGTGCCTGAACTTGATTTTATAAGAGCTCACGTCAAGCAGCAAAACCAGCTCGATGTCTTTTATGAATTGGTATTGGTGTGCTGCTATTGACATTAGCATCGGTCTTGGCTTTTTTATTTGTTGGGTATTGAGGGGCTTGTTATCAAGCTCGATAAGATTAAACAAAATAATTCTACATACATACATACATACACATACATATCAAAGTGTAGCCGCACAAATTAAATTATAGAAAAGAAAGAAAAAACAAATAACCAGTTATAAATGCAGGTGTGTGAGCAGCGTTAACACGCAAGTCTGAAAGAAATATGTGTATGTGTGCATAAGAGGGTGTACGTGTATAATGATTAAGCACAAAATCCTTTTGAGCTTTTTAACGGACAAAAACGTAATTAATTATTATACTCATAATGGTATGGGTATGGCAGGGTATGGTCACTCTACACTTTATACGGCATAACGTTCTCTTTTTTTTTGCATTTTATGAAACATGAATATTGATAGCTGTTAAGAACGCTTTCTTGTTTCATGCAAAAAAAAGTTGTTCTCCACGCTATTCATAAAATATGAAGAGGCGTCGATTATTATTATACTCATAATGGTATGGGTATGGCAGGGTATGGTCACTCTACACTTTATACGGCATAGCGATCTCTTTTTTTTTGCATTTTATGAAACATGAATATTGATAGCTGTTAAGAACGCTTTCTTGTTTCATGCAAAAAAAAAGTTGTTCTCCACACTATTCATAAAATACGAAGAGGCGTCGAATCGTCGAAAAACTAACTACATAAAAAAACAGAGACTGCTTCGCTTATTGAGTGCGAAAACCCGAACGAACATTTTGTCGGGCAGCGAGCCCAAAGAGAGATGTGCTCCAGTAGATTGGTATCGATGTCATCGATTCTTGCGATCGCTTTCTCAAATTTTAGCGCGCCTTTTTTAAACGAATTGATGCATAGATACGGCATCTGTTTGCTGTTGCTGTCCTTATCTTTTGGGAATATAGTAGCACAGATAGAATTATGTACAAGATGTTGTATATAAGCATACAGAGTATGTCTGTAGTTTAACACGTGATGCCAAACAAAAATAAGGTGCTATCAGATTTGCTGTACTTTCGACTTTAAACTAGGGCGGGCAGTAAATTTGCCGGTTATCAGTGACGTCTCAGATCTCAGCTTATGGTACAGACTTATAATATATATATATATATATATATATGTATATTACAAGGTCTGGCTGCCGTTATTTGTACTTTGAAACCGTACAACTGCGCAATGTAAAATGTATGTGTGCAGCGTGTGTGTTTGCCAAAAGCAAGAAGAGGAAAAAATATGACAATATGCATAAATGAATTTTTGGCTACACTGCCAGAAAATAACTAGCTAAATATTTATAAATGTATATTTTATTTATAATCATATTTTATAGTTTTTATTTTTAAAATGTAGTCTAAATTCATTCCTTAGTGAACCAGTTCAACTTAAGGTTTGCCTCCATATATTCCACAAGAGGTACACGTTTTCTCGCAGTATACTTATACACAATATAACGTACATATATATATATTTACTATATATATATATATATATATATATATATATATATACAAAAATCAAAAACCAATTTTCTTTGTTTGTTTACACTTTCTTGAACAAATTCTATAATTCTTAGCCGAACGCTGTTAAATTGTCGCTAATCGAAACGTTATCGATAAAAACTGAAATAAACTCGATTCGCGTTGATCAAAAGAATAGAAATGTAACTGTGTGTTTGTATGTGTGTGTAAAATATATTTAAATAATAATCTGATTGGGATTATTGGCAACAGGATGTTATGCAATGGGAATTTGCAGCCGCCGCTTTCAAAACAATACGAGATAAGATAATAAATATATATGTGTATAAAAACATATTTATAATAAGATATAGATATGGAGTTGAATATGGATGGGGATTTAATTGAACTAAACCGGAAGAAGGTGCCAAGTTGATGGCAATTGTATAATTTGATTGACACATCAGCAAATCCAATTAGAATGGGTACATTTAATCACAATAATAATAACAACAACAACAGTAATAATAATAATGTTGCGGCTGATTAGGAAAATTGGTGTCGAAAGCGTTTCGCGTTTTTCGTTTCGCACGCTATTCAATTGACTTGCGGCACGCAAAACGCTAAACGCCAAACAAAATTAACTGCGTACAGACTGATGACTGATTTAACGCACACAACAAATTATTTATGGTTTCTCGTCGCACTTCACTTAACCTCTTTTTTTTGTTTTTGATTTTTTGTTTTTGATTTTTTGTTTTGCTGTTTTTTTTTTTTTGCCAATGCAGTGTGTACACACGTGCAGGCAAATGGAATGCGTGTGCAATATCTTATTAGTTCAAGAACAGTGTGACCGACACTTGTCACAAATCGATTAGTTGCAATGTGTGAACTCCAAATTTTGGTTATTTACGCACCTCTTGGAGCTTCTGGCTGATTATTTATCTCCCTCTCTGTCTATCTCTTGGTTATCTAATGTGCTTGCGAGCGATGGCTGCCTGCTGCTGGCTGGCTGGCTGTCAACTGGTTGAATTTGAAATCCAATTTGGTTTGTTGTGATTTTCAGGTGTGAAATCAAAATTCATTATATATATTGTATATATATTATATATATATATATATATATATATATATATATATATATATATATATTTATGCATGTGTATGTTAGCTGTAAGAATTATTAATAAACTTATTGGTGTATACGTACCACACCAAGTGTTTGTTCTACACACAATCAAGTCTCGTAAATAAATTCGCCGTGTGTATGTGTGTGTGTATGCGACGCTCAAGAAATAGCGCCAGTGTGTGCTCCAATGTTTTGAATTTGCATGCTACTATGGAACTTTTGGAACAGCTGTTCAGCGAGCAGTAGCAGCAGCAACAGATCGATAATTGGCGATGCCAGACACTGTTCATAGAAAAATGGCTAACACAGTGCTGGTGAACATGCGAGCGACGTGCAAGACAGCACTGCACAAATTTATCGATAAGCGGTTAATCGTTGCCTTCGAGCCGCAAACGGCCATCTCTAATGGTCACATTTGTTGTTGTTTCACCGGAGTTCGGACGTGTTTTTTTTGTTGCTAAATGCGGATGTGCAACGTATATACAACACTATTGCTCCCAAGTCCAGGCTATTAATCTACCTGACTGTTTTGTTGTTAATTGTTGCTCAATTCTTGTATTACTTCTCTCTCTCGCCTCCATCTTCCAATTGCGTCGTGTGAGAGTTTTCAAACAGAAAACAACGCTGCAGTTGTTGCTACTTATTAATTAATACCGATGTAAATAATAAAAACGACGCTCAAATTCGCTAAAGCCTAAAAACTAAAACACAAACACATATATATGTGCATATATATTTTTATATATATATAGAGTAGTTCCACAGCAGGAGCTGAAGACAGGGCTGTAACGCAGGATATATTTATTTTTGTTGTTCGCATTGCACGTGAGTGTGAGGAGTGCGTGCGTGTGCTAACTGTGTGGTTGCCGCGTATGTGAGTGAGAAAGAGTAGTTTCGCAAAAAAAGAAGAAAACTAAACGAAAAGAGAAAGAAAAAATGGCTCCATCTCTGAGCAAATTGGCGCACAACCAAAGCGCCATCGTCGGCGTGGCGGGGATGACGGCAGCTTTATGGATAATTGCTTATGGCAAAATGTCCAAAAACAAGAGGTGAGTTAAGGGCTAACTATAACATTAGCATTGCAACAGCTGCTGTATGCATTGTATGCACATGTATGTAGTGTGTGCATGCATATGCATATGTGTATGTATGTTAAAATAACATTGGGCAAGGTCTTGCCTGACATTGAATTATTCAATTTCAATTTACTGCGTCTGTGTGTGTGTGTGTGTGTGTGTGTGGATCGTACGATGTGTGACGCTTATGGCTCTTAACTGGTTTTATTGGCCCATTTTGAGCACAAGGACATCGCCAACAATAACAATTAAATCGATAGCCAATTTTTGTCCCTCAGCTGATCGCAATTGGCTATTCCCTTTTGTGCTTTGCCTTCTTTCAATGCTATACAAAGATGGCATCCAGCCTTCTCCCCTCCCCTTCCCTCTTTGTCTCGTTGGATCTATTGTGAATGTGAACCACCTGCTTAACAGCAGATACCCATTAAAAATGTGTGCAAGGGGTATGTACAATTATTTTTCTCAATTACGTGTAAATAGTTTATGAGCAGATGATTTCAAGCGGTAATCAACAAGCTTAACCCTTTGCACTTATTGCTAAATTTTACGAGCGTTATTATCTAATCGTGTAATGAGTGTAGAAAATTTTAGTACCCTCGGTCTGGGTCCGGAGTAGATTACATTATTGCTAAAAACCGAGTACACGTTGACCAAAAAAAAAGATGTTATCTGCTCTAGGAATTATACACATGTGTGGATGTATGCATGTATTAATGGATAACCGTTTGGACTAATTGAAATTGTGATCAAATCCCGTTGTTGTTTGCATGACGTTCACAATTAGAATAAGTGCTTAATTGACGAAAATGAGGGTGGGGAAAATTGTGGAGTGTTCGCTCTCAAACACGCAGCAAATATTAATAATTATAATTTGCCATTTACTCATTGGTTCTATTTGTTTTAGGAAATATTTAATATCTATAATATCTGCTTATTTGCACACTAATACTGTCATTTCATTTTAATATTAATGTCTGATTTAATATTTTCCATCATTTTTATTGGGTTAACAGTGCAAATGTTATAGGTAACTTAACATACACATAACATTTGCGCTTAACCCAATAAAAAATATGGAACATAGAAATCAGATATAAATATTGATCGCAGCATAAGTAGCATAATATGCATGTACATATGATTAACATCTGCTGATGCTATGTAACAGAGAGCTGCAACGATAATATTCGATTCGATAGAATTCGATCGATTTGCATTTGCCTAGAGAGAGAGAAGGAATACCATGTTTGCATATTTGCAGCATATAGTAATATTTTGTTAGTGTGCCATGTCAATATCGATAATTAGCTTATCTTTTTTTCAAGTCTCCTTTCATTAGGTTGGAGCTTGCGCTCTGTTAATTAACAAGAACAGCAACACTTTAGTCAAGTTATTTCTACCTTGCCCTCCCATCCTTCACTTCATTTGCACATTTACACCTCGATTTGCATTGACAATTCAGAATTTAAAAAAATACACAGACACACACACGAGAGTTGGGTGGCAAAAGGTATTTTATGCAAATTTGATGAGCAAAAGTGCAACAACTTTGACAGCAGCCGAATGCAATCAATGCGAAAATATATACACACACATAAACATACATGCATGCATTTAACCCACTTGCCGGCGGCGCTGCTTTGTTTACATTTCTCAATTTGCATATGTGTGTGTGTGTGTGTGTGTGTGTGAAACATTGTGTTGTGAAGAAGACAGAGAGCGCCGGCAGTTTGCCTAGTCTGTGATGACATGCATACATATATATATATATATTGTGTGTGTGTTTGTGTTTCTGGGGAGACGTAATTAACATTATAATGCAATCAAAGACATCAACATAGGCAATCGTTTACAGTTGACTGTTATATGTTATAGCTACTTGCAGTCAACAATCAAATACATATTTATGTGTGTGCGTGTTTGTCAAGTGCAATTGATTCTCAATGAATATGAAATGAATAAATAAAGAGAAAGTGTGAACGATTGTTGTTTTCTTTGTTTTCTTAGTTTTCATCGTTTATTTTTTCTGCGTTTTTTGTGTTTTGTGAAATTATTTGTTTGTAGATACTCCGATGGTGCTGGGCACTAAATCTTTATATGCGTCTCAGCGTTTTGTTTGTTCCGCCTTTGGATTTCGCACACTCGCCAGAATGAATGATAATTTTTGTTTATCTCTCTTGCCATGACATTCTACAGGTACGTACACATACATGCATACTTATTATGTATCACGTATGTGTGTGTGTGTGTGTGTGTGTGTGTGTACGTATGTCTGCCAGCTGTTGCGCAATGTCTTGTGCACACAATATAGATATGTATATATGGATGTTTGTATGTATGCAACGTATATCAGTTTTGAGGAATTACAATGCAGGATTGGATTCGCGAAATACCTAACAGAAACGATTACTGTTAATAACAGCTTTACAGCATAGATGAAATGACTTGTAAAACTATTAAGAAGTGCATTCGTGTATTTCTAAAACGCTTACCGCATGCATATACATACGATATTTGGATAATTATAGAAGCGCTTGGCATCTTGCACCTATACTCAACACACATTCAATTTGCGCACACTTTAACACACGTTAATTGAGGCATTAAATTGCCAGCACATTCGAATGCATTCAAAACGTTGATCAATCTTCGTGCAAGCATAAAACTTCAGCAGCTATGTTAAGTGACAACTATGCCAAGAAGTAGCTATAGATGGCGCTTGTGTGATTTTATGAAGAATGAGAAGAGATACATGTGCATGTATTTATGTATTTATATATATGTATGTATCGATAAGATCTGGGATAGTAAATGTTGCCCTGTTGAACTTTGCACAGCCGGCGAAAAGTTGCCTATTTGTTTTTGTTGTTTAATTTGTCAATCTCTTGTTGCTAGCATAAACATATACATATGCATGTGTGTGTGTGTGTGTGTGTTAATAACGTGTAAACTAATTTTGCACATTGATGATACTCTTTACTTGCTGAAGTGTGTCACGCATTAAAGAAGCAGACTTTGACACCCAAAAAATAGATGTGATTACAGTTTCTGTTTCTGTTTTTTTTTTCACGAATCTGTGGCTTTTTGTTCAGTAAAGTGTTCGTTCAGCCTATAAATTGATTTGCCATAGCGATTGCCGATTATCAGATAGCAGCAGCGACAATCCTTTGCATTTGCAGACGAATTCGATTATCGATTAGCACTATCACAAAATCGATAACAATTTGCGATAAGCAAACAAGAATACAAAATCCAAACACGATAAATTCAAGCAAATCTCAAGCAACAATAAGCTATTTGCGCAATTTTCCTTGCTATCTTTCGTTCGTTCGTTCGCCTTACTCACTCACCTCCATAAAAATCAAATAACAATTTTTATATATACAATAAAACGCAACGACTAGAACCAAGTCAAATTTAGCGCACCATTTTTAACCGAAAAATGTGTATACAAAATGAACAAATTGAAAATGTTATTTTCAATATTTGAATATTTTACTTCGCCTACTTAAATGTTACAAACCTAACGGTTTTGCTGGCATACCCTGTCACACGAGCCAACGTTAGGGTATATCAAAAAATATATATATGAATACAAGTTCGCCAGACAGCTTTGCTTTGATAAAAAAAAATGCGATTGACCGACCTTTTGGACTTGAACACGTGTTAACTGTTCCCCCTCCTCCTCCATACATACATATATATATATATGTGTGTGTGTGTGTGTAAGAGTTGGAATTGATAAAAGTGAGCGCAAACGCGCCACAAATGAACAAACAAAAGCTTGAAACTAGCTGTTCGTCAACTAAATATATATATGCATACATATATATGTATGTGTGTAAAGACGCCGACAAAACCAACAACTTTTCTTTGCGGCACAAGAATCTATTGAGACACGCACACACACACAAATATATATAAACGTATATATATATTTTTGCATTTTGCAAATCAGCGTTACTCATCAAAAAAGAAATAGCGAAAGAAGAATGAATGAATAAATTCTTTTGTGTGATAAGCAAACGCCGAAGAGGTCAAAGTAAAAAGTGAGCTTTGCCCTTTCTTTGGACTGCCATCGAAGGGCAGACACCCACCCACCCACACACACGCACACACACACACACACACACACACACATACATTCATATGTGTAGAATTTGGGCGACGAGCATTGTGTGATAAGATAAGAATTGCCCAAGAAGTCGAAGTCGAAACAATAGTTGGCCAACAACAGTCCAAGCAAAGCTGGCTTGTTTGCTCTTTGACCGGGCTAACTGATAGGGCTGCATTGCGTCCGCATCCGCAGTCGGGTCTTAAATCCAATTAAAATTAGTTGTGGCAATAACGTTTCCGTTAGGCTAGATCGCATCAGCTGTTGCTGCTATCCATTAATATATATATATATATATATACTTTATGACAGATGCTTCCTGCTGCCTGTTACATACTTTTGCAGAACTCCAATATACCCTTTTCTTGTACCCACTTTTAAAGGGTTAGCGCTTAAAAACCGGTCAGAAGTTATTTTTCTTTTCTAATAGTTAATTAGTTGTCTTTCTCAATAATTATGATGATGATGTCTGTCTGCCTGTCTGTCTGTCTGTCTGTCAGCCTTCCACATGCATTCAAATTTAATAAGCAAACTTGGGCGACTGCAAATAGACCTATCTGATTTTAATTATAGATACAACTATATATATAGCTACTTGTCCAGAGTTGCACGATTGCACGTAGTTGTAAAATGAACGTCGAATCAGTAATTTAGTGAGGCAACTGGCAGTGCAATTAGATACGCTGGGTTAGCCGACTTCAAAATTAATTCGATATGTGCAACAAGTCCGGCAAGCCTGGCACATTGAAGATTGCCAGATTGCCACCTAATCTTGATCCAACATTTATCGACAGAACTGGGGAAACACAGCGAAAAGAAAATCCAAAAATATTTAAAATACATTTTGAAATGTAAATGAAAGTAAAGAAGAGATTGGCAAATATAAAACGTGCTCAATAAGGAATCACATCATTATATCATTATAGTCGATCTCGATCCCGTCACTTGGGTGTATATATGTGAATTTATCTGGTATACGATATCTGCAATACGATATTCAACATTTAAGGTATCCAGCTCATTAATAGTCACTGAGTGACTGACTCGGCTAGCGATGCTGATCACGAAAAATTGTGGAAGATGCGTGCAGCCTGATAAAAGATCGATTAAACATTAAGGATTATGAAAAGTATTTGAAAATACTTGTATAAACCGAAATAAATTCAAATCGTTTACTAATCTTTAAAAATTGATTAAACTTTGCAGAAAATCGACCTATGAGGACAAAATTCAGTATACCATCTCGGAGAAGAAGGATAAAAAGTCGAACAAGGCTCACGTGAACGCAGTATTCTTCAAACAGCTGCGACAGCTGCTACGTGAGTATTCAAATTGATGTATATATATATATATATATATGTGAGTATATTAAATATATCCAATCTTTTTGTGACAGCTATACTCATACCCAGATTCTGGTGCATTGAAACGGGTCTGCTGATGGTAATTGCGGGCGCCTTGATCGGTCGATCTGTCAGCGATATATGGATGATACAGAATGCAACAGTTGTCGAGAGCACCATTATACATATGAATCGGGCCAAGTTTAAGTCAGCACTACTCAAATATCTGACCGCATTGCCAGCGGTACGTACGCTCCCCATCTCTCTCTCTCTCTATATATATATATATATATATGCTTGAAATTTCAAAACTTATCTCGTCCATTTTCGTTAGATCTCCGTGGTTACCAATGTCCTCAAGTGGAGTCTCGGCGAGCTGAAGCTGCGTTTCCGCACAAACCTGACGCATCATCTGTACAATCAGTACCTCAAGTGAGTTGAAGCCCTCTTCTCGTGTCCAACTTGTGTCCAACGATCAACGATTACGTTCATCACTATCAATCCATCGGACTGCTAGAGTCCAGAGTACTCCTGATCGAGGCACTTTTGCCATTCCGTAGCAGCAAATAGAAGCATTGCTCTGCTCAACAGCAGAAAACTAAATTGAGGAATAGCAGCCAGAAGAGCAGTCAATCTGTATAGCCTGTGCTACTGCTATAGTATGTCTATGTGTCAGTCAGTCAGCTATAGCTTCTGGTTTACAGGAGTGCTATGCTAATTGTTCCTGGTATCCATTTCCCTTGGCTCCTAGCTGAGCGTGTCTCAGTCTGCTCATAGCGGTTCCATCTGCTAGAAAGCATCTTCTACAATTTGTGGATTGTCCCAAGCTGAAATTAGGAACACGAAGTGAACAAAGAACAAAGACATTTGCCGCAATGCTTCGTCAGGTTTATTGGAAACTCTTAAATTACTCTTAATCTATCTACAATTGTGCTTATTCTGCGTGGGATCCTATCTAGGATACACATTTATAGCTGTCGACTCATTATCCCTATCACAATATTTGTTAAAGTTAAAGTTGTATTACGTATCCCATTCCATTGAATCTCTTTCCTCCACTATATATATATATATATATCTATTCGTGTTGATTTGTTTTGAGCTTCAAAATGTATACGTCTAAGTGATGTGCAGACTAAGTATAATCTGAGTAAATCTATCGATCCACTTGCAGTGGCTACACATACTATAAAATGTCCAATCTGGATAATCGGATAGCGAACGCCGATCAGCTGCTGACAACAGACATTGATAAGTTCTGTGAGAGCGCAACGGATCTGTATTCGAACATCAGTAAACCAGTGCTGGACATATTCATCTATGTGTATCGGTTGACTGTGAATCTGGGTGGCAAAACGCCATCCATACTGATGCTCTATCTGCTGTTTGCTGGCATCTTTCTGACGCGACTCCGTCGTCCCACCGGCCGCCTGACCGTCGAGGAGCAGAAGCTGGAGGGCGAGTTCCGCTATGTGAATAGCAGGCTGATCACCAACTCGGAGGAGGTCGCCTTCTATCAGGGCAATGTGCGGGAGAAGCTAACGCTGCTCGCCAGCTTCTCCAAGCTGCGCTCGCATCTCCGCAAGTTCCTCGAGTTCCGCGTCAGCATGGGCATCATCGACAACATCATTGGCAAATGTGAGTGGCACACTTGAGTGAATCTCTTGGCATATGGCTTATGGCTTATGGTTATTGTTTTGTTTCGTTTGGTTTTTGGCTTGCAGACTTTGCATCGATTGTTGGCTTCTATGCGGTGTCGATACCCTTCTTCACGGAGAATCATCCGCTGCTGTCCGGCGAGAAGAGTGGACAGCGTCTGCAGGCCTATTACACGTACGGACGGATGCTGATCAAGCTGGCGGAGGCCATTGGTCGTCTGGTATTGGCTGGCAGGGAGATGTCACGCCTGGCCGGCTTTACGGCGCGCATGACGGAGCTGATCAAGGTGCTGGGTGATCTCAATAAGGGCACCTACGAGCGCACCATGGTCAATGGGAATAGCATTGCGCATAATGGTGACGGTTCCGCTGCAACGGCAAATAGCTTTGGTCCCAACAAGGGCATCATGTGCTTCGAGGACAATATTATACGGTTCGAGGCGGTGCCACTGGTCACGCCCAACGGCGATGTGCTGCTCCGGGAGCTGACCTTTGAAGTGAAGTAAGTCAAGCTCTCCAGCTCGCCTCACTATCTCTATATATATATATATATATTGTTTCGTGGCTAGATCGGGCACCAATGTTCTCGTCTGCGGTCCCAATGGCTGTGGCAAATCCTCACTGTTTCGCATCCTGGGCGAACTGTGGCCCACCTGGGGTGGCAAGGTGACGAAACCATCGCGTGGCAAACTCTTCTACATTCCACAGCGTCCGTACATGACGCTAGGCAGCCTGCGCGACCAGGTAAGTCTCACATGCTGCCAGTGCAAGCCAAGAAAATAATATGATATGAATTAATATCAACGGGTTTACAAATGGATTTCCCAAAGAGAGAAAGAGAGAAAAACGCATATTGGTTTTTCGGCAACTTTCTTTTCATTCTAGTAAATATAACAAGCATTCGAATGTAATATATAGCTACATATTATACAGACCACTTATATATCATTTTAAACTGCAACTTTGTAAAATTTGTATGTTCTGTTGCATTCAGTTTGCCATTCAAATTGATTCGCCGCGATGTTGCCAGATATGCTTAGCTTGGGTGTTTAACATACGACTGGAAACGTTGCCACGTTTCTCTGGAATTGCAGATCATCTGGCAGGCGATCGCATTTATCTGGCCACATTGCTCAACATTCGACTAGAAGCCTAAATTGTTCAGTTATATAAAAGCTTTAAGGAAACTTTCAACTGTATTTTGCATTCTGCATTTCTCTCTCTCTCTCTCTCTCTGTCTCTTTCTAATTCGTTTAATTGCCCTAATGCTTTTATTCTGCATTTTTCGCACACTGGCAGTGTGCTTTAAGCACGATGCGAGAGAGAGAGAGAGAGAGAGAGATGGTATATCTTCTACTAATTCTAGCTCTTGCATTTCCCTCTATGCAACACTGTCTCTCTCTCTCTCTCTCTGTATACAGTCTGTTGTTGTACTGACGTCTTGTCTCTCTCTCTCTATCTCTCTTGTACTTTCCGCTCTCAAACACTATTGCTATACTTACGACTTCTACAAGAACCAATCCAATCTAACTTTAAGTTATGCTCTCGCTCACTCATATATTGATATCTCTTTCTCTCTCTCAGATTATTTATCCGCATACACGCGACGATATGCGTCGCTTGGGCAAATCGGATGAGGATCTCTTGCACTTCTTGGACATTGTGCAGCTAACGTATCTGGAGCAGCGGGAGAATGGACTGGATGCCATCGAGGATTGGATCGATGTGCTGTCCGGCGGCGAGAAGCAGCGCATTGCGATGGCCCGTCTCTTCTATCACAAGCCGCAGTTTGCGATTCTCGACGAGTGCACCAGCGCCGTATCCGTTGATGTTGAGGGCAAGATGTACAGTTATTGTCGGGAGGCGGGCATTACGCTATTTACCGTATCGCATCGCAAGTCGCTTTGGGTGCACCACGATTACTATTTACAGTTCGATGGGCGTGGCAAGTACGAATTCGCCACCATCGATCAGGACAAGGAGCACTTCGGATCGTAAACACACGAACAAACCCGAGCACACGCACACATACCATTTCCCTACCTCCCCTCGTCCATCTCTGTCTCCAGCTTCCCCCAGCCAATACTCACACACTCACAAAGACACACACACACACACACACAACAAGTGGAACTTTTGATACCTTTACGCAAACAAATGAATATACTTAGTGTCATAGCGCTTAGCTTTTAGTCGTTAGTTCCTATCACTTTTGCTGTTGGTGTTAATAGAAACTCAACACGAACTTCCCTCAAACTGCTTTCACCTTTCCTTTCGTCTTCTTCTCCTGCCCGAACATATATATATATATATATATATATATATATATATATATATTGTGCATGTTGTTGAATTGCATTCATTCCTTTTTTTTTGTTTTGTATGACTTTTGTAATATTTTCTTCTATTTTATATAATTTCTTGACTTGATCTTTTTACGAGTTTTATTTTTTTGAGTCGCAGAGCTGGTGTTAGTTAATTAAGCGATAATCAGTTTAAACTATTTAGCAAACATTTAGTAAATTTACACAAACACACACACACACATACGCATACGATTCCCCCTCGCCCCATGTATATGCAAAGTTTTGTAATTTGTATTTAATATATATATATATATAAAATATATATTATCTTTCGAACATCCATTTATTTTTCCCTATATATATTTTTTTACATTCGGTTAAATTGGTATTTGTAATGGAATTGTATCATTTAACTGCACAACAAACACCAAACAACATCAATTGCATTGTATTGTTTAGTTAATGCTTGTTAGTGCAATTTGCAAATAAAATGTATATACATATAGATATATATGTATGTGTATCTATATATAAAACACAAACAAACTCTGATCTTTAATTCCAAAGGGTGAGGGTGATAATCAGGTGTCTACACACAATGATGTATTTTTTGATCCTTAACTTTGACAAGCACTCCACAAAATGCAAGGTGAAATGAAATGGTTCTGTGTAAAGTGTATAACAAATGATTTGTTGGAGCATTATTTACGTTGCTGCTGCTGCTGCGTGTGAATGCATTATTATTATTTTTACATTTTACTTTGAATACATTTAACATGGCTTATTGGAAACTCTCTAACATGAAAACGCCATCTGTTGGCGAACGAAGAAGACTGGTCGAGGTTGCATGGCGCAAATACAAATGTAAATTGTGGAATTATAATACTTCTGATAAACTATAAATAACTAAATGTAATTGTAGATATGTACAAATAAAAAAAGACGAAAAACTATTTTGAATTAAGCTTTACGTTTCGGTTTTTGCTTTCCATGAGGCTCATGATTGTTTTGCGCAAATCTTCCGTTTCCTTCTGCTCCATTTCGAGATGTTCGATCTGCTCCTTCTTCTCCTGCAGTTGCGTTTCCAGCACACTGACGAGATCCTCGCCCTTTTTGCGCCCCTCCCGCTGCTCCTCGAGCGCCTTGTGTGTTTTGGCCAGCTCCACGGTGCGCTCCTCAATGGTGCGCACCTTCTCCTTGATGTCCTGCTCGTAGGCAATCACCGTTTTCTTCAGCTTATCGATGCGTTTGCACTGAGAGAAACGAATATGCATATGTATAGGTGAGTATAAGTCTGCATTGATTTTTGATTTCAAATCTGGCTTACATTGTCCTTGCTAAGTGCTTCCAGTTTCGATAGCTCCTCGCTTTTGGCGCTGAGATTGCTGCGCAGCTCCTCGTTCTCCTCTTGCAGATTGCCAATCTCCGATTGTTTGACGGCGAGGCGGCGTTCGGTGGCCTTCAGCTGATCCGATGTTTCCGACCAACGCTTGAGCAAATCGCTCAGATTCGTTTTCAGCTGTCCCGCCTGCGCCTTGAGATCCTTGCACTGTGTCTGCAGCCTGCTCAATATCGAAATTGTATTTAATTAGTTAAGTCCTGTTTGCACGAAATTTGAATATATTTACGTACCGCTCCTGGCTGATGAGCAGCTCAAAGTTGTTGCTCTGGAATCGTTCGAGTTGGGCGTTCTGCACATGGGTCAGCTGGCTGCTCTTGGTCAGCTGAACGCTGGCCTGCTCCAGTCGCTGTTGCATTTGATGCAACTGACAGCCGAGGCTATCGATCCGATGATTGTACAACTCAATCACCTGCGACACAGGCAGCGCCTGCAGCTCATTCCTTTCCAGCGTTGCCCCAATGCTCTCAATCAAGGCATTCACCCGCTGTCCCAGCTCCTTGTCGATGAACGTGTGATGACCCTTCAGGATGGCGCTCAAATTGCGCCACTGCTCCGACGGATCCGACTCGATGTTGCTGCTCGGCGTGTCAATTGTATTGTTGCTTATTTTCGACACGTACTGCAAACGCAAAAGAGAAGAGATGGATTTAGTAGTCCCAGGTGGACACAAATGGCTGCCTAAAAAGTAACTTAACATTTCTAATCAGCTAATCATCATCAAAATCAGACAATGGCGCAACGTTTAAGAATGCTGCGCAAAGAAGACTAGACAAAAAATGCGCTTGAAATGCATCGATATGAAATGAGAATCGGCCAATCATATTTGACTAGCTTTAAGGTCTTTAGACCTGGATAGGACTATCCATGGGTATATAGCACGACTAGGAGATACTCTGTTGTTGCTTGTTTAATTTGAAAATTGCGTTTCTTATACACAGTCGATCAATAACACTGCAAGGTATAATATTACAACAAGTGCAAGACTACATCCTAATAAATGTGTATTTTTGTGTATCAGCCATCGATCAAATGAAATAAAAGCAACTGGTCTACGAGAAGTTGTATTTGTAGCTCTTATGAAGTATTACGTTGATCAATAATATGTCTGGCTAAATTATCATGCATCGATTGTGTTTTTATTGCTATCGGAAATCGATTTGCATCGATAGTCGTGAAACGGGCGCAGTTACCAGAGAGAGACTAGATCAGACAGACAGGCAGACAGTGGATGCTGAGCAGGAATATAATGTATATGGTTGATGGGCTCGCAGATGCCTCCTCTTTAATAGATAGACAGAGACGAGGAGGCTACCTTTGCAACGGCTGCCTTGGGAAACTGTTCGAATTGTGCTATTTGGAGCATGGCGGCGACTAGCTGCTCGTTGCCGCTGAGCATGGCGCGGGCCAGGGCGTATTGCAGCTGGGGCCGATCGAGCAGGGCGCAGCACTTGTCCAGGTAGGCCTTCTTCGCGATGCTGGCAAAGTTGAGCAGCAGCAGCAGGCAGTAGACGGCCTTCTCCACTTCGGCGGCGGCGAGCGTCTGCCCGCTGAGCATTTGGGGCAGCAATGCAAGCGGTGCGGCTAATATCTTATCGAAATACGACTCGGATATTTTGGACAGGACCAGTTTCTCCGTTTTCGGATCGCGCAGCAGGCTGAGCAGCAATCGGAGTATGGCCGTCACTTGGATGGGCTTCGTCTCGCTGCGCTCGGCGCTGCTGACCAACTTGAAGACGTTGGCGTTGGCATCGCGTGCGATCAGCTGGGCGACGGCCGACTGCTTGCCACGCTGCAGCAGCGAAGATAACAGTTCGATGGCAGCCACGCCGCACAAATCGGACTCCAGCCAGTCGCAGAGGAGTTCATACAGTCTCGGCGTGATTGCGTCTAAGCTAATCGCATTGTGGGTCTCCGACAGCTGCAGCACATGCGCGATCAGCCTGAAGATTAACTGCAAGCAGCACTGCTGGTGCTTGCGCACATCCTCACTGGCGTCATCCATCTCTTGGCGTGCATCAATTTGCTGCAAAGGAACAAGCTTCGTTCGTGAATGGACGGGGGAAAGGCAGGAGGAAGAGGAGGAAGAGGAGGAGGCGGAGAGACAAGCGTTACTTACATTCAGCAACCGTTCGATATCCTCGCAGTAGTGACCATAGCTGAGCATGGCACGCTGCAGTCCCGCATGGCATTGGGCATCCAGCAGCAGATCGACAATGTGCCGCAGCTGCGGCACATCCCACTGCCTCAGGCAATCCTCAATGCCGGCAAAGGCGGTGCGTAGAAATGTGTGCAACTCCCGCTGCTCCAAGCTATGCACATCCTCGGACAGAATGATGAGCATCTTGTACGCCAGCAGGCCATAGTTTTGGATGCGGCGACTGAAACTGGAGATGTTCACGCTGCGCAGAAAGAGGAACAGCACCACAAAGTTCTTGTAGCACACATTGACTAGAATCGAGAGCGCCAGCTTTGCCCGCCTCAAATTGGGATCGTCAGCCTCCTCGTCGTCGTCGTCGGCGCTGTGCACGAGCTCGACGAGCTGCTCGAGCAGCACCACCAGATACGGCTCCTCCCAGCCGATGCGTATGCCATACGTGAGATCTTGGAGCAGGAGCAGCAAGCGCTGCACACGCTCCTCGCGCGTTGTCCGCTTCAGCAGATAGCTCAGCAGGGGCACAAAACAATGTTGCTGCACAATGGCGGTGCGTGCCTCCAAGTTGCGGCTGCAGTGCTGCAGCAGCGACACGCAGCTCCACATTGCATCGCCATCGCCATCGTCCAGGCCGCTCATCAGCGCGTGCAGCTCCACAAAGAATTTGGCCAGCTCCAAATTGCCGGCAGCATAACAATGCGGCGGCACTTTTGTGCCGAGCAGCGCAATACTGCGCTGCAGGTGCAGCAACGACTCCTCCGATTTGAGCTGTTGATAGGCCTTCACCTGGATGCTGAACTCACGCACATAGCTAATTGCTTGCGTCAGTGCCGCATCCTGTTGCGGCAACGCTGAGTCGCCATTCTGATTGTTGTTGTTGTTGTGGTTGTTGCTGCTGCTGTTGTTGTTGTTGTGGCTTGTGCTGCCACTGTCGTGAGCTTGTAGTGTGGACATGGTGTTCACACGATTTATATATTTATTAGTTTTAGAAATTGCACAAGTATTGTCAAGTTTTGTTCTTTTGTTTGCAGCGCGGCTTTTTATTCGAACTTTGTTTGGCACTTCATGCGAGCTGTGTATCGATAACGGAACTAGTTCAATTGAACAGTTGATTGTATTCTATATTTCAAAGCATTCATTTCCAAAGTGTGAAATGCCGAGCTAAATGAAGCATATTAGTCCATTTATTATTATTATTATTATGTTTAGTTTGCGCTAAGGTAAATGGCGTCATCGCCAAACAAGCCAACACTTATCGATAAGTCGCACTGGCTCATGCGCAAGTTGGCAGCGCTGCTCACATTTGTTTGTTGGCTGCAGCGCGCCAACTTTGAATTGCTCAGCTTATCGATAAGTAGCACACGTTCAAGCTTGGATTGGCAACACGGCTAACATATGGTCTATTGGCAGCACTGATAACATAAATGTTGTTGGCAGCGCTACTAACATATGTTCTGGCTGCAGCGCGCCAATTTTGAACGATTGATTTGGTAAAGAAATCAGATGGGAACAAGAACCCTTCTGGTTTGATGAATCGTAAACAAACAGAGCCCAGCGGGGTCAAAGGCAAAACGTGTTGCTCAGCAAAACGATTAATTACCAAACAAGTATTTTTAAATACATATACCTATAAATGTATGTATGCACAGAGTGCACTTGGCTTTTATGGCAAATTTTATTAAAATTTGCCCAGTGAATTAGGCTAAGAAGTTGGCCGCTATTTATGGCCTCTTTTTTGACCAACAAAACTTAAAGCCATTACTTAAAATCATATATGTATGTATTTGGATATATATGTATATATTTAACTTGAAATCAAATCAGCTACACACACGCACACACACACACACACGCGTGCGTTACATTTCAAATAGCGTATAAATTGTATTCGGGCACAAGTCCAATGCAAAATCAAAACGCAATTCTTTGCTGGACAGCTTAGCCGCAGGCTGTGCCAATGGTGGAGGCGGTGGGGTGAGGTTGGAGGTGGGGGTGGATGGGTGGTACGTCATGGACACATGTGCTCCCCGCCATGTATGTAACTGTGCATGTATATTTATGTATATGTGCTACTTGCCTACCCCCTTCGAACAGAGATTCCCCCATCGCCTGCACCCCTTAAAAATAACGCATGCTTTGCAGTAGACTTTCCTTATGCTCCTCTGCAGCTGTGGGTGGCTTTGGGCGGACTGAGGAGTGGGCAGTGGTGGGTTGGCTTAAAATGTGCGAAAGCATAAGCCTAAGCTTTTTTATCGTCTCGACCATGAGGCCAGCCAGCCCAGCCAGCCAGCCCAGCCAGCCAGGCAGTTGGCCACGACTTGTGTGTGTGGATCTGTTGTGTGTGTGTGTGGGTGTGGGTGAAAAATGAAAGTGGTCCACACACAAATTTTGAGAGTACAGTGCTTTCTCGCAAATTGCTACTTACAACAACCAAATCGACATAAGACATTCAAAATAAGAATACATTTTCAGTTGCGCCAATTTAGATTCGATTCGAATATCGATGCTGATCAAGAATATATAAATATGCATATATATATATATATAGAGGTATATCACGTATGTGAACATCAAGTCTGGAGAGCACTGTACTATATGCGTATGTATGGGTGAGTGTCTATAGTTGAAAGTTTCAATATTGGCATAGGGTTGGGGCTTTTCATAGCAGGTAGTGGGGTAGTTGAACCAAGGAGAGGGGTACGGTTGGTAGAGTGGGGTGGAGAGGGGCAGGGCGAGGGGAGGGTGGGCGTTTGACTGGCACTGAGCCCTCGGGCTCTCGCCAAAACAGCTTCTGTTTGCCAACTGCCCAAAACGCCTTCAGCGACAGCACATAACACACACACACACACACACACACACAGACACACACACACACACACACACACATGTCCATATGTAAATTGTATTTGTTTACATATATATATTTAAGCATACATACACATATGTACATTATTCATGCACACACACTCACACACACATATTTATGCCAACATTGGCATTTTTAGCTCATGGTTTGAAAAATGCGTTTTATTCAAACAGCAGCAGAGTTCCTGGACACACACACACACACACACACACACACACACAGCATGAGGCAAGCAGGATGTGGACTTTCTGGCTGTCGCTGACAGTGGGTGGAGAGTTGGGGATGGGGGTGGGGTTGGGCGGTGCTCGACTAAGCCGCTTTCAAGGTCCTGTGTGCAGATGTATGTAAATATATTTAATCTTTGAAAAATTTACATATACTATTGTATTGGATCAATATGCGATTCCACTTCTTGTTGTTATCGTTGTTGTTGTTGCTGTTGTTGTTTTTGCTGTTGTTTCACTCTACACACGAAGATGGGCATAAATCATGGTTGAGCAATGGTCATTTGTGTGGTCAATTGGTCAAGGGCAGTGGGGGGCCGGGGGGTGGCAAAGCTGATGTTGCCTACTGCGTTCGGAGAGTAGTGTAGAGATATATCGAGCAATGTTCAAGTGTAAATTAGGCATCAAGCGAATTATAAGGACAGATCAGGTGTAGTGTAGAGCTGAGTGGAGAGTTTTCATAGCACTGAGCAGTTGTGTAAAGTTGAGGGCAAGTGCGAAGTGGTGGAGAGTTGAGTATAGTATTGTAGAGAGCCTGAAGGAGACTGTGTTGGCTTGTCTCCACTGTCTGTAGACAATTGTAGGGCACTCTACACTTACACATGTACTTGGAGAGAATGTAAGGTGCTGAGAAAGTAAGCTGCTGTAGAATAATGAATGAGATCATTACTTACTTACAGCGCATTTCTCATGTCTACTAAATCTATTCCAATTTCTACTCGGCAACAAAAAACGTCGACGTTTTTTTGTAATCAAATTCTAGTAGTTTTCACACCCACACATAACAATTGTCACATGCTCACACACGCACACACACACACACACACACACACACACACGAATTACACGCACAATGAAAAGTTATGTGATTATATGCTGAAGTCAGGGCGTCTGGAGAGGGGCGGGTCGAGGCGAGGTGGGCAGGGGGCGGCATATCAAGCTTCTTGCCTCGCGGCGCTGTTTTCATCGAAAGGGCAAGACAAAAAAAAACGAAAAAAATACAACTTCTCTCTGGGGCATCTGCGTTTTTGCTTTTGATTTTGCCGTTTTGCTATGCAAAAATTTTTCATCCGTTTTGCGTTGTTTGCCAACTGCGTGTGTGTTTGTGTGTGTGTGTGTGTGTGTGGGTAAGTGTAAGTGTAAGCTGCTTTTAGGCGCTGCTTACAGCGCAAAGCGCTTTAAAAGGTTTTCCCTTTCAACGGATGGTTTTCCCTGAACGGGAGGATGTTGAAGAGGAGCCAGGGGAGGCAAATACAAACATATGCCCCCCGATAAGCGCCCCCTGGCGGGCAGTTCAATTAGCTGACGAATGTGAGAGGAGTTTTAGTGGGTGAGTAGAGGGTGGAGACGAATAGCAAATGAAGATCTGCAATGTGTCAAAAGCTTTCTGCTATGAACTTTAGCAATTGTATACTTTTTCAACAACAGTTGTTTGAATACTCGAATGCGATTCTATTTTGTTAACAATAAAAGATTGAAAATTCATAATTAGCATTAGCTATGCATTCAAATTTACTCTCTCTTTTTGTAAGCGAATTAGAGACAAGACATGAATAAAAAATGACGCTTATAATTTATGTAGGTGCCAGCTCGCCAGTTACCACTGTACTTGCATCGATTTTTCTTTGTTTTTTCTCTGATCTTCGTTCGTTTTCTTGACCAACCTCAATTTAATTAGCTTTCTATTTCGTAGGCGAGCGCAATCGGAAAACAACTTTGCTCAATCAAAGCAGACGCACACACACACACACACACACACACGCACACTGGTAGTCGCAAGAAAAGGCAATCGAAAGAAAATGAACATTGAACAGTTTTTTCTACCTGACTGTCGCTTGACGCATTATTTTTCTTGATTTTCCACTGGATTAAAAATGCAGGAAGGTGTGCACTGAAATATCTTTGTTCTGCTTCTTCTTCTTCTTCTCCCGCTCCTTTGGGTTTTCGAACAACAATTTTCGATTTTCATTGTTCGTGCAGCAGTTGGCCATGAGACAGCGAGAGAGCGAGAGCGATAGTGAGAGAGAGCAAGAGAGAGAGAGAGAGCACGCACACAGGACTCATTAACTTGGCATGCAATAATAAATTACAATAATTTGACATAGAAAAACGGCAGGGGGAAGACAACGAGAGAGAGAGCGAGAGAGGGAGAGCGAGAGAGCGAGAGAGAGTGGAACACTCAGAAATGAAATTGAAAAATAACACAAGAGAAGAAGAACAGAAATAATATAAAGAGCAACAGCAACAACAACAGCGATCGCTGCCTTGCTGTCCTTGCTGCACCAGTGTTGCCACATCAAAAATGCCAAATTAAGCTTGAAAAAAAAACTGCTAGAAAAAGTTGCAAATTTATGTATAGTGTTAGTGGTATTGCTGGGTATTATTATTATTTTATTATTATTGGGAGACTTCACGCACTGCGACCTGTTGATCTATTGCTCCTTCTTCTCAGCCAACCCCAATTCCTGAACGGGAGAATCTTGCTTGGGTTGAGGGTTTCCATGTCTGCTGAGTTTAGAACGGTGAGGTGATTTCTGGATTCTTTCTCATTATTACAAAGTAGGCAGAGCTTAGCTTAGCCATATATCACTTCTTAGTCTACAGTGTCCTGTCAACAGATCAGTACTGTATACTTTAGCACAAAAGACAGATGAAACAATTATTGTACCCTTGGAGTAAACGATTTCGAAACCCACAAAATATTTGTAATTTCGAAAAATGCAGTTTTTACTTGGCATCAAATCTTGCTGAAGTTTTAAAATCATTATAAAGCCCATCTGGACTTGGGAACACAGCTCATTCATTGATCTTTCTGATCTCAAACAAAGACTGCATTGTAAACTGTGAAAGACTTAATGCTTATCTTTCAGGAGATGGATTTTAAATATAGAGGGAAATTTAAGAAAATTGATTTAATTGGCATAAACACTTAAATAAAATAGTTTTGAAAATTATAAATTTTAGATGAAGTATATAATAAATCGGGGTGTCTGACGATATAAATGTATTCTTGATCCATCATCCATAAACAGCTGTCTAATTATCTAGTTTCATTTTTAAACAGCTGGATTTTCAGCTTTAAAAACAGCCAAAATAGTAACAGCAGCTGCTTTCTTTTTGAGCGAGAGAGAGAGAGATAGAGAGAGAGAGAGTGCATGCAGAAACCTATAAATATATACATATATATATAGATATGTGTGTGTGTGTGTGTGAACGCAACCTGTTTAGCTGACAATGCAAATGCCGTCTGCTTAACTATTTTCCCTCCTTCTCTCTCTCACTCTCACTCTCGCTCTCTCTCTCTCCCTCCCTCCCTCTCTCCTTGTCGCTCTCCTGTGTTTATCCTGTGTGTTTCTTAGCCGATAGCCGTCTACTATTTTATTTATTTTTGTTATTCTCTCTCTCTCTCTCTCTCTCTCTGTTTTCAATCCTCTGGCATGCCATGCAGGAAACTCAAATCTGAGAAGTCGCCGACGTCGCCGTCGCCGTCGCCACCACCTGTAGATTTTTCCATTTTCCATTTTCTGCTGGTGCTGCATTCGAAATGATGTACGGCGCCTTTTAATTGGACACGGTCTGCGTGATTGCGCCGAGGCTCGGCCTTTTTTTTTTGCCTTTGCCTTTGCCTTTGCCTTTGCATTTGCCTTTGCCCTTGCCACTGCCACTGCCTAGGCCCCCGTCCCTACGCTCCTCATGTTGCCTCACCCCTGAGAGCGCATACAAGTGCCTGCCGGGGTGTGAGTGTGTGTTTTGAGTGCATTCATATGAATGATTGTAGTCATATGTACTCATGAATGTGGCAAGCGTGTTTCAAGTTCAAAATCATCATCATCATCATCATCATCATCATTAACTTTATTATCATTATAATTACCATTCCCAAAGGGAGAAACTCGACTTTCGTTTGATCTGAGCAATGAATATGAACATTTCTATCACGTAATATCAATTAAAGGTATCTAGACGAGAGTTCCCCCATCTATAAAAACATATTTATGCCTGGATTTGGCCAAACAGTGCTCGGGCTGGAATATCGATTCAGTTTTTAGTCCAAAATACAAATCATTACCTTGGATTATTCCCCCTTCCAGGATGTTGTCGGGGACCTTGGATTTTGGGCAGAGTGCTCTTCTAGGTATCATCTTCCAGAATTGGATTTTGGATTCTTCACGTTCAATTATATTCAGGCCTGTATTCATACCTGTGGATTAAACTGAATTAAAGCTGATCGCTCCGTACAAAGAGTCTTTAGTTATGGTTTTGGCAAATACTAAAGACTTAGTGATAAATCTGTACCCAAAGATTCCATTAAAAGAAGTCTTACTTTTGTAGTTTACATTGTTTTATGCTTTATTTCGGCTCAAAAAAAATCGGTTCTCTCTTTTTTTTTTGGTTTTTCATATATATTATTTTATATATATATTAATATATATATGTATATTTTTTTTGGTTTTGTCAATTTTGTTATATCATGTTCTCATTTGCATTATTTTTATCATTCTCTTTCTCTACTCTCGGTTTCGTTCTCATTCTGGATTTGTAAGTACTTGGACGCACTTACTTCTGGCTTTAAGTATGATATATATATATATATAGGTATTATATATATTTATGCTTGTTTCGATTTGTATATATATAATTGTTATGGTATATAAGTTCCTTGCCATAAATTCATGTTTGCTGTTGAGAATGTTGCCCCAATTTTAATTTTTGCATTTTTATTATTATTTGGGATTGCTGTTTGCCGTTTACTACACATTACCATTTATTTGAAATACATTTATATAGTTTAAGGAAAATTTGATATACATATTTGCGAAATGTTTCTTTCATTTTTGTTTCTTTTTTTTGCATAATTTTTTGTTTGCTCCTTAAAAACTTTTAGAGTGCACCTCGAAACTCTGCGCTACCAAAGAATTGTTTACTGTATATATGTATATTGTATTTGGAGACTGTAAAAATGTACAAATACACACACTCACACACACACACACTCGATCACAGACACACACACACACACACACACACACACACACTGTTACGCCGACTAGAAGCTGAAATCGGAATCCTAAATTCGAATTGCCCTTAGCCAGGTTTTTGAGAGGTACACGTTTCCTTGTCATTATTTTGTTATTGTTATCTGTTGTCGTTAGTAACTATGTATATATAGCTCTATATGTGGTTAAGTGGTTAAGTGGGGAGATGCGATTCAATCCTTACAGTAACTGAACTAAACCAAAAACCAAAAAGACCCAGCTCCATCGATTCTATCTTTTGAAACTGAACTCTCAGCGTAGCTGGGTGTAGCTGCTTTGTAATCGGACAAAACTTGTTGAAAGAATTAATTTACTTTATATTTGCAAGGTTGTCTTCGGCACTACCGAAGCTGCATAACGGTTCATTCTTAACTGTTTCCTTCATTTTCATATTTTCCTGCTCATTTTCACTTGGTGCTCTCAAAACTGATTGACTTCTTAGCTTGAATTTGTATTTCTTTTTCTTATCCTTTTCCACTTTCATTTTCTTTTTATTTTTAAATATATATTACTTTGTTCTTTTAATTAATTGCTAAAATTTAACATGTAGTTGCTACATAATTTAAATATGTTTCGCTTTAAAGTCAATTGCAGAAAATGAAACATAAAATTCGCCTGTTTCACGTATATTGCTTCGTGTTCCAAAAGAAAATCAAAAAAAAAAAAAAAAATACTACAAAACTATGTTTAGCTTCTTTTTTTTATGCGGCTGGACTGAAACAAAGAAAATTCCGGTACAATAGAAGAATGCCTTTCAAATGAAAACAGCAGTTTTGAGCATGAAGCTCTATAGCTCCGATGTTTATGCATAGGCTTCATATATATTTATATATATAAAGATTTTTCTTAATTTTTCACGAAAGAAAAGAAATTGGAATTTTGTTCGTTTCAGCCCTTTTGCTCTTATATAGTGCAATTTAACATATTGAAAAAAAAAACTTAAATTATTTTCTTTAAATTGTTTTTAAAATTTTTTATTTATAATAATTTTGAATTAGTTTTCGTTGTTGGAATAGATGCACAACTACAACTACATTTAAGGATGAGAAAACATTTTTTCGTTTTTTTTTTTAAGGATTTAGTGGGCGGCAATGCCACGCCTTGCCTTAAGTCAGCCACAGCCACGCCCATGTGGATGCCACGCCTGTTGTCATATGTGTGCAACAATATTGTGTTTTGGCCAAAATGTGTTTGTTTTGTGTAAATATTCAAATTTAAACCGATGACAACGTGGAAGTGTGGGCGGGGCGGGGCGTGGCGGGCGGCTGCTGTGCTAAATATATATATGTATATGTATATGTATATATATATATATATATATATGTGTATAAGTATATATAATATATATATATATATGTAAACAATTAAAATTTAATGTACATTTAATTTAACTTGTTTGCAATTCGTATAAATTGTTTTTGTTTTGTTTTGTTTTTTAAGTTTTACGTATTCGTGATAGTATATATATGTATATATATAAATATATATAGTTGATATATCTTGTCAGCATTCGGTTTATTTGTTATTGTTAACGAGGTAGTTGTTTGAGCTACAGTTTTACAGGTTTTCGTACAGTTTCAATTTCTTGCCATATCTTTTTGAATATTGTTTCCTCATCTCTTGATTTGTATCTGAGGTAATCGGAATGCTGCGCTTACACTTACACTTGCTACACACACACACACACAGCACACACGCACACACACGCACACACGCTTATGCATGTTTGCATGTGTGTATAAAAAAACATTATTGTATATCTGTATATATATATGTATATATATAGTATATAGTTGTATATTAAAATTAGTTTTATCTTCTTTCTTTTGTATTGCACAGTTGAAGTGTGTTGAAATTATAAAAATTCCAATCGAAATCAATTGAACTAAATTTATTGCCTTGTGCTGTTTGCTATTTAGTTTTTCTTAGTACTTTTTAGTATTTTTTGTTTTGTTTTTAGTTTTTAAGTATTAACCTTTGCTATTTACGCTTAATTATTGTATTAACTTGCCCAAAAAATGATATGCACAATGTTGATATTTAAGTATATGTCGTAGTAGTAGTTGTATATGTCGAAACTTATATTTTTTGCTTGCGTACAAAAAAACAAAAAAAAATACCGATCGAAATGAATTATAATTCATATAATAACACATACACATTTTATATGTACAATGCATTTCTAGCTATTATTGACTTTTGTATGTGCTCCATTCACACCTTTAGTACACCAACGAGATTATTTCTACACATTCATTGTGCTGGCTGATGCTGATATTGCTCACTATTTTGTGGTTCCTGTAGCTTCTTAGCACACGTACTAAATTTGTAGTATAGTAGTATATTAAAACAATACCTTCTGATATTTCTCAATTCTCAGTTTTCGTTTCTTATGATTTGTTTTTTCAAAATTTTAGTACATTCACCAGTCCCTGTACTAAATCTCATGCACTGGTTTGCCATTCGTATTTGATTTTAGTACGTGTTTAGTACAAGTATTTGATCCGCTCCACTCATTGTTTGCCGTGCTAAAAACGTGTACTAATTTTGGTAAAAATGTAAGCATTCCTTGGGGCTTGATCCGTTTCTCTTGTGTACTAAGTAAAATACATGTCAAATTTAGTACATGTGCTAGTTGCCTTCTTTTGCTCAGCTAAATGGGTTTTGTGCTTAAATACTATATAAATTTTGTCGAGCTTAAGATTGAAAAAAATCGTTGCCGAAAATTGATTGGAAGCATTTTGCTTAACTTCCTGGCACACATTTAAAGTTGTTTGGGTGGGTTGGGGTGGATTTTTGGGTTTGGGGGAGGGGTTTTGGTGTAGATTAAAACTATTCTATACATAAATCGTACAATACATACGTAATTTAGATAGTTGGTATAATTATAATACTAGACTTTTGTGTCGCCCCGGACTTTTGCCGAAATAAACAATTTGCTTTAAATTTTGAGCCGTTTCTGGGCATTGTAGTTCCTCATCCTCATCTGTTGCTGCTGCTGCTGCTGCTGCTGCTGCTGGTGCTGCTGGTGCTGCTGGTGCTGGTGCTGGTTCAGGTTTAGGTTCGGGTTGTGGTTGTGGTTCGGGTTCTGGTATTGATATTGCCGTTGATTTTGCAACTGATAGTGACGCTTGCGACTGCTTGTGGCTGCAACCAGAGAGAAATGAGAGAAGAAAAAAGCGAGTGCCAAGATTAATGCAAATGTCTTTTTCATTTTGGCAATAATTATTTAAGAGAGAGGCAGGGCGACAGATCCGCTAATTAGTCAATGTTACCCCCGATGCCGATGTCCATTGTCCGTTGTCCGTTGTCCGTTGTCCGATTTTTGACCTCATCCGACTTTCGATTCTCACACACTGACCAAAAAAACACTGCTCAAAATGCATTCATTCATACGTCCGAATTGCAATTTCCATCGCTCTTCAATAGTCTCCAATAATGTATGAATCATTTCTGTGCTTTTCTTACAGGAAAAAAACCAATAATAAAATTATAAATTCGATTTTCGTTGATTTTGAAAGCATCAACCAAAACGTGATAAGATCTAGTTTAGTTTCCTTTGAAGATTGCAAGAGCTAAGATAGTAGCTAAATGAAACTTGAGCACAAGCAGACTCGCTACATATTTTTTGCGAGTGTAGTACCCAATTTCTCGCAGCTGGCTGCTAAAAATCTGTGTTGTACGAAATGAAATATAACAATAAATAAATCTTTAATCCAATTATAGCTCATTATGCTCATATGCACACACCAACACACACACACACACACACAACACACACACACACACACACACACACACACACACGAACACCGCTCGAATTATTAGCTTAGGCTAATGCAGCACCATAATCTGATATCTATAAGATGTCTTTCTCTTCAGCTTCAGCCTCAGCTTCAGCTTCAGTTTCAGCGTAATTCTTATAATTCCTATAATTCTCGGCTCTTTTTTTGGTTAGTGGTTTTTCTCATTCTTTCTCAATGCGTTAAATGGCCCACAAAATCTAAGCAGCGGCAAGAGACAACAACAACAACAACAACGGCGATACGCCTTGATTTTTTCTTTTCTAATTCAGTTTGCCCCTTCTTCGGTTTAGGTGTGTGTGTGTGTGTGTGTGTATACATGGCATACACTGCAGCAAACAATTGAGTGCGTTGGCAACAAACCATCTTTCATCTAATCAAACTTTTGCCAATTTCCAATTTAGTTTTTGGAATCGGCACTTAAAACACTTTATTAAAAGTAATACGATATTCCTTATTGATTGATTGACTGATGCGTCATTCTATGATTGCATTAGTTATATCTTTGATTGATTGATAGAATACTGCACTCCACGATTGTTTGATCAAAAACTGAATTATATTCATCATTGATTGATTGCAGACTACATTTAAATAATTTGATGTTTAATATTTATCATAAATGTTCTTTCAAAAAACATACGTTAACTATTTGCACTGCAATTCGTCTGGTTTCTCGCAGTGTGTAAGACGCCGTCACAGCCTGTAAGCGGTAAAGAAGGGATTCTCTATGAACATGTCAACGACTTACGCATACCCTTCGTCATCCCTACAATGGCAACACTTGTGAGTACTATTCTACTTTACAATATGCCCCAAACTGAGTCGTCGCGTAGAGCAAACGTAATTGTTTGACTGACACGCATGCCACGCTTCAGTGACGATCAAAGCCAGCAATCGTCGTCAGTTCATCCTGTGATATGCCACACTGTACCTCTCTCTCGCTCATATGGCGTGTGAAATTATACAAACACTGAAGAACAATACAAAATACTAAGCTACGAATTTCATACCGACTGGCTCATACTCTAACACCAGTGAAACAGGTGGAGAAGAGCCTGCTGGCGGGGACAGCTTTGGGGTGGTAGCAATCGAGCTTCAAATGATGTGTGACTCTCATTCAAAGGCTATTGCTGCTGCATAGAAAGTGTTCAGATAAGTGCTACGAAACCGATAACATCGATAGGTGCAAATCGATAAAGCCATATACATATATATCCCACAATTTAAAAGCTGCACACCAAAACTAGACAGCCTATAAAATGAAGTAACGGATTAGTAATAGAAGCTTAGGTGTCAGCTGTGGCATCAACTGTAGTAGCAGCTCCTGTAGCAGCAAAGGAGCCAAGCAAATATCCGATTGCCATAGCAGTAGCACAAACAATACAGTTTGACTGCTGCGGCTTTCTTCTTTCTGGTATTGCAACAACTGCTGAGAGCATAATAAACACCTTTTTTGCATTGGCAATTCAGTTTTCTGCTATTGCTCAGTCTGTGCTGTTGCTCTGTTAAAGTACGTAGTACGTATGTGCTCTGCTTGCTTAATCTCCAGCTGGAGCTGTAGCAGTCTAGCTGGAGTCCTGGCTAGGTACTGACAGGGCTAATAAATCGCTGTTACCAGCTACGTCATTTTCTAAGTTGAGTTTCGAGCTGTTTTTGCTTTCTAAATTTGAACACAGCTGCTGTTGCTGCTGCTGTTGCTGTTGTTGTCGTTTCATTTAATCTGCAGCGCATCAGCAATTAGCGGAAACTCGTCATAAAACACAACAACAGCAACAACAAGTAGCACAAAATCGGATAAAGCGCCGACAGCACCAACAACAACAACAACAACAATCAACTACAAAAACAACACAAAACATTAGCCTAAACTTATTTCTTCTTATTTTCAACTCGTTTTGCTTGCCACTCGGCTCTAAGATTTATTTCGCTTTACTTTGTATATATACAAAAAAAAAACAACAACAAAAAACAAAAGTATTTTTTTTTGGCTGTTTGTGATTGTGAGATCAAAATTTCTGTGGAATTGGAATTAGGACACACATGAAATAATAATAACAACAAAAGCACAAAATGTAGCAACAATTTCTCAGCAACAACAACAACAACAACAGCAGCAGCAGCAAGATGTTGTTTGGCGCAGCTGTGCGCCATTTGACGCTCCTTCTTGGCCACATCTGTATGTACATACATACACATGTACACATATACAGTGCCGGCCAACTAAATAGCATCAATTCAGAGCATAAAACTTCTGTTTCACTTTTCTGCACTTTGTCTTCAAGTTTTCTGTATTAAAATCAGGGTTTCAAACCGGAACGGGACAAGGAACCGAAATTGGTCTATTTTCTGTATGGGAAGTGATACCGATTGGGTTGTCAAACCGGAATTGATCATATTTCCCTTGGGCTCTACATCTTTTCCTGGCTAGGGGACCACAATCTGCTGGGATGTGCTTTGAGGAAGTGGTTTAAGGATCATTCGCTTATCGTCATAGAAATATATCTAAGATCTAAGGCCCATCCAGAATCTTTGGGCATTCAAAAAGAACTACATTATCCGGTACCAAATCAATAAGTGTTGGACTATAGCCAAGGAGTCATGAAACTGCACAGTCAATTAATGCCGCATAGTTGGCAGATAGAATTATAAATTCATATATTTTAATTATAAAAAAATATATACGACTTGAATTCGCAAATTAGTTGTGAAAACCAGAAAATGGTTCTAGTTTTCTGGGCGATTTTCGTAATTGAATTGCTTGAATTGTTTTATGGCAAAAGCAAAGTTTCGAGCAAAGACAGATTGTTTGATTTTGTTTCTATTTTCTGAGCCGCAGCAGTACACATTATTATGTATATATGTACATGCCTGTGATAGCGCCTTTTATATAAATATATATATATATATTTTTTGGTTTTTTGTAACTTATTTGTTTGTTAAATTTTGTATTTTATGTGAGACGCCCGTCAAGTTTGTTGCCTCAGTCTTTTGTTTGCCAGCTGAATGAGCGAGCGAGCGAGACAGATAGATAGACGGCATTTGCATTTGCATTTGTGGGTGGTTTTTTCATTGGAACTAATTGAAATAATTAATAATAACTCAAAAGGTATAGGATAGGATATATATTATTACAAGTGTGTGTGTGTGTGTGTGTGTGCACACAAACAAATAAATAAGCTAAAATCATTTGCAAGAATGATGCAGTCTCTTTGTATTTTATTTGCCTGTTATTAGCGATGATATAGAGTTATGGAGCTATAGTGATGCTAATCAAGATTGTGTGGATTCATATATAAATATCGAGATCAGGTTTTGAGGAGTGCTGCACACGCTCAGCTTAGTTGAAATTGGAGCAGGGGCAGGGGTTGGTTCTATAAAACAATAAAAGATCAAACGATTTCTGCCATGGATCAAAACTATCTACAACCATGGATTGGACAAAACTTTAAAGTCAGAAGGCTTTTTGAACATGTTTTTAATCTCATTCGAATCATTCAGCTAATCGATGACTGGCAATGTAATCTTCGGCGTGACTAAGATTTTCTCGTTGAATGTTAAGCGTGTCTTAAGCATTATAGTTTAAAAATTGAAAGGATTTTTGGAGAACTCAACGGAAATGAAGTCAAATATTTCTAATATTTCCAAATTTTCTTTTCAAACTGTGCAATTTTGGATGGATGCTGGCTGCAATGTGCTGCGGGCCCAGTTGCTAAGGACAAACAAATTTGGCTCTAGAAAAGTAGCTGATGGGAAACAGCAGAGTTGAAAACTACAGCTAAAATTATTTGCAGTACGAGCAGATTGAGGTTAATAGGGGGAAGACAGAGAGAGGCAGCGTGACAAAGGGGCAGAGAGAGAGAGAGAGAGGGAGAAACGGAGAAGAGACAACTTGAGGCAGCATTTGGCAGATGCTCAAGATTCGAAACTCAAGATGATGTTGCTGCTGTTGTTGCTGTTGCTGCTGTTGCTGCTGTTGTTGATGATGATGATGCAGCATGGCCGCCATGCCACATGCTCTTCCTCTTTTAGCTGCTATTTGCTCGCTGGCATTCAATATGTGTGTTGTTTTTTTCTTGCTTGTTTTTTTTTGGAAAAATCAGAAATAAGTATCTAACGTTATTTCGGGGGTTGATTTTTCTAACGCGCAAAGATTTTTACTCCAACAAAAAAAGGTTAAGATTTAACGAGTGTGCGTGTGTGTGTGTGTGTGTGTGTGTGTGTGTGTGTGTATCTACGCTTTATAGACAACACAATATAAGCATCAGGATGCTGCTGTCAAATGTTTGATAATTAAAAAAAAAAGCGAACGAACAAAAAGTCAAATGGAAAAGAAAATTTACAGTTTCGTGGAATAAATATATTTGGGCGGGGGCAGCTGGGGGAGGTGTGGGAGTGGTTGAAGGGGGTGGGGGGGCTGTGGAGTGTAGGGGTTGACACAGTTCACGTTGGCAGCTAATTTGATTGAGTTCTTGTGTTGGATGTCAAGAATATTGTTATTGTTGTTGCTGTTGTTGTTGCTGCTGCTGCTGGCAACCTTTCAGCAAATTAGGCAAATTTTAACCTTTTTTACTCTCGTTTTTTGTTTGTTTTGCTTTTTTCCCTTAATTTGGAGTAATGCGTGGCACAACATGGGTTAATCAAACCAGTCAATCAAGTGTCAAGGCAGTAAGCATATCTATATATATCAAAATATACACACATTTATATATAAATATAAACATATATATACATATACATTGCTGTCCACAGCCGACATTTCCATTTGCAAATAAATTTAACTCCCAATTTCTATGGATTCTGCTGAATTTGGTTTATCTATAAAAATAAGTCACTGAGATTGGCTAGATCGTCTCAGCTCTTGCTACGGATCGTGAATATATATGTATATATATATATACTAACTGCAACTGCAACTGCAATCTATTTATTACTTTTGTTTGTTTTTTGTTTTTTTGGTTTTTTGTTCAACAGCAGGAGAACAAAGAACAGTTAAACAGTTATGCCACAGAAAAGGGAAGGAATCTTGCCCCCAAACAAAAGCAAACAGCAGACAACAACAACAACAACAACAGGAGAAACACAAAGGAGAGAAAAAAGCAAGGCAAAAAGAGCTCAACTGTGGCCAGAAGGAGGTGAGAACTGAGGCAGAACATGTGGTTAAGCGGCAGCGAAGAGGAGTATACGATTGGAGGAGTAGAGGAGCAGAGGAGAGGAGGAGAGCAGGAGGAGGAGGAGAGGAGGAGAGGAGAGAACAGATCTTGGCTATAACTACAACAACAAATTCAACTGAGCAACTGGGACTGGGGCAGCAGCTAAAAGCGATCCTGTTGCTGGCAGCATTTGCGCATCGATCATGCAACAACACACAAAAGAAGTGAAAAGCAGCAGAGGAAGAAGCAGAGGAAGAAGCAGAAGCAGAAGACGAGGCAGAGACAGCAACAGAAACAGAAACAGAAAATGCGGCGACTGCTCTATGAGAATGTATGCCACAGATATTTGCACAGATACACACACATGCGTGGTGTGTGTGTGTGTGTGTGTGTGTGTGTGTGTGTGTGTGTGTGTGTGTGTGTGTGTGTGTGTGTCTGTGTGTGTGCGTGTATAACAGATAAAAGCCTTGACAGCGGATTTCTTTTTTGGCTCGATTTCTATACAACCAACTAAATGCCATATAATGTGTATGTCTGTGTGTGTGTGTGTGTGTGTGTGTGTGTGTGTGCATGCGGCAAATTGTGAGCAAAGGAGCTGCAGATACACACACACACACACACACATATATTCATATATATAGATATATTTATATATATATATATATATGTGCATGGCGGCATTAACTATGAATCATGGTAACTGCTAATGTGCTGTTGTTGTTGTTGTTGTTGTTGTTCTGCTTCTGCTTCTGCCTCTCCTTTCTACGCTTCTTTTTGCTCTGCTTCTTCTTCTTCACACAAGTAGAAGACGAAAGAAACAGCAAAAATATAAACTGAGGCAGCAAGGATTACACACAACAGACGGAGACAGAGAGAGAGAGAGAGAGAGAGAAAGAGAGCGAGAGAGTGAGTGTGTGTGTGTGTGTGTGTGTGTACATGTGTATATCTTGTAGATAGCTTGAAGACAGTAGACACACACACACACACGAAGTGAGCAAACAATACAAAGGTACACAATTTCTACCTGGGCAGCGACGTCGATCGAAATCTCTGCTTTGCCGAAAAATTAAAATTACAGATGGTTGTTGTTGTGGTTGTTGCTGCTGCTGCTGCTGCTGTTGTTGTTGTTGTGGTTGTTGTTGCTGGATGAGCATATGTACAGGAAACCAGTTTTGATGTTCAACAAACAAACCGCGTAAGTAAGAAAAACGCACAGCGAGAACAAACGGCGGCAACAACAGCAACAACAACAACAGCAGCCAAAGGGCAGAAGCAGCGTCAGCAGCAAGTAGAAATTCACAGACACAAAACTACACTGAACGCAATTCGGCAGGCGTTTCTCAAAATTGAAGAATGAGCACAAAGCAAGAATTGGCAACTTTAACAGCCAAAGTTGAATCATCAAAATGTGTATGACTTTGTTGCAATCGATTGTAATCGATTCTTATCGATAACAGGGGAACGATCAAATTAAATTGAGTCGAACATCGCAAGCACAAAACGACACTGAACGCAATTCAGCACAGGAGCAGAATCTTGGCCGAGAATGGCTACAGAAGGAAAAAAGAGCGGGCAATATTTATAAAGAATAATATTGAGTTTGCTCCAAGCGATAATCGATTCTTATCGATAAAGGACAAACGTTCAACTTGAAAAGAAACTTGCCGTAGCGCAGGCAATCAAGAACTTATATTCAATTCTGATACTGATCAAGCATATATAGCATATATATTCAGGAGTCTATGCTAACTTCCCCTATAGACAGAGAGAAAGAGAGCGAGAGAGAGCGAGAGAGCTATAGCTATAGCGATATGCAGATAACTCAATTATTTATTCTTGAATTCGCCCTCGACTAGCGCAGCTTCGCTTGCACTTTTCTTGCTGTGTACAAGCGATAACAACGACGACGACGACGACGACGACGACGACGACGACGATGACATAGCCACAGTCAGAGATGTTGCTGCTGCTGTTGTTGCTGTTGTTGTCTGCTGCTGCTGCTGCTGCTTGTTGCTGTCGCGCAGGCGCACAACTTCAACTTCAAATTGAGCGTCGCGTCGCGTCGCGTCGCTTCGTCGTTTTTCAGTTGTTTGCGTTTGCGTATCTTTGAGATACAATTCGCTGCTTGCCGCTTGTTGCTGCTGCTGCTGCTGCTGCCGCTTGCTGTGGCGCGCACTTTTCGTTTGTCTCTTCTACTTTGTCTTTGCTGCCGCTGTTACTCAGCGTATGTGTCTGTCTGTGTGTCTGTCTGTGTGTGTGTGTGTGTGTATATACATTTTTATTTTGGCTATTTACTGCTGTTCCTGCACACACACACACACACACACACACACACAAGAGAGAGAGAGAGAGGCAGCTGGAAACATGTGTGAGTTTTATGTTGCTGGCGTTGTCTTTGAATTCTTTTGTTTTTGGCATTTGCCAGATACTGCGATACAAAGATACTTTGCTGGCTGCTGTTGCTGGGACAATTGAATGTCCACGAATAGTTAATGCCACATATATGGTGGGAGGGGCAGAAGTGGGCGTGGCAGGGAATTCACATGTCGACAAGCTCTAAAATTATGGCCAAAAAGCATAAAGATATATATATATATATATATATATATATATAAATAACAGCTCGTATTACTAAATAGCTCCAGCTCTAGCAATAATATGGACTAACATCAGTCAAATACAGAAAAATACATCAAAAATAAATGAATTAAAAATAAATTTATGTAAATTAAATTATAAATAAAATGTTATATTTTGGCATTTTATGTTAGAGTTGAAATACAAAAAGATTTCATTGCAGTTCTCATATCCTGTCTCAGCTAAGAATTCTTTGTTGTGCTTGCCAAACATGCACACACACACACACATACATATATATATATATATATGTATATATGATATATATATATATGTACATGTGTATGTATGTATGTACGGATGTACACATGTTTTGTTGCGACAAAGAGCGCGTCGCTAAAATTCGCCTCGCTTCAATTTGCCTTCGCCTCGATTTTCGTATTTTCGTATCTTTCGGTCTCTTAACTCCAGAGCCGCGCTTAAGATACAACAAGAACAACACAGCAACATCAACAACAACAACAGAAGACGAACAAATCATATATAAACACACGCACGTAATTTCTCTGGAACTAGCAGCAACAGCTCAACTTCAACTTCCCAACAAAAAACAAAAAAAACAAAAAAAAATAACAAAAAATAACAAAAAAAAACCACCAACATCAAAAACTAAATTTCAACAAAAATAATTAACAAAATTAAGCAGAAAACGATGCTGAGCGAAGAGAAAAAAATGCATAAGGCGACATTTAAATACTCTATATTTCTATATACAAGCAGATATTGATATCCATCAAAAAGCCGTCAAGCAAGCAATTAGGTCAGCAACTAAGAATTTATATAGTTTGCCGATTTTGGCCTACATTTACATGTCGATACTTGAAGGACCTGTCGAAATTTAGTTTATCGATTGGCACTTATCGATGCTTATCGATTTGCGAGCTGCTCCAGTTTGAACAAAACTCTTTGTCTGACAAAACAAGTCAAGCTGTATACGAAAGCAAAAATCCTTGACTGAAATAAAAAATAAATACAAATAATACGGCACGGAATAAAAATGAAATATGTTTGAAATAAATAAAAGCAAATTATAAGTTTATTTTTTTTTTTTTTGGTTTGAAACATTTTCAATAATTTATTTTGTTTATATTTTTTTTATAGATCTTGTGTATACGCGTCTTTCTCTGCTTCTTCTTCTTCGAATTCTCTCTTTTTTTGCTCTTCTCGCTTCCCGAATTTCTTTTATGCATGTCATATTTATGAACTTAGAATCTAAATATATATATAGTTAAACATTTGTTGCGCTAGTTACACAAAAAAAATAATCAATAATACAAAAATTTCATACATATATATATATATATATCCCACATATGGTATATAGCATATACATAACTATATAGACACGGTATATATATGTATATATTAAAAAAAATAGTTTTAACATTGGAACATAAAGCTAATGGCGAATTTGAATACCATTTTGATTTGCATTTTTCGTTTTTTTTTTGAGTATTATAATAAGGTAAATTAAAAAAAAAAAATTGAAGAAAAGAAAAAGTCAAAGAAAATGAAAATTTAATTTTTTGTTTTATTTAGTGTATAAATTAAAATTTAATAATAATTAAAAAATATATATTTATAATAATATATACGTCTCTGGTTATAATTGTTAAAAATAAAAATATATATATTATCCCTGATTTTCGCGTTTGTTTTGTTTGCTGGCATTTTGGCGTTTTGTAGGCTAGATTTACCCTACTATATAAATATATATATATATATATATATATATATATATATAAAATTGGCATTACATATGTATTTATATATGGCATTCGTTTATGTGGTTTACAGGCTGACTGAAAACAACAACTAAAAGTATAAACAATCAACTAGAGTCATTAAATATATATAGATGTGTATATGGTGTTGCCCTGATTTCTGTGCACACATATATATATATAGATTTATATGTATATATATATATATATATATATATATATATGTGTGTGTGTATGTGTGTCTTTATATATTCTTTAAGCGTTTCCTTTTCTATTCGTTTCTTTTCATATGTTTTCTTTGAGGTATGCGCGGCGCTTAAGCTTGTTAAATTAATTTTACAAACAATAAAAAAAAAATTAAAAAAAAATATTACAAATAATACAATAATTAATTAATAATAATAATACAATGCATAACATACGTGTTTGTTTTTGTTTTTGTTCTTTAAATTAAATTTGCTGCTACAACAATTAGGAATTTCGAATACAAAAAAATATGTATACTTTATATAGATATATATATAGTTGCTATAGTTGCTTTTGTTTTGAATATGGCAAAATGTTTTTAAATACAACTGTGCTCTGAGCGGGCCTGTCTTCAAAGGCTAGAAGCTTAACAAAAAAATAAAAAATACAAAATTCGGTACAAATTTGTTGACAAAAAATAAAAAAAACTACGAAAATTCCGCTTGAACTCAAAAATTACAAATTACAAATTACAAATTATGTCTTTAATTCAAATTGAAAAATGGCTTTCCAAATACAAAAAACATAATAAAGTTTTCTTCTCAATTAACAAATACAAATTACAAATGAAACAAAACAAAAACGGATTCTCTTCAATAAGCAGGTAAAACTTGTTTTCAAAAACACTTTTTAAAACAATTTTTGCGACTTTAATCCAAGAGAACTTTTCTTGGCTTTCGTTTTTCGTTTCTTTTCAATTGCAACTTGAAAGTAGCTTCAAGCTTTGAGCATTTAAAAACGCGGCCCGCAAGCGTGCAACCGTGCAACCGTGCAACAACCCGCCCCCACAAAAAACAAGCTGAAATACACCCCTAGTAATGAGATAATAATACCCCTGGCTAATACAATTCAATATCCTTCTCTATGATATGATAGTCGTCGGTGAATTCATCTTCGTACTCGTGCTTAATATCAACAAATTCGTTTTTAATCAAGTGATGCTCGCCACTGAGCAACAGTTGCTGTTGCTGCTGCTGCTGCTGTTGCTGTTGCTGATGCCGTTGATGATGATGCGCATCGTCATCAACATCATCATTATCAACAACATCATCATCGTCGTCGTCGTCGTCGTCATCGTCAAGCAGACTATCATCATCAGCAGCAACATCGTCCAACTTGAGAGCCATGCTAGCAACTGTTGCTGCTGCTGCTGCCGTTCGCGTTGCTGCTGCTGACGCGACTGCCGCTGCTGAAGCGGCGGCCGCTGCTGCTGCTGTTGCCGTTGCAGCCTTGGCGGCGGCAACAGCAGCCGCCTTCTTGCCAACGACACGCGGACGATTGTGGGTCTCGAGATGCTTGCGCAGATGATCCTTGCGACAGAAGCCCTTCTCGCAGATATCGCACATGTGCTGCTTGAGGCCCGTGTGAATCGCCTCCACGTGTCGCCGCAGATCTGTCTTGTGGTGGAACTGCTTGGGGCAGAGCTCGCACTTGTGCGGCTTATCCTGGGTGCGATGTCGCCCCAAGTGCGTCGTATACACATCTTCGCACTGGAATCGCTTGCCACACTTTTGGCAACGATACGGATACTCACCAGAATGAAACGATTTGTTGTGTTGCGTCAGGTAGCAGTTTTTGGTGAACTCCTTGTCGCATTCCAAGCACTTGATGCGACCCGATGGCAACGTTGTCGAATGCGGCGACGTTGAGCCGATGCTGCTGTTCCGACGTCGCTTGCTGGGCGGCTGCTGAGCCAATGTTGTTGTTGTTGTGACGGCAGCAGCACGCCGCTTGGGCAGCACAGCAACAGCTTGTTGTTGTTGCTGCTGCTGCTGCTGCTGCTGTTGTTCGTGTTGCTGTTGTTGCAATTGTTGCTGCTGCAGCTGCTCAAGTTCGAGTTGTTGCTGTTGCTGCAGATAATGCTGCTCAAGTTCATAATCCTGCTGCTGCTGCTGCTGCTGTTGTTGTTGCTGCTGTTGCTGTTGTGCCATGACCATTGCCATGTCCAATTCCAATGCTGGCGTTGCACGCGAACTGCTCACTGTGGGCGAGTATGCGGTGGGCGTGGTCAGCAATGTTAATGTTGTTGCCGACTGATGTTGCAGATGTTGCTGGTGCTGTTGCTGTTGCGCCTCCTGCTGTACCTGCAACGCATGCGTCAACGTGTGCACCGGCGGCAAATCGCCCTCTTGCGGCGAACGCTGTGCGGCAACCGAATAAGGGGAGAGTGGTGCATGTGCCGCTGCTGCTGCTGCTGCTGCATATGGTGCAAATAGCGTGGCGGGCATCAGTTGCAATATCTGTGGATGGTGATGGGGATGATGGTGATGAGCAGCGATGTCGCTGCCATTGCTGTTGCTGTTGTTGTTGTTGCTGTTCGTATAGGCATCATAATGGGCCGCATCGTTACCAATAATAGTGTGATAGCTCATTGTGTGCTCCAGCAATGGCGGCAGTTGCTGGTAACAAATGTTGCTGGTGATGTTGTTGTTGCTGCTGCTGCTGTTGCTGCTGTTGTTGCTGCTGGTGATGTGTGGGTGCTGCTGCTGCTGCTGGTGATGTGCGGCGGCGGTGTTGCTGCTGTGCTGCTGATGATGTTGCTGCTGTGGTTGTTGTTGTTGTTGTTGTTGCTGCTGCTGTTGCTGTTGGGCGTATGGCTGCTGGCTATACTGTTGTTGCTGCTGCTGCTGTTGCTGCTGCTGTTGTCCACCAGCAAGAGTTGCTGCTGTGGCGGCGGCGGCGACAGCTGGTATTGGTGCCCCATAGTGGTGCATGCCATGTCCATATTGATGGGCATGATGGGCATGATGGGCAGCATGGGCGTGGTGGGCGTGGGCATGGGCGTGATGGGCGTGTGCATGGGCATGGGCGTGGTGGGCGTGGTGGTAATAATGGCCGGCAGCTGCAGCTGCTGCATGCTGATGTTGCTGCTGCACGACAGCATATTGCTGTGCGGCGACAGCTGTTGCTGCGGTTGCTGCTGCTGCATATCCAAAGCCAGCATGTTGTAATCCATTCCCATAGGCGGCAGCAGCGCTCCCATAGGCGGCGGCGGCGGCAGCAGCGGCGGCGTTGTGATGGTGGTGGTGATGGTGGTGCGCGAGAAATCCATTGCTTGCTCCAGTTGCTGCTGCTGCTGCTGCTGGTGGTGGTGCTCCCCCTCCACCTCCTCCTGCTGCGACGGCGGCTGCGGCAGCAGCTGCTGCAGCGGCAGCGGCAGCAGCAGCTGTTGTTGTTGCTGCTCCTGCTGCTGCTGTTGGTGTTGTTGGTGGTGGTGGTGCTGTTGGTGGTAAATAGTAAGCGGCGAGTTGCTGTTGCTGCTGTGATAACTGAGCGCTTGCTGCTGCTGCTGCTGCTGCTGTGTTGGGTGAGCAGTTTGCAGCAAGACGTGCTGCTGCTGTTCCTCCAACTGTTGCTGCTGCTGCTCCAGCTGTTCCAGCTGCTGTTGCTGCTCCTCCATGACCATTGCTGAGTTGCTGTCCTCCATTTGTTCGATCTTTATAATTGTGGCTGTTATTGTTGGTGTTGTTGTTGTTGTTGGCGTGTTGTTGTTGTTGTTGTTGGTGGTGGTTGTTGTTTTGTTCAGCAGGCCCCTCATTTGGGAGGACGGCATTTGTGTGTTGTTGTTGTTGTTGTTGTTGATGGGGGCGGAGGGACCTGCTAGCCCGTTTGGGTGACCGTTCAAAACGGAATTGTTGTTGTTGCTGCTGCTGCTGTTGCTGCTGCTGTTGTTGTTGTTGTTGTTGATGTTGTTGCTGTTGTTAGCATGCTGTGGAGAAGCGTTTGTCGTCGATTGCACTTGTTGCTGTTGTGGTTGCATGTTGTAATGATGATAGTGGTGGCCATTGCTCGCATAGCCATTGCTGCTGCTCGCCAGCAACTGTTGCTGGTGCTGCTGCTGCTGCTGGGCGGCATTGGTGGGCGACGGCGAGGCCGAGTATTGCGACATGGCGCCGCCCACCGGCACGCCCGTCGCCCCACAAACACCGCCATAGTCCGGCGGACTGCGCGGCGGCTCCGGCGCCGTTGGCACATCACCAACTGTTGTTCCTCCACCCGCTGCTGCCGCTGCTGCTGCTGCGGCTGCTGCGGCGGCTGCTGCGGCGGCTGCTGCTGCTGCTGCCGCATTGCCACGGCGACTGGTCTTGGTGACCGGATCGCGTGCTGGATGATGATGCGCCGAAATGGGCAAAGTGGCCGGATCTGGTTGGCCACTCGACTTGACCGCATTCTTGTGCAACGTGGTGTTGTAGTGGCGCTTCAAATGGCCGGAGCTGGTGAACCACTTGTTGCACGCGGTGCAATTGTAGGTCTTTGGACGACGTGCCTCATTCGATTTCCAGGTGGCCGCCTTGGCCGTCAAACTGTTGGCGGGCAGCACCGAACTGGAGCTGGGTGGCTCAAAGTTGCGATACGCTGCTGCACCACCCGATCCACCCGTTGCACCAGCACCTGCACCACCACCACCACCCGTTGCAGCAGCAACAGACGTTGCATCATTGCCAGCAACGGCAACTGATGGATTGCCAGTGGTTGTGCTGGGATATTCAGCCGGACTGGTTGTCACCTCGGCCGTCGTCGGATCGAAAGATTTATCCACATAATGCTGCGAATCGGCGTACTCCGATTTGATGAGATATTCCTGCTTGATCATCGGCTGATACGGCGACTGTTTCGTTGCGTAATAATGATGTGGCGACTTCTCCAGCAATGGTTGCATATACGCCGGCAAACCTTCAACGCCAGCCTGTTGTTGTTGCAAGTGTTGCTGCTGCTGCTGCTGTTGGTGTTGCTGGTGATGTTGCTGTTGATGATGTTGCTGCTGCTGCTGCTGCTGCTGATGCTGATGATGATGTTGCTGTTGATGTTGCTGTTGCTCCCAGCTGTGCAGTGCACGCTGCTGCATGGATTGCATCGAGTGGAGCGGATCTGGCAATGCCAGCGGCAAGCCAGCAACAAGATCATGTTGCGACAATTGTTGCTGCTGCTGCTGTTGCTGCGACAATTGCTGCTGCTGCTGCTGCTGCAGCAATTGCTGGTGGTAGACCATCTTTTGCGAGTCCAAATCGAGCAGCTCGCCACTGGCAACGGTTGGCGTCGCCGTCGGCAACTCCTCCTTGATGTAGGGCGAGCTGGCGTAGCCGCTGCTGCCATACGGCGACTCTCCGTGCACATTGGCGATGTGTTCGTGCAACTCCGTTTCGTTTGTGTTGAGTATGCCACATTTTTTGCACTGCAACTTGCAGTTGCCACCCCCGCCCCCGCCCCCGCCCGGCGAACTGGGCGTCACGCTGCTCAGTTGCAAGTGGGACGACGTCGATGTGGGACTGCTGCTGCTGACGACACGCGGACTCATCGCTGCCGTTGCTGCAATGCTGCTGCTAACAGCAACTGTTGCTCCCGCACCCGCTCCCGCCGCTGCTGCTGCTGCTGCGGATGACTCATCAGCTGCTGCTGCCACTGTTGCTGCGGCTGCTGCTGCTGCGGCGGCTGCTGCTGCTGCCGTTGCTGGTGGTGGTGGTGGCAACACTGAAGTCGGCTGTTGCAAGTAGGGATGATAACGGACCGCGGACACTTTGCTGTAGTCAATATAAGCGCCGCCATAATCAGAAACGGCAGCAACACTTTGCTGTTGTTGCTGCTGCTGCTGCTGTTGCTGATAGAATTGCTCGTAGCTGTTGATGTAGCTGCTGGCTGCGTAGCTGGGTTGTTGCTGCTGCAACTGTTGCTGCTGCATATCGCTCGCGTAGTAGAGTTGCTGCTGCTGCTGTTGCTGCTGCTGTGCGGCATACATTTGATGTGTGGCATAAGGCTGATGCGTTATGCCCGACGACAACTGTTGCTGCTGCTGCTGCTGCTGTGCCTCGGCAGAGATTAGCGACTGTTGCTGCTGCTGCTGGTGTGTTGTTGTTGCTGCTGCTGCTGCTACTGTTGCTGGTGTTGCTGCTGGTGTTGTCGCTGTTGTTGTTGGCTGCGGCGTGCCTGGCTGATTATCACTGGAGTCGGCAGCGGCGCTGATTGTTGCATTCGCATTTGGCGAGGCAGCAGCAACAGTTGCAACAGTTGCTGCTGTTGCTGTTGATGTTGCTGCCGCTGTTGTTGTTGTTGTCGCTGCTGCTGTTGTTGTTGTGCTGTTATTGCTGCTGCTACTGCCGCCGCCGCTGTCTGTTGCAATGCCGCTGCTACTGCTGCTGCTGCTGCTGCTGGCGGCGGCGGCGGTTAGCGTCTCGGCCGCGTGCAGTGGCGGCATTTCACTTTTTATGCTCGCCATTAAGCGTCGACGTTGGCGTCTGCGTCGGCGTCGGCTGCGTCGCGCTGCTGCTGCTCATGTGGCTCGCTGTTATTGTTGCTGCCGCTGTTATTTTTATTTTTATTTGTTATTTGTTATTGTTGTTTTCTTTTCGTTGGCTGATTTGCCGATCGTTTTGTTTTTTTGTTTTTGGTATTTTTGTTTTATTTCGTATTTGTACTGCGAAAAATTGTGATAAATTGTATATTATTCATTTTGATTTGGAATTTGGATTTATTGTTTTTGTGAAGCAGAGAAAAAACACAAAACAAAACAAAAAAAAAGAAAGGCTTTTTAATCGTTCAATTTAATACACTCGATTGTTCTCTGCTTATTGTTATTGGTTTGTTAAGCGTTTATTTTCGCATTTATTTTTTACTGCAAAGTGTTAGCAATTAATTTAAAATTCAATTTGCATTTGCATTTAACATTAACGCTGACTGCGTCACATAAACACACATACACATACACATGCACACTGCACATTGCACTGTTATTGCGCTCTTTGCTGCTGTTACCAGCCCTGCGCTCTTTTTTTTCGTTTGCTTTGATTGTTTTTGCATGTGTTCAAAGAGAGCGAGAGTGTAGAAAAAAATAACTAACGTGATCACTGAACAATAGCAGTAGCAAACAGCAACTGCAGTTTTTTTTTTATATTTTCACTAATCGAAGAAAAAAAACTACAATAGAAACACAAAAAAAAAGAAGAGGAAAGCATGAAATGCAAAAATGCATTTGCATTTGCAGCTGTTATTGCTCTCTTCGAAAATGCAGCTGCTCTTTTCTGCTGCTGCTGCTGTTACTGCTGCTGCTCTGCTGCTGCTTTCACATTTCTTTACATTGTGTTTTGCATTCACGCAAAAAAAAACATGTACAAGCAACGATGATGATGATGATCAGCTATTTATCTGTCCATTGCTATCGCCATCTTCGTCGCTGTTGTTGTTGTTGTTATTGCTGCTGCTGTTGTTTGTTGTTGTTGTGATTGTTGTTGGTTTTGCTTACTTATCTGCGCCTTCGCTTTGTGCAGTTCTTAGCGGCTTGCTGCTAAACTTTGTCCGTCTCCGCTGCTGCTGCCGCCGCTGCTGCCGCCGCTGCTGCTGCTGCTGATTCTTCACCGAACACAAGACAACTGAAGAATAATAACATAAAAAAAATACCGAAACGAAGAACTCGAAGAATTGTTGGATTCTCTTTTTGTTTTGTTTTTGTATTGTGCGCGTTGCTCAAATTTAGAATTTTGATTTTTGTTTCGTTCACCGGCAAGTTTCTCGACCGTTTTCTTCTTTCTCTTTTCTTATTCTTTTTGTTCTCTCTTCTTTTTTTCGTTTTATTTCTTTACTTTTTGTTGGTTAGCTTACAATTTTTATTAAGAGCACGATCACTTTTCGGGTTTGGGTTTTTTGTTTTAACAGAACAAAAAAAAAATGTTTACGAACACAAATGGGGAAAAACAATAATTACGAATAAAACTTCTTTTTGAAGTGTCTTTTTTTTTAAAGGTATTTTCCTTCTTTTTTGCGTGTTTTAGTCCGAAATAGTTTTTTTTGCCAAAAATTTTGTTATAGATTTTTTGTTGTTGATTTTTTTTTAAATATATATTTTTATGTTTTTACATGTACAAAGAAAATGGAAACAAAAAAGGGCGCTAAAAGCTAAAATAGCCGCTCCACTCCGTTCGCACGCTTCGTCGCTTATTCGCCCGTGTCCTTCTTTCTGCTACGGCGTTCCAAATACAAATGACGGAACGGAATTGTGTTTCCAAATACAAATGACCGACGTGCATGCGGCATTCTGGGCAGCAGCAGCAGCGACAGCACGCACACACATACACATATACACGCACGCACACGCACAAATGGGCGCGCATAGAAGCAGCAGCAGCAGCGACGCTGGCAGCAACCACTGCGCTGCTGCTGCTGCTGCTGTTACTGTATGTGTGCGTATGTGTGCTATGTACAGCAACAGCGCGTTTATGTGTTTTTCGCTGACGCCGCTGCCATCGTTGCCGTCGCCGTCGCTGCCATCGCCGCCTTTTCTGTCTCTTTCTATGGCTGCATTTGTTTTTGCTTTGCCAACGCCGGCGCTGCTTTTGCATTAGTTCTTTTTGTTGTGTGTTTTTTTTGCATTTGATTTGCTTTTTATCATCTATGTATATATATATATATATATATATAAATGGACAAAATGTTGTTTGTTTCATTTGCAGCAAAAGTGTCGTCGCTTAAAGCTCAGCTTGAACTTGGCTCAGAACACAGCAAGTTGGCTAAAATCAATTTTGATTTCGCTTCACAGTTTGCAAAATGTCAAGTGAAAAATGGGAAAATTTAAAGAAATCGCAGTTCTCTTTGTTTTTTTATCCAACTTTTAACAGCTGTTTAACTTAATCAATGCGGTTTATTTGCTTTATTTGTTGGATTTGTTTTATGGCCATTATTATTTGGCCGACACATTCCTGCTCGATTAGCCAGTTTGTTTGACTCACCAAGCCTTTCTCAGACTGAAGACTCACACACACACACACACACTAACACACATATAAATCTCACACACTACTGGCCTAGTTTCTGTTGTTGCCATTTTGATACTCGTAAAACTTGTCAACGCTTTAAAATTAATAAACTCAACTTTTATGACAAAAAAAATATAGCAAATAAAAAGAATATATACACATATATATATATATAATACATATACTAGGCATATAGGGAGAACAACTACAAAAACTAGCGGGCAGAGTGCCCGACTAGCCGATACCCTGCTCTACACTTCTTCATTGGTGTTTCTTCATTGAATTTGCTGAGGACATTTGTTAACCAAATAGTAAAATATATTTTATATTATATATCAATATATAATCTTTTAGATAATATATGATTGTCAGCAATCGATTATTATCGATCTTAGAGCAACGTGCAAAGCTATCGATCGAAGATTTGAAACTCGATTTGCTGAATTCGACAGATCTTACTTGACGTCTCTATGTACACTGGATTTTGGATAAAACACTTGCCATCAATTGGAGAGAAACGTACACAGTTGTCGATTAAGCGAATTTAAGTTTGATGTTCTGAATTCAAGGTATACAGACGTCTCTATATAGCCTGATATAAGCTTTGCGATTTTGGACACAACGCTTGTTATCGATTTTCGAGAGACAAACGAAGCTATCGATAATTAATTAATTAAAAAGTTTATTGATCCAAATGCAATTGATCAATATTAAATAAATATATTCTCCTTCTTCTTCTGCCTCGACTCGATGATGCTACCCATTTGCAATGCGTACAGGGTAAAAAAAACTAAAAATAGCTGTGCGAAAAGGGTTTGAGTTGAACGCTTTTTTATTCATTTTTTTTTGTTTTTGTTGTTGGCTGCCCAGAAGTATTTAAAAATCTCACAAGGCAAATACCCAGCTAATGGCGCTCGGATACAGATACACAGATACAAATCCCCATACACACACACACACACACACACACACACGTTTGCGTGGGCCTTGAGGAAGAGTTGAGAGAGATGAAGAAGAAGAAGAAGATGGAGAAGCAGAAGAAGGCACGCCGAAAATTTACATACATGATTGTCATAAAAAATCAGCAAGCAAATTGTCAAATCCCTAAACTGACAATAAAACAATAAAGAAGACGACGCCGAAGACGGCGAAACACGACGAAGAAGTGGATGGATAGATGTATGGATGGAGGGAGGGCTGGAAGCAGGGAGAGGGCGACGTAGGCACAGACGAAGACAGCGACGAAGGTTTGTTAAAGAGGGGCGGGGAGGGGAGGGGAGGGGGAGGAGGGGAATGGTAGGGTAGGAGAGGAGGGGGTAGCGGCAGAGACATAAGCAATGGGCACCAAAACGGGCCGCAAACTTAACAAAAAAACAACAAAATCTTGTGCGAATGTGTGTGCGTATGCTTAACTACAGTGGCCAGTGGTTAAGAGCAACGGCGTGGCTCCAACTTTAAATGCCAAAATTTCAAACATAATTAATTATTTAAAATATTTCAAATTTATAACTGAGCCTTAAAATGAAACTAGTTTGCGTATGTTAAGTTTTGTACATTCAAAAATCTTTCTTAAAGAATCTTCCATGTACCCAAACACAAATACAAACACACACATGTATGTACATACAGAATTGAATAGAACTGCGCGCATGTGTAAAGCAAAGACAAGGCCAAGGAGCAGCGACAGCAATACACACATACATACATACTAAGCAGTATAAGAGCAATCATAATAACAGCAGAGTAAAAGCTTCAATTTTGATCTTAAGCAGCTGATGCGCTGTTGCTGCTGCTGCTGCCGGTTCAGGTGTGCAGTGGGATTAGGCAGTTTTATGGCGCATTTATGACACGCAACAGTTACGAGAGCGCTGGCGCTGGCGCAGACGCAGACGCAGGTAGCGAGCCTAACACAACTCTAATTACAAGGTGCGTGTGTGTCGTGCGGTGGCAGCGACAGCAACAGCGGCAACGGCAGAGGCTTTGCGTGTCAGCGTCAATCACAGCTAGCGATTGCAAGTCCTTAAGTCCACTCTCTTTCTCCCTTTCGCTCTCTTCGTGCGTGCGTGTGTGTGCGTGTGTGTGTCAGTTAATGACTTTTTAATTGAGCGCGTACAGCTGTCATTGTCAACGCCGTTACTTTTTAATTACGAGTGCGAGCCGCTGCGCAGCGCAAGAGAGCGCTTGACAGAGCGTGTGAGAGAGCGCCAGAGGGAGTGAGAACAACAATAACAACAAGCAAAACAAGAGCTTAAGCCGCTGCCGGCGGAGCTTAAACTTCAGTTTGAACTTCGTTGTTGGCTGGGCAACTTTGGATTCTGCTTATGTAATGCGAGCGCTCTGGAAAGCCATTGGCGCCGCTGCTCGCGTCGCAGTTGCCAACATACATACGTACACATGTAAATATATATATATATACACATACACATACAAAACATACATACAAATGACTCACGCTCGCATTGGCTCAGGGCCAAAGCCGTTGGTTGCCTACTCTCCCCTCCCCCTCGGTTTTTTTTTGTGGCTGCGCCGTTTGTTGTGGTTTCTGTACGTCTGCGCCCGCTTCTTCTTGTTTTTTTTTTTGTGCTAAAGCCGGCTTGGAGTTTGCCTTGTGCGTTATTGTTTTTTTATATTATTGGTGTTGACTTTGCGGCAGTAAATACATATGTGCGAAAGTATTTGTGTGTGTTATGCACACATATTTATGTAAATGTGTGCAATATGAATATTCGCTGAGTTTTTTTGCTGTAGCCCTGTAGAATTACACTAATTATTGACGCTCTTAAACATGCATATAATAATGCTCTCTTAAACATTCAATTGCTGCTTAAAGCTCCGCAGATGTATAAGGGTGAACCAATTAACCGTCGATTTGCATGTCTCGCTGAAGCTTCGCTTAAGTATGTTTGCCAACATGTGTATGTATTGTGTGTACATGTGGATGTGTGTAATGACATATCTTGTAAGATCTATTTGCTCTTCACACGATGACAATCTACAATTGACAATCACACAGCGAGAAATGGATAAGCTTCGAAAAAAAAAGTACAATTAAAATTTGGAAAATATGCATGTGATCAACGATTTCAATTTAGTTTGCCTAAATTTCTTTGTCAACATTTTCAAATATTAGATCTAAAATAAAATTCGCTCAGTGCATTTGTTGCTGCTGTTGTTTTCGTTTGAATATCTTGCCTTGGTTTCTGTTTTTCTTTCAATACATATTTCTTTCTTTTGTTTTCTGCGTGGCTTTTTCCTGTTTTCTTAACACTTCTGATGCTGTTTCTTCTTATTTTTTGAGCCAACTGATTTGCGTGTGTGTGTATGTATGTATGTATTTATGTACATATGTACTAATAGAGATGAGAGAAACTGTTTTTTTTTAGCACATCTTCTGGATTTATTTCGATCTCTTTTAAATTTTTTTTGTGAAAATGCTAGAAAAGTCAGTCATATATATTTGTACATATAACTATACATACAGATATATACACACACACATACATACAAACATACTTATACATACATACATAAGAAAACGCACGCACAAAAAAAGAGCTAAGCCAAAGCAAAGAAAACAATAAAACGAACGACAAATGCTGCTCAATCATAATTGAAAAATGCACGTCGCCAACAACAACAACATACGAAAAACAACAAAACAGAAGAGAGACAGAAAAAACAGCAGATGCACAACGCACGCAAACACACACACACACACATACACAAACACACACAGACGCAGACAAGCAGCCACGCAGGAATTGAATTTTGAAGGAATTCAATTTGAAATGCAAACAATGCAATAGCCACACACAACACACTCACACACATACAAACGGACTGTTAAACATGCCAACGCATTGCGCGCCAACTGCAACAAAATGGCAATGAAACATCAGCGATAGCAGTGTATATATATATATGTGTGTGTGTGTGTGTGAGGGACAGCAACAGCAGGAAAGAGCAGCAGCGTGCGCTGCTAAATGAGCAATGCAATGAAGAGCGCTGCCGACGTTGACTGCGACGTTGACAGCGATAGCGACGCAGCCCCTGCTGTTTGTGCGCCCGTTGTGTGCGTGTCTAATCTGCTGCTGCTGCGCTGCTATTGTTGTTGTTGTGCGCATTTTGCAAATGCATTGCATGTGCAACACGTGTGACACATAACACACACACATATATACGTACGTATGCTCTGATTTTGCAAGTTGCGTTATGTGTTTTCTTTTCGTTTTTTCGTTTGACTTTGTGCATTTTTTATGAATCAAGCATTGGCGAAATGTAAACAAACAAAAAGTAGCAATAACAACAACAGCAACAATCGGTGTGTGCAACAAGTGCATTTGCATTTCTCCTTATGCGTTTGCTTTGCTTGTTTTTTTTTTCTTGTGATTTATTAATCTTTGACTATTAATTCTTTTTGCTTGTTGCCGTTACTTTTTTAAGCCCTCTTTCCTCTTTTAAAGAGAGGATCGTAGCTTTTTGTATTTGTAATTGCATAAGCTTGTCGCATGTGTGCTGTTAATTGCTGAAAGCGAAACTCTTATACTATTCGCTCTGTTTGATTGGATCTTGAGCTTACACTATTCGCTCTCTTGGAGCTTAAGCGTGCACTTGTATTAGTGTTCTCTTTTTGCATTGCAGCTGTACTCAAAAGTAGGCAGCACAAAGCAAGTAAATGTTGTCTGTATTGGTGGGGTGGGGTGGGGTGGGGTGGGGTGGGATTCTAACGGAAACGGTATCTCTGACTTGTCAAAACTTGACTGGCATTTGTTGTCTAACTGTACTTTTGTTAAGCTCGTTTCTCTCTCTCACACACACACATACACACCCACGCACATTTGCGCCAACTTTTAATCATTAAAAATTGTAACTGTTATTAATATTTAAGGCTTTACATAAGCGCACACACACACATGCACATACACATCAGATGGGCAACTAAGCGTGTACATGCATATGTATGTATTTGTGTATATACGAACACACACACACATTAAGCTTAATTGCAAGCCATCGTGACCGTTCTCCTTCTCCCTCTGTTACTCATCTTCTCCTTCTTCTGCTCTTCTACTCTGCTGACTCTAAAATATCCAAGCGCCAATTTAAATTTAATATCGACGCGCACACACACATGCACATACGTGAGAGCCACCACCACACGCACACACACACATGTACTTCAATAGAGTGGGAGTGAGTGAGTGAGAGAGAGAGAGAGAGTGTATGAGTACTGGCTGCTGCTGTTGCTTTCTCGCTTCTCGTTTCTCGTAAATCTATTTGGCACATTCATGCATAAAGTATTTAGTATCTTTGAGATACCTTTTTAACCGCATGGCAACTACACACATACACATATGTACATACACACCACTCACACACACACACACACATGTCCATTGCTGCGGATGACAGCGTAAAGTTCAGATGGCAGCCAACCAAAAGCGCGGACAACGGCCACAAAAGATGAGCGCAAAAGCAGCAAGCAGAGGCAGCAAACGTCCGTCCAACACTTTCACTTGCCAATTGGCCAGCCTTCTCTCTCTTTCTCTCTCTCTCTCTCCTTCTCTCTCTCGCTGTGCATGTGTGTGCGTCTGTGTGTGTGTGTATTTGACTGTCGCGCTTTGGCGAAAATAAATTAATTTCAAACGTGAGGCTGGCGAGAGTCTGTAAGTAAGCAAATACAATTTGAACTACTACAATGCACACACACACAAACACACACACACACACACACGCTTACACATCCATCCACACACACACACACATGCACACTTTTAGATTCACTTTTTAGATACACATATTCAAATTTTAGACTTGAATAATATTAATAATACGGTTTGATCAATCGTAGAACTAAATACACTCAGAAAAATCCTGAAACTGCTCACATCTGGCAAAACGATCCACTGATTGTTCCTCAGTCAACTATACACATATATATAATATGTTGATCAATTCTGATCGCAGCAAAAAAAAAAACAAAGAAATATTTTATCCGATATCAGAAGATAAATTTTCGAATTTTTTCCTTGACCGAAAAAGACACACGAAGCAAATGTTAAAATTTATATATTTAATTTCATAAGAAAAAAAAAAGATTTGCCTTTAATTGAAGTTCGCTCAGTGTATTTCAGAATCGATCGATTAGGTGCAATTTCATGAAAATTACTTTTATGTTTCACAAGTTTCTCAATCATTTGTTTGGATACCTGCTTAAATGGCTTGATTACAAATAGAATATATTATATTGTATAGATGTATATATATATATATATTATGTTAGTCAGGATAAGTTGTTGAAACTCCAACTTCAAATGGGTGGCAAGTGGCAAGTAATTTAACGCCTAATTGTATGCAATGAGAATTTACATTTGAAGATATTGGTTTTTGAAGTTTGAGATATCTGTTTTGAACATTAAGTTGAGCACAGAGCGGAAATTATGCATGCTGTGGCTTTGAGGGCGGTGGGGCGGTTTTTTGGAATCTGGGCAAAAAATAATCCAGGTCTAAGTACCAAAGGCGAACCAAAAAACGAACGCCACAAATGAAAATGAAAATGAAAATGAAAATGCGTGCCTCGTGTGGCTCGTGTGTAGTTTTTGGCCAATGGACGCAACATGAGACGCCCATCGATAAACCAAGCACACAACAAGGCCTACCCATACGCACACACACACGCACACACACACACACGCACACACACATACACGCACACACACACACACACATGAGGCAAACGGCAGCAACTCGCAAAGGGATAATTTACGAAATTTGAATCTTAGAAAATGTTAAAAGCATTTCGTTTCTCTGTGTGTGTGTGTGTGTGTGTGTGTGTGTGTGTGTGTGTGTGTGCCTGCGCATGTACAGCGATCACTCACAAAATGCGAACGCTTTTAATTCGCAAACAGTAAAATAATCATTTTAATATTCAAAAAATTAGCGTTGATTTGAGAAAAGTAAAAAATAAAATAATTATGGTAATCAAATGTTTTTACATTGATATATAGTTTTATAAAATATTCTGGTTGCATAAATAAATTATGAATAAGTATAAAAAAGAAGTATTTAATAAAAAATTATGACTTCATTCTAGATTAGAAAGGACATTTGAAAAGAATCTAATCTTATTAGAATAGAATTAGAATATACAAAGTAAGACATGGAAAAATAAGAAAAATGTTCGTTTTCTAAATGTGGGCACTTAGGGAGTCTTTACTGTATTTGAAAATTGCAAAATGTCTACATGGACATTGAAAGTCAGGAGCAGCATTCGCAGCAGTCGCCGCTTGCCCAGCTCACCCCTACTTCCCCCTCCCCTCCTCCAGCCGCCTGCCTTCCACTTCAGGCGTGCCACACTCTTCTGCATCGTCCATCGTCTACATCGTCACACACACTCATACGCATACATATGCACACACACACACACACACACACACACACACACACACACACATACCAGCATACATCTTGCGTCCTTGCTCAAGCTCATTTGTACGGCGCGTCGTCGTCTGCGTCTGGCTGTGTGTGGCACAGTGGGACAAATCCGCAAAATTGCCAACACAATGTTGCCATGCCCTGAAGCCATAAGAAGTGGCTACAAATTTTAGATTGCAGTTTTGGTATATATATCAGCAACTTGACCAGCATCAACAACCGAGTCTGAACAAGCCGATCTCGGGGACTAGGAGAGTTAACGAGTTAAAGTTTGGTATATATAAGTTTTTATTTACCATAGTCAGATCAAGTTTATTTTATTTTGTGCTATCGATATTTGCACCCGTTTTGCGAGTATCGATAAATATCGATATCCGGAACAATCTTCGTATGTATTTAAAAGCTGAGACTGCTCTGAAGTAGTTCTCGACGGAACTTTCTCTTCCTTTAATACAATTTTCAATACCAATATATCTCCTTTGATCCTTTGAACGTACTGAACTATGTTCAGAGATGTGCATATCTCTTCCCTTCTTTTTCTCTCTCTCTCTTTCCTTCTGCTTCTTAGCTTATTTTTTATTACCAATTTTTGATCTGATTTGCATCTTTTCTGGGTTTCCCCAATTCTTGCAATAAATATAAGAAAAAAATAAAGTTGTGGATATTTATTATGTCCTTATTTGATTTATTTGTTCTCTTTCAATTTAAAATTAAATTTATTTAATTTAAATCGCAATTTCAATTTGATATAATTGAATTTGTAACTTCAATTTTGAATTTAATCTTTAATTTTTTATTTACCTAAAATATCCACATTAAATAATTAATTAATAAATTTACTTTATTATTTATTATTTAGCAAGCTTCTGCTTTTTACCCACAGTGCAGTGGCTCAGCCTCCCACTCCCACGCCCACTACCCCCCACCCCACTCTAGTTTTGTGTAAAATATGCATACGTAACGGGCAGCTTGGCTGTCAGTGTCTGCGTGGGGGGACTGCTGGCGTAGGGGAGGGGAGGGGAGGGGGTGGGGGGAGTGGCGGAGTGGTGTGCGGTAACTGTTGTTGGACGATAGACGACGACGGGCCACGGGCCACATTTGGCTTCCTGTATGCTAGAGCCCCTTTGCCTCCCCTTCACCCTTGCTACAATTTTAAGCTGCCCCAAAACTCGGCAGTTGGGCACACACTCACACACACTCACTCACACACACACACACACACACAAATTTCGTTGAGCTGTTTTGAATGTGTGACAGCCGCCCACCACTTGCCACGCCCATCACATGGGCCAACTGCCAACTGCCAACTATGAGAGATGCGTGCGAAGTGAGGGCGACTTTCTTTGCTGTTGCTGTTGTTGTTGCTGGCAAGTTTCCTTGCCCAATTTTCATTTTCATGTCTCGCTTTCGAAAATGTAAACTCATCATAAGTGGACCAGAGTGCGTGTGTGTGTGTGTGTGTGTGTGTGTGTGTGTGTGTGTGTGTGTGTGTGTGTGTGTGTGGTCGAAAGGACTAAAGCAGACGTCGTCATTGGCATCGTGAGTGAGTGCGACTTGGTAGGCGTGGGGGGCAGCTGAGTGAGCGTGAGCGTGAGAGGGAGAGGGAGGGAGCGGGAGAGGGAGTGGGAGGTGGTTGGGGGAAATTATATTGTGCGTCGCAAGTGTTGTGAATGGACACACGATGCCTGTGTCTACAATTTTGGTGGCATACATGGGGCACAGGGGGAAGGGGAGTGTGTGAAGGAGGCACAGAAAGTGGGCACAGAACGGATTTTACAATGCGGCATATGTAAATATAAGTAAATAAATAAATACATACAAATATACATAGGCTAAGCAGAGATATAAATTGAAATCTGAAATTAAGAATCAACAATCTTAAATCAAGCAAATCCCCTTCACAATGACCCCATGAAAAAGACTACAATACCAGCATCGAAATCTGGCTATAAATTTTAAAAATTACAGATATTATATATATAGATATATATACTAGATCAGCACATCAGCTTAGTCGAGTCCGTGTTTCTGTTTGTCTGACAATCTATAGAAGATCCACAGATAACTAGAATTCAAAATACTTCACTTCGCTACCAGATCAATTTGATATCAATTTGATTTGTCCTCGATAACTTTTGATATATCGATAACTGAAAGGAGCAGTATTTTTAAGAGCTTTGAGGCCATCATCATCATTCCTGCTTCCGTTGATGCTTGTTGAACTTGAATCAAGAATATATATATATATAACTTTTTTTTATAAATATTATAAGTTTGTCACGCATCGAAACAGACTTTTCCGACCCCATAAAATACACCCAGCTAAGTCGCAAGTTGGAACTCGGCTCACATAGGTCTTCTTAGTTTTGACTGCGGGCATATTGCTATATAGCTGGGATAGGAAGAATCGGTCGAAAGATAAGCTTTTGTATGAAAATCATTTCTTACAGTGTTGAATTATTATTATTACCATAATTATTGCTATTATTGAGTCTAATGTGCCTTGTCTTTAGCAACTCTACTCATGGACAAATCATTCTCGAGACAACCTTGCCTGGCTAGCTGAGAGCCTTGTTGGTGTATCCTTTTTCGGGATTAGATAGTCTCAATTTTAGACCAATTCCAATAATAATAAAGAACAGCTATTAAAATCCGTTTGTCATCTTTCACTTACAGTTAATATATCCAATCTGGACACGCGAATATCGAACGCCGATCAGCTGCTGCCAATGGACATTGATAAGTTCCGAGTTCTAGAAACCTGTGGACAATTGGAGTTGGAGTTGATCTAAACTTTGGATGATTAAGTATTCTACACCTGGTGAGTATTTCAATTGGTTCCACTCTTAATCTTGGACGTAGTTGAGTTGAGTTGAGTTGAGTTGAAAAGTTGCTTGCTTGGTGGTTGCTAGTTTCTGCCTGGTGGCCAACAAGTTGAAGTCATGCATGAGTGTGTGTGTGTGTGTGTGTGTGTGTGTGTGTGTGTGTGTGTGTGGTTCCTTTGGTCCACGTGGTGTGCGTCGTTGTCTGGCAACAAAGGCAGCCAACCACCGACCATAGACATGACTGCCCCTCCCTCTCTAGTTGCAGCTTGACTCCAAGCACCCGACTTGGACTTCGGCATTTGCTCGTCTCCTGTTCGTCTGTGTGTGCCTGTGTGTGTGTGCCTGTGTGTGTGTGTGTGTGTGTGTCTTCTTCCTGGCGGTGTGTTTCCTTTTTTGCGTAATTTACGAGATTATTTCGCACACACACACTCGCACACACACGCATATGGATATGGACACACAGCTACGCATAATGATGTTGGCTTGTCTTGGACAGCAGCAGGCGGGCTAGTGGGCAGGCCAGGCCAGGGCTGAGCTGGTGGTGGGGGTGGTGGGTTGGTGGGTTGGTGGGGAGTTTGGGTGGTTTGGGTGGTTTTTCGGCTTGTCGTAGTTATTGCTTGCGGGCATTCATTTTAATTTTAAAACAACAGCAAACGAGGCAAGGCCTAAAACATACAACGCTTACAAATGGCAAACAATTTGAGCTACACATGTGTGTGTGCGAGTGTGTGTGTGTGTGTGCGAGTGTGTGTGCGTTTGCTTTAAGGGTTGCCAGGCATATCTAATGACAGCCAACTACTCGCATCCAATATTCATCTGCTGCTGCTGCTGCTGCTGCTGCTGCTGCTGCTGCTGCTGCCTGGGGAACATTACGTTACATTACATAGTTCAAATAGATACAGTTGGAGGGTATCGAGATAAAGATATGGATTTATTTCAGATCGAATAGTGGACGGGGTGGCAAGTCAAGCCAAAGCCAAAAAGATACATTGAGCGGATTGAACTGCTCAAAAGTGTACACAGCAATAGCTTTGTCAAATCGCTCAGAGATTTGTAGAAATAATACCAAAAATACAGTCTCAAAACTTAAAGATCCCTAATGGATTATGGATAGCAAGATAGCTTGAAGAGAAGGGGGTAAACAATCAACGATCGCAAAGAGTAGCAATTTATAATAATTAAGGTAAACTGAAAAGGCAGAAATAGTTTCTAGATTATATTTGATGCTGAAGAACTTTGCAATTTACAGACCAATTCAAGAATAGCACAATGCACAGGTGAAATCTGATGAGGGATCGCCAAATTCTTAAATGCTTATTGAAATACGCTTGTCAAACTTAAGCTTCGAAAGTCCATCGAAAGGAATATCCAAAATCATCACTAGGATCAAGTGGATTGAGTTTTTTTTACCTGAGTCCTTGCCCAACTTTTGTATATAATAATACATATTTATATATATTCATATTTGATCGGTTTTAAATGAGAGAATGTGGAAAATGCAAAAGCTGTGTTTTGTCCAAGCATTTTCTTTCATGTGTCAGAAGCCAGAGAAATAATAAAAACGAAAACCCTTTTGCCAGCAGGGTGTGGGGCAGGGGGCTGCTGCTGGTGGACAATTTCAGTGTCATTAGTTTTGAATAAGCCATAAATTAAAGATTAAAATGTATGCAGCATGCGGCTTCATCTTCTTCTTCTTCTGCTCGCTGCTGCCGCTTCTCTTTTTGGTTGTTGTTGCTGCTCTTAATGGACATTGGCAAGCGGCCGGCGGCGTTATGTGGAAAGGGGTATGGTGTGCGTGTGTGTGTGTGTGTGTGATGGGGGTGGGCAAGTTTTGGTTACTTGATGGCTTGAAAAGTGAAAGTGAAAGGGAAACATAAGTCCAAACAATGGCCAAAAGGCAGCCTAACGACTTCTGAAGGAGGAGAAAGCGGCCAGTCAAGTTGCAGAGTGGGATGAAGTATGAAGGATGGGTGGATGGGTGGGGAGAGGCTGTACAATGACGGGGCAACTTTGTTGGGAGCAGCACCCACTCCCAACACTCAACACACACACTCGCACACTCGCACACACACACACACACACACATATGCGACCAACCCCCAGAAATAAAGCATTGCAAAATTTGCATATGCGTTGTGTGTGTGACTGAGTAACAAGAACTGCTGGCGTAGGTAAATTAGTTTGCTTATATATGCGTGTGTGTGTGTGTGTGTGTGTGTGCGTGTGTGTGTGTGGCGTGGGAAGGTGGTGCGCACTTTCCAGCCGCCTTTAAAACTGCACTCAGAGAAATTGAAGACAGGTACGTAATTTAGAAACTTTGCCTAGGCCTGGAAGTATTTGAATGAAAAAGACATAATTTGAGCTTGAGTATGTACCAGGCAGAAGTTAGTATATATATTATAGTATATATTCTTGATCAGCATCAGCAATCGAGTCGATCCAGCCTTGTCCGTCTGTCCGTCCATATGAACGAGCAGATCTCGCAGATAGTAAGAGCTACTGAGTTAAAGATTGGAATATATAATATAATTTTATCGATACCTATAATCATGTCCCGTATATCGATACAAATCGATTACCCATTGAAATAGCAGAGACAATTGTAAAGATATAGTCTTCATATATATATATATATAATATAATCTCAAATATTATTGCTTAATTGCTCAAATAATGGACTTAGAGTGACTACTACTGTTGACCTTGACCTTGGAGAAGGTTATCAGACAAATGGCAAATATATAAATATATGTAAATATAGGCTTCAATTGAGTAAAAGCAAAAATAAAGCATTTATTTGAACTGAAATGTTGGAAATGAACATCATATTTTTCTGTGTGTGTAAGTTGGCGTGTGTGTGTGTGTGTGTGTCCAACAACTGCCCAAGCTGGCCAGCCCACAGCCACACACACACACACACACACACACACACACACACACATACAGGCACATACACACACACACATACGCACTTGGCATCTCGCTTTGACGCATGCCCGAAAAAGTATGCAACACAATTGTGCTAACTATGTTGCCCAATGCGTGAGCGGAGGTTGGGCCGCAAAAGGGGTGTGGGGTGGGGGTGGGGGATGGGGTTAGAGCCAAGTGAGCTTAATGTGTGTGTGTGTGTTTTTCTATTGTCAAATGCAAAACGTCTACAACAATGGACAGCATCAGCAACCCTTACAGAAACAACTATACCCCAAACCAGCTCGACCCAAACCCCAAATGCCCAACCCCGGCCCCCCAGCTAACATGCTGGCAACTATGTATAACTACAACTATAAACTACAAATGAATGCCCATGTTTCCTTTAACACCCCCCCCTCCCACACACACACACACACACACCAACAAACACCGCCTACATTGTTCGCTTTTCAGTTTTGATTATCAAAATAACTTAATTTATGTTGTTGCTGTATGTGTGTGTGTTGCCGGTGTGTGTGTGTGTGTGTGTGTGTGTGTGTGTGTGAGAGTATTTGTATGTGTGTTTGTGATAGCTGCCGCTAAACGGGCAGCTTAAGTGACGCAAATGTGGCAGTTTTACATACATAGTTGCCTCTCATCGCTGTTGTTGTTGGCTGCTGTGCTTTTATTTGAGCCATCAAAAACTTTTGTCCAACATTGTTGCACTTTGATTGTCATTGTCATTGTCGTAGTCATTGTTATTGTCAGTGTTATTGTTCGCATTTAATTTAAATGCCCAACACAATTTGTTTTCTTTAATTTGAATGCCTAAGCCGATTGGGACTCAACCACAAAAGTTGACAACAAATAAAACTCTATATTTCTGAGTGGCAATTAAAGTGTATATACCAAAAGCAGTCAACAGCTGACACCTGGCTTATCGAGAAAAGTGCGTTCTGCGCATTTTCAAATTTCCATTATCTGCGCCACAAAGTGATCCGATCTCCGATCTCCGCTCTGCGATCTCCGAGCTATATTCAATTCATTTCATTCAACTTTCTCATTATTTCAATTTGCTTTTATTTATGTAATTTTTGCGTTAAATAAAATTCGAATTTTCTTAAATATGCTTTCCAATGCGAGTCTTTTTCTGGGCAGTCCGAATGTTCTAGGTTAGGTTAGGTTGGGGAAAACAGCCACTACCCCGACCCACTTGGGCCATTATTGGACTATTTCCCCCTTTTTTCGTTATCCTTCAGTGCACCTGAATAGCTCGGTTGCAGATTGAGATGCAGAGTGGAAGTGATGAAGCGATCTTCCAGAGAATCTTATATTTTCTCTGTTCACAAAATGATGTATTGTTTTTTGGGTAATTTCAATTTACAAAGTTTTGTTTTTCCGTTTCTTGTTCCAGAATTCGCCCGACTGAAGTCAGGGAGCATTGCTGCTGTCGGTGAGTGCATTTCTTTCTTTGTTTTTTTGCAATAGTTCCCACTTTATTTGAAAATTGTCTGGGCTATGTTTCTTACTTATCGGTCAATGGGGTGTGATGGGAGCGGGGACAACTATCGCATTTGAGTCGCTGCTGTCGAGTTGTTGTACGTTTTCTAATTTCGCAAATGAAAACATTTATAGAACAAAAGAATATCAAAGCTTAAGCCTCATTAAGTGATGTGCTCCGCCCACTTAATCGCCGCCATCCCAACCCAACCCAACCCAACCCATCTTGCAGCACTTGAGCACTTTATGGAAAACATCAACCCATCTAAGTTGTAGCGCTTTCAAGTTCGAAAGAAGAAAGAAAAAAATATAAAAAAGCCGAAAGCCCACAAGGTCCAATTAAACATAATTTCGTAGCCGCCGCCCCCTTTCGAGACCCCGCCCACGCATCAAAACGGCAGGGCACAAAAAAAGAGAAAAAGAAAAAAGTTGCGCAAAACTTATTGCCCATCTTTTATTTTATTTTATTTTTTTATTTTTTTATTTTTTATTTTTTGTGTTGAAAAGGATGAAAAATGAGTCGCATAAATGATAAGCTAAATGCTCGACTCGCCAGTGCTCTGCACAGCTAAAAAAGGACTAATATAACCATAATAATAATAATAATAAGACCACCATAATCAGTCTGTATGGGATATATATTCCTGATCAGTAGCCAATTTGCTGTTTTTATATACACATGCATCAGTCTATCTTAATAAATATTGCAAGCCAATGCGTCTTTTTGCTCTACGAATCGGCGGGATCGCTTCACTATAACCTGTACAAAGATATTAAGCAAAGTTGTAATATTTTCCAAATCAGATATATATATATAACTAAGTGGAATGACCCCCAACGATGCAACCGACACCAATTGGCCTTCGGGAAGGCAATAGCCAGTAAATAAGTGAGCTTCGACGATGGACATAAGGAGCTGCGAGCCCCTCCCAGCCCCCTCCCAGCCCCCTCCACTGCTCGACTCTCCTCGACACCCATCGTCTTCCCTAGTCCCTCCGCCACATTGGCATCGGCACAAGGGTTGTCCACTAGGTAAATGAAATCGACATTTATATACATTTGAAATAAGATGCTAAACGCACAGCGGCAGCCAGCGGAGAGTGCTCAACTTGCAGATATCCTGTAAGCCATCCTGGTTGCACCAGTGCTGCAATAAATACAAATGTTAACCCTGTTATCAAAAGTTAATCTTTATCAAAATTGAGAAATGCCCAAATGTTCTTCATTCAGTTTGTGAATAGTTAACTTGTGATAAAAATACTGTGTACTATTTGCCGTGAAAGGTCAGCGCAAGGTAAGCATTATGAGAGGATTAGAGTAGCCCTAACTAAAGATGGCTGAAATGCGGCAAAGGCTCTCCTTTATCCTTGCCAAAAGTAGTTGACGGGAAACTATAAAAGCGAAATTTGCAGTTTATTGTAATGAATGATTCAATGATATTGATATAATCAAAAATAGTCAGTCGTACAGATAGCCAACAGTTTGACTCGATCTGTGATCCATATACATGTAAATATATATACCTTATACGCTGCCCTTAATATACAACATTTGAAGTTTGCAGGGTATGGCTAAAAACAAAAAAAAACCCTGTCTTTGTAATGCTGTGTAAATAACTTAAGCAGCAAACTCAACCCACAAACCTAACCCCATCAGCCCAGTTTGCCTCCCACCATGCCACCATGCCACCATCCCACCATTCCACACCCCCAGCTCCAGCCCCAGCTCCAGCTCCAGCTCCAGCTCCAGTCCAGTTCACAAATACTCATAAACTTGTTGTGCATATAGCGCTAAGTATATTAATTAATTGAAGGCGTTTGCCATTCGCCCATTGGTCAATTGCCCAGCTGCAGAACTTTTTATTCCCTTTCCCATTTGTAGCAGAAGGTCGCAATAGATCAAATGTTGGGCTTAGACTGTGATCTATGCGTGAGAGAGAGACAGAGACACGCACAGAGAGAGATAGATAGATAGATAGAGATAGAGAGAGAGAGAGAGAGAGAGAGAGAGAGAGAGAGAGATTTGTGTGTATGCTATTATAATTATTGTCCTTTTACTTCGCCTGCTGGTTGGTTATAAGGCACAGGGCACAAATTGTTAGCTTTAGCAGAAGGGCTTGGATGCCAGGGTCTACAACAGGTGGCTTTTGACCAGTGCTGCAGCTGTTGAGTCCATGAGTGAGCCAAGTGTGCTGATTTCTTTGCAGGCACTTGCAGTTAGTTAGCTACGAGTGCACTCTACAATGAGAGGAAGAGAGAGAAAGAGAGTAAGAGAGATAGAGAGGGAGATAGTAGAAGGGCAGGAGAGAAAGGGTACATTCATAAACGTTTTACTGGCACCAGAGAGATAGAATAAGAGATGTAGAGAGAAAGAGAGAGAGTAGAGAGAGCAGAGAGAGCAGAGAGAGTAGAGAGAGCAGAGGCAGCAGAGACAGCAGAGAGCAGAGAGCAAAGAGATAGCATTCATAAACTTTTTACTGGCTCCACAATACATGAGTAATCTCTCTCTCTCTCTCTTTCTCTCTCTCTCTCTTGACTAGCTTGCTACTCTCGTGAAAGAGCATTTATTACCGTTTTACATTCATAAGCGTTTACCTGGCACTACAACATATGAATAGTTATCTCTCTCTCTCTCTCTCTCTCGATCACTCTATCTCTCTCTAGTGACTCTCATGCGAGAGCATTCGTAAACGTTTTACTGGCATCGCAAAGAATATTCTATCTTTATATATACATTCTCGCAGCTGCTCTTTTTACTGCTCATCTTACATACAAATATATATCCTAGAATTATTGGGTATATTTGGGGTATTTATGTGTGCAATAGACTTACAAATTTAACTGATTCGATACTAGAGTAAAGAGCTTTTACTGGTCGAACAGTTCCTTATTATTTTATTATTATTTATATTTATTATTTCTCCGCTTTTGTGCTATGAACTCACTAAAAATGAGTAAAAAGGGTATATTGAAGTTGTGCTGTAGTATGTGACAGACGAAGGTAGCATGTATATATATATATATTCTTGATCAAAATCAGCAACAGCCATTATAGTTCCCCTTTTGTATGAACGAGTCATTCTAATTTGTATTATAAGTTGTACATTTCAGTAGAAGTGCATTTAATCGTTAACTTTACCCGTTTTCCCAAATGCTGATAAGAATCGATCGATTTTGAAGACTTAGCTTTCGAATCGAGGATGAATACACCTCAATATACTTTAGGCAATTTCCTCAAGATGGGCTAAGAAACTTTAAAGAAATTGTGTATTAAAATCAGCCAAATTGCACAGACATACTTTTCAAAGAATCGATAGAGAATCCGAGATATCATTGAAAAACTTGACTGTTGAATCAAAATACTGGGAAAATGTATAGTCAACATACTTTTCATTGAGTGGACATTCAAGAATGTAAGAAATCAGTCATCAAATTTGCTATTGTAAATCGAAAAAATCATTTATCTTGCAGCATTTTAAGGCGAGAATCAGCAAATATTTTAAGGATCGATAAACGACATTTGTGTCAAAGTTGCAAGAAACTAGAAAGCCTTCTTCAAGCAGTGGCAATAAGCAGACTTTCAATTTGCTATCAGTACGTATTACCTATATTGGCAACAGAGTATTTCACAGTCGGCTACGCGGCGGCTGCGACGACATTCTCTCACTTGAATTTTTTTTATTTTACACTTTTTGCTGGCCGCTTTTTTCTTGAACTTTTTTATTCGCAAAGAAGAAGAAGAAGAAGAAGCAGTTGCGATTGCCACCCCTTTACCTGATTTGTGTGGACCGTTGTCCGCCGCAGCCGAGAGGCCGTAGAATGTGGCAAGTAGGCGGCCGTAGAGCTGTGCGCCACTTGCTCCTGGGGCAGAGGCAAAAGGCTTTCTTTCTGCTCCTGCTGCTGCTGCTGCTGCTGGTCCTGCTGCTGCTGCGTATATTTTCCTTCGTTGCTTCGTTTCTTGCTTGATTTTTTTCAGACTTGTTTTTTAGTTTTATTTACTCGCCTCGACTGGCGTACACTTTATGTCCAATTTTTCCGACATGTATTCGCCGCGTGTTTTTTTCTCGTTTTCTCTTTTTTTTTTCTTTCTTTTTTTTTTTTTTTTGCTGCTCGGTGTTTAAATTAGAACTTTGTTCGTGCTTTGAATTTTTAAGTTATAAACTCAAGGGGGTATTTTTTTTTGCGTTACTTTGTCCGTTTTCTTTTTTTTAGGCGTTGCTGGGGCTAAAGTGAAAAAAAGGGGAAAATGAGTTTCACTTTTGCTTGCGAACTTGAAAGTGGGAGAAAGTGGGGGGTAGGCAAGTGAAAGTAAAAACGAAAGTGAAAGTGCGTGGGCGAAAGCAGCAGCAGAAGAAGACATCAGAGCAAGCAGCAGCAGCAGCAGCGGCAGCGGCAGCAGGCGGACTGACAGCAGGGAGATGAGGCAAGTGGGGGGATTGTAGCAGCCGTTGATACATTGCGTCCACTCTAAATGCTCCACTGTGGCCGCACCGGCAGCTGCTGCCTGTGTGGGTTGGGATTTGGGCGGGTGGACGGGATGGGGAATGGGCTGCAGGTCCGCCAGGAACTGAGGTCCTGCGAGAGCCGCACACACACACTTTGGCTATTATCAAATTGAACAGAAATAAATGCGACTGCATGTGAGTTGAGGATGCGAATGGGATGGGGATGGGGATGGGGCTGGGGATGGGAGAAGGAGGCTGGCAAAAGGACTCCTTTAACATAGTTGGAGGGAATATGTTGTCAAAACTAATGAGAGGATTAGAGTGGCACTAACTGAATATATCTCAAACGTTGCCAACGTTACCTAAAAAGTAGTTGAAGGCTAGAAACTAGAAAATCCAAATGCGCAAATGTTTTTCATTTGATTTCTTTTTTTTTTTTGCTTTTTGTGTGATAAATACTATGTGGTAAAAGCATACTTTGACATCCTTGCAAGGATCATGGCAGGGAATCTGCAGGGAGAGTACAGCTGACAAAACTAATGAGGGGATTGGAGAAGCTCTAACTTAAGATTGCATTGCTCAATTAGCAAGCAATTTTTATTTGAATTGACAACTTGAAAGATGAAATTATGACACGCTTCGACTTCTCCCACGGCTTTTTGATGGACTTGATTGAAAGTTCACAGGGGCTATTTAGTCTCATTGTTGGGATTCAGATGCGACTTTAACGCAAATAGATCAAAAACAAAACAAAATTTGCTCACTTTCTTACCAGACTTGTTATTAGTTATGGGTTATTGCTGGCTGACAAAGTTGTATCTTCTTCATCAGCAGAAGTGGTTTGAGCAAGGAGGAGTAGGTTTCTGCCCCGTTGCATGTTGGGAATCCTTTGAATTGGCATTTCAAGCTGAAGCAAAAGCACTCCACAATTACTTAAGCAGATAAAATCATGCAATGGCCAAGTGAACTATCAAAAGATTCGCTCTTTTGCTCACTTTTCACATTCAGCAGAATATTTAATTTAATGAACGCAAGCTATCGTCTGATTAGAGTGTGTGCGACTAGAAGATACCCTGTCCGCAGTAACTTTAGTCTAATCGTGACGAGTTCGAGAATGAGTTGCACATGCAGGTAAATTCCATCTTTAACTGACAGAAAGTTCGCATGGAGAACAGAAAATAGACAGACTGAAATATCGTGTCAACTGGTAAACATTTATATATATATATATATAAAAACATCTTGTTACTGCAAGTGTTTTCTGAAATTAAAGGCAAACCGGACACTGGGAAAGGGGATGGGGAGGGGAAGGGGAAGAGACAACGGATATTTGGGACAAAAAACAACTTCAGGCTCAGGCCCAACTCCGCACTCCATAGAGAAGAATAACATTAATGTGTTCTTCTTCTTCTTCTTCTTTCTGTTTTTCCGACTAACCCCAAGATAGCAAAGGCAGGGAGAGGGGGAGGGGTGTGGACAGTGAGGACATGGGCACATAGATATCGGGTAATGAGGCCGAGTGCAACCCTATCTGTGTTATTAAAAATTTCCATTTAAAAAATAAATGTAAACTAAATAGAAACTGAAACTGAGGGCAAAAATTTTGATTTTAACCCCGCTTTTTGCCACCAGCCCAAAAAGCAAAACGCGGCAAAACTTTTTTAACCCTTTTCTTTAATTAAAAAAAAGAAAAAAGAAAATGCTAAATATATATATGCTGTTCTCTCTCTCTCTCTCTCTCTCTATACATATATATATATATATATAAGGATATATGTATATTTATATATATATATGCATAGAGCAGGACAGCTGGCGCTGAATTTTAAAATGCTTTTCAATACACCAAAAATGAAAAAAAAACAAAAATGCGGAGGAAAAAATGGAAAAGCAAGACGAAGGCAAAAGTACATAAATTTCGACAGCCGTTGCCCCGAAAGGGTTAGACGCAAGGGGCTGGGGTAGACCCCCTCCCCGCCCACTTGACGGTAAACGGGAAAACCAAAGAAAATGTAAAGTAATTATTTTGCATTTGCGTAGATAAAATTAACGATGATGGCGACCAAAGAAAGCATAAAAGGAGTGGACAACAACAACCAAAAAAACCAAAAAAATAAAAGAGGAAAGCGCCGAAAAAGTTTCGCAGGGGCAGTGACAATGGCAAACCTCAACTGCCCCCTCCAACCCCCCCCACCCCTGCTACACCCACACCACGCCCAGGGCGTCACTAACCCCATCATTATGCCAATTCAGCCGTCAAAACTTTGTGCGTATTTTAATTTTTCTTCTCCTTTCACTGTCTGCTTTTCTTCATCTGCTTCTTTCTTTCTTTTTTTCTTTCTGTTTTTTATTTTTGTTTTGTTTTGTCGCGTTTTATGGCCTGGAAAAGGTTTGGACTGTTGATTTGGGGAGTGGAGGGGGCGTCGGAGGGCAGGAGGGGGAAGGGGTTACAAGTACTCTGATTGGGGCGTCTTTTGCTGCTTCTTCTTCGCTCTGGCTTTTTTGTTGTTGTTGTTGTTAAGTGCGTGTGCTTGATTTTCGTTGCTGTGATTGCGCCACGCCGCCCACCCCCCCATCCCCCTCCTCCTCCTCCTCCTCCTCCTCCTCCATGCCCCCCTGCCAGCCCGTTCGTCAACCAATTTGAATATGCATGGAGCGTAGTTGTTGCCCAGTCTCCGATGCATATATGCCATGTGCGTAGCCCCTGATCAATGGCAATAATACTAAGGGGTGTAGGTGGGTGGGGGCGGGGGCTGCTGTAGAGCTAACCTCTAGTTCTGTTCTGGATGAGCATCATCTATTTATCCATCTGGCGAACTTTCGACAGATGTAGATGCTCCGCGGAATGTAACTGACCCATCTCAGGGAAGCTATACACGAAATGGCATTGCGATGCAGCACATTCGGAGCAAGACAAACTTCCGACAATTGCCTGAAGATCAGTGGGAAGTCTCTTCGGATCATAGCCAGCATCCCAAATGGGACAACCTACAACAAGTTGCGATTGGTGCCACGCCTAATCTTGAAAAGCAATCTTTCGACCGATGACTCCTATGCCAGCTATATGCCTACAGTCGAGCCTAGTCAGTCTTCTAACATGCTCCAGCGACTTAACACTGTAAAACAGTAAATTTCACATAGTTGGGTGGATAGAGGCGCATTTCTGGCTGATTAGATCGACTCAAGCGATTGTTGCTGATCAGGAATATATATGTAGATTTTTAGCTTCAAGTGCAAAGTTTGACAACGCTTTGCAGCAGCCGTCTGCGACCCCATAAGGTATATATATATATTCTTGATTAGCATTAGCTGTCGGGCCGATATAGCCATGCCCGCTCTTACTTATTTCTCACCACTTTGGGTATACTCTCAAAGACAAGGAGCAAAGGGGTCAGAATCCTTTTCTAAGCAGCATCATTAGGACACTTATCTTCATTCTCCTCCCCCTCTGCTCGTTTTGTGCGACGCCTCTGCCTATTTGATTTGTTCAGCTGTACTTTGCTCTCGCTACTGCTCTACTCCCCCCACCCCTACTCCCTGCCTCCTCCACCTCCTACGCACATCCTACGCACTTTTTTTGCATACCAACAACAACAATCGCTTGGGCAAAAAAAAAACAAAAAACAAGAGGAAAAAACCAAGAAAGCAGGCAAGATGAAAAAGGGGTTGATTATGGTCACTAGTAAATTGGTAGTACGCAACGCCCCCCTCTCCACACCCCACCCCCTGCCTAGCCACCCATCGCGGTCCAGTTAAAGCAGGAGGAGGACGAGGACGAGGACGAGCAAGCAGGAGCAGGAGCAAAGCGTCGACAACGACACGACAAGGACAAAACAAAAACTGCGAAAAGTGGATGGTTTTTTTGTTATTTTTTTTTGTTATATTCTTTGGCTGCTGTTGATTTTCCTCTTTATTTATATATATATATATATATACATATTTATATATAGAATTTATTTTTTTCCTTATTTTCTCCTTTTATTTTTTTTATTCGCGCGCAATTTTCAGTGAGTTAAGAATTTAGTCCACACTCCCCCAACACAACTCCCCCCTTTGGCTACATAGGTAGTGTCTACATAAGATATTTATGTGTAGGATGTACATAGCAGGAGTGGGGGCGGGGCTGGGGGCTGTGGGCTGGGGTTGGGGGTCGCTGGATTTTTGTGTAAGGCTTTCTTGTCTGTTTATAATGGTTTTTAAATTTTTGTAATATTTCAATGTCATTTTGCTAATGCTGTTCGCGGCGCCCAGCCAAAAAGAAAGTACAGTTGCCAACAAAATGCCAAGCAACAAAGTACAACAAAATTAAGAAGACGCAGAAGAAGAAGAAGAGCACCAAATTGGCATTAGCGGCAACTTAATTACAAGCGCCATCTGTCTGCCAGCATCGACACTATAGCTCAAGTCCAATTAAAAAAAAAAACAAAAAACAGACCAGGTAATGAAAGTGAATACAAAATATTGGCCAGGGCCACAGACTAGGCGCATAAGCCACACTCGCACGCACACACACACACACACACACACACACACACACACACACACACACACAACACACGCAACACACTCTAAAATGTTGTCAAATAGACAGACAGATAGGAAAAGAAAGAAAGTGGTAAGCGGGGGACACGCAGAACACGCATGTGAGACTTAATAGGGGGTGGCAACTCAGCACACACACACACACACACACACACACACACACACACACACACACACACACACACACACACACACACACACACACACACACACACACACACACACACACACACACACACACACACACACACACACACACACACACACACACACACACACACACACACACACACACACACACACGCACATCGTACACACATCACACACACACAAGAACGTAATCGCACGTAAGTCTTGGCGTCCAGTAAGAAATGCAAAATATAGAAAAGAGCTGTAAAAAACTTGAGAGTTTCTCGACTAGATGTTATCCCTTAGCAGTACGATCTAGTTAGACTGTATATATATATATATATATATATACCCTAATGTAGTTGTGCTTGAGTATGTAAGATGCAGACGGAAGCATCTCCGACCCCATAAATTATAAATATTCTTGATCAGCATCAACTGCCAGTTTAGACCCATAGTATTTGTAGTAGTAGTTTCTGAAGCTCTATTTTACTACGCCAACAAGTTTTCTATCCTGTAAATGTCGAGAACCATTTGCAAATATCAAAACCTGAATATGTCTTTGAATACGATGGGGCATTTTCACGTATCCCTCAAGCAACTATAAATGTTCTTTATTCCATGCCAAACAAGTGCTTTGATTTAAATTACTCATTTGTTTTTCTATTCTTTTTATGTATATGAAACCTGTACACATCTTATATGATATTAGAGGTCTTATAAGTAGTGATTAGGTGTTTAACTGAACTGGGTTCAGGTTATCTTCTAGTCGGACTCTGTCATATTCGATTGTGGGTAGAAGTTGAGTTACCAAATGCATTATGAAACTCAAATTGCTAATCCTTACTTGGCTGCAAGTGTTGAAACGTATTTCTTCCAAAATGAACACTATTTTAAGACAAGGCAATTAATTAACACATTCCCATACATAATACGAATAAATAAAATATAAAAGACACTAAAATTATACTTTGCAGGGGCTTGGATATGATTTCCTGCTGTAGAAAAGAAGTGAACAACTTTCAAGGTACTGCATTAAGTGCAGAAAAAAGAGATTATCTTTAAATTCGCTGATATATTATTTCAAAGAAAGTGCCAAGTCACTCAGTTTGAAATAGTATTTAGAGGGTATGCAACTGAGAAACCAAATCGGCAGGCAGCTGCCTCTAACTGAGACTGAGGCTGGGACTGGGACTGAGACTGGGGCTGGCACTGCTATTGCTGGCTGTAGCTGCTGCTAGTCTAGTAATAAATTCATGATCGCATCCTGATCCTTCACTCACAAAAACACCGTCCTGAAATTTAGAAAATGGCCATTCTTTGGCTCATTTCATTATTCACAAAGTACGCATCTAAAATCGAACCCTTTTTTAATTCCAAAGAATATTTGTCTCAAATATAGAACAAATATGTTTAAACGAGTTTAGTTTTTATATGTGCAAACTGCAAACAATACACACAGAAATTGTATATAGTCTTTGAATTGATCTCTTTTTAAAATGGAAAACATTTCTAAAACATTTCCAGTTGTTAAATTTTGAACTTGTTTCTATTCGATTCAAATGAGCAAACGTTGCTTCACTAAACAATTCATTCTAGACCGATTCGATATTCAATATTTCTGTTTGGAAAATAGGTCAGTTGTGTTCTCTTTTTCTGAGTGTAGAAGACAGAGGAGAAGATCCGTTGCCACAGCCACATTCACTTGCTGAAGCCAAAGTTATTTGAGTTGCCATCTCAGCTGCTGTTTCCGTTTGTTCAGTGTGTGTGAGTATCTCTATATATATATATCTATATATATATATATATGCGTATGTGTGTGTTTGTGTGTGAGCCATGACATCAACAAGAACAACAACAGCAACAATTTCCACATTGCCTAAAAGTTTCAATTCCAATTCAGATTCGATTATTGGCAGGGAATTGAATAACAATCAGTCAGCGATTGACACGACTTTGTAGCCAAGTTCGCAACTAGACCCAAATTCGGACTCTATTGCTTAACTTGGGCTAAACAAGGCATTAAATGGCTGCATTAAATATATCCAATAAATAGCAGGATACTCGATGCAAATCAGCTACACACAAGTTGCGAGTGCTCCAGTCGAGAGAGCTCGACTAGCAGATACCCCAAGCCTAACGCAGCTAAATTCAAGTCGCTGATTAAAAGCATTGTTAACAAACTTGTTTGCATATTACAGCCAAGCAATAACAGTTGTCAAGCAAAAGAAGAAGGATCAACTACAAATCGATAAATCAATTCGAATTGGCGAAGCTAAGCAGCTGTTTGGAATATTGTGTAAATTGTGATTAAGCCGTGTTGTCATGGAGAACAGAGGCATCAGCCAGCTGCCGGAAGAGGATCGCGTCGTCGTTGAGGATGCACGTGCCGATAAACGTTACAAAGCAACGTTGCCCAGTGATCCGGATTCACTGATCTTGGGCCAGTTGAAGACGAGCCCGGTGCGTCGTCGCCTCGCCGAGGAGACGTTGAGTGGCACGCCCACTCTAAAGAAGACTGATGCGGACCTACTCAATGCATTGGCCGATGAGGCGCAATTGATTGGGGATCTGAGCAGGCCATGCACATTGCCCGTCCTGCACAGTGGGATGCGGCACTATGATCTGAAGACGATTTCCAGCGAAACGCTTGCTCGTCTGTTGCGCGGTGGATTCCCCAAGTTGTCGGACAATAATTATCAGGTTATCGATTGTCGCTATCCGTATGAGTTCGCTGGCGGCCATATCCGTGGTGCCCGCAATCTGTACACCGACGAGCAGATCAGGGCTGCCTTTCCGGTGGAAGCATCCACGGCGGATCAGCGTCGCCTCTATGTGTTCCACTGTGAATTCTCGTCGCATCGTGCTCCGAAATTGATGCGCTTCCTGCGCACCGCTGATCGCAATGTGCATACGCATGACTATCCAATGCTGGACTATCCGGAGCTGTATCTGCTCCACAATGGCTACAAGGAGTTCCATGCCAGCTACACGGATCTCTGTAATCCGTTCAATTATGTGCCCATGCTGGCGCCAGACCACAAAGAGGAATGTCGCCTGTTCCGTGCCAATACCAAGTCAAGGAACTGTGGCGATCGCGCCGGCGGCTCCTTGAGACGCTCACGCATCCTGCGCAAACCCCGCTCCCGTTCGCTCTTTGACGATTCCAATTTGGAGCGCGGACATTAGTCAAAACAATGTTAAATGTTAAACTGGACGCGAATTTGTTTAGTTCCGTTCTGTTCTGTTATTTGTTATTTGTGTTTTCTCTCAAAATTGATCTTCAATTAAATTAATAAAAAACTATTCGGTACAAGAGACTGTACAAGAAACCGAAGAAAGCAGTTTCTAAGTTAGACCAATTTTATATAATATATATAAATATATATGTTAAAGTCTCTAGACTGGCTGCTGATCAAGACTATATATGTATATACTTTATGTGGGTCCGAGGATGATTCTTTTGGTAGGAAAACATTGTTTTTAAAATTTGAATCGATATCATCGTTTCCACTGTACAGAAACAAGTTCCAGTTCGAATAGGTATTGATGGGGGATATCGTTGCAAAAGTCTTTTCACTTAAGGTAAAAATCAATAAGTGAAACTGAACGAATCGAACCCGAATCGGACTTATTGGACAAGTGCATGGAATGAAGTTCAGCCAGATATATTCAGAAAAACAATTGGCTTAAAAGACTGAGTCTAAAACTGGAAAGATGTTCTGGTTTGTAGAAATATTTTCTAAATATAAGAAAATGGCTTGCTTAAAATAAAATAATAATTCCATTTGCTCGACTGTTTTCTTCGAGTTTAGATTTTAGTTGCTGTCTGGCTCAGTGGGAAGAGTCACACTTAAGTCTTAAATATATATATCACATCTGAGAATACTTATGCATAAGTAACACAAAATCGACAATTTAAAGAACAAAGACACATTTTTTCTATATTTCAGAGAAATCTATGCGAATCTACTGCGCAAAGGAAGCCCCTGGTTTTTGGATAGACGCAATCTGCCTTCTGCGGGAATATACTTTCCAATCATAAGGTGAGCTACCCTTGGCGATTTTCTAAATTCCACGGCGACTTTCTTTACGGAGCATATATAGATGTATACATACAAGTCCAAGTGTTTGGGTACATATGTTTTGTGCACACAGCACACTCACTTACATACAGTACATATGTATGTAAATACACACACCACACACACACACACATGCACACATATGTATATAGAGGCCTCTGTTCAATTGGGCAACTCTCCCCAGTGGCCAAGTTCTAAGGTCCAAACGCTAATTTCGATGCTGTAGCCAGCGGCGCTTATGAGCTTTACCAAAAGCCCCATGAAGTTCGCATTATGTATGTAAAATAGTGTGCCCAGTCGTACACACACACACACACACACACACACACACACACACACACACACATACACACACACCACATGCGCCACAATTTACGCACTTTACAAGGAGGACGAGGCCAGAAGTAGGAGAAGCAGGAGGAGGAGCAGGGAGGAGGGGGAATGGCGATGCTGCCAAATGGGTTTCATTGTAAGTTAACTGTTAGGTGTAGCTGTGTGTGTGTGTGTGTGTGTGTGTGTGTGTGTGCGGGGTTGTAGCATGCTTCAGGCTCTTGTGTGCTTCTCAAATTGGCATTCGCAAATCTAAGTTCTGCGTCGGAAATTTAAAATTGTTGTGTGGAAATTGGTTTAACATTCGCCTAGCTGCCTCTCGCTCTGGCTGCGTGTGTGTGCGTGTGTATGTGTGTGTGTGGGGCAGGTGTATGTTGCGCTGATCAGCCTGGGCAGCCGAAAATAATATATAATATAGAGCCTAAGGCAGGGCAGCAGGCGCAGGGAGCAGGGAGGGATGGAGACATGAGTTCTTGACGCCTATTTCTATGCTACACTTCACACACGACTCTGACTGTGAGTGTGCCTCTGTGTGTGTGAGTCCGAGTGTGTATATTTGTGTGTGTATATGTGTGCGTGTGTGTGTGTTTGTGTGTTTGTGTGTTAGTTTTTGGGCATAGGCCCCAAAAACTAATGCACAAGTTTAGAAAATTCATCATGGACAAGTTGCGTCCTCAGTTGTCCTTCGTTTGTCCCATTGCACAGTGGTGCAAACTATGCTCAAAGGCCAATCATGAAAGCAGAAGATATCAATAATAATAATTTAGCAAGTCAAGAATTAGTCAAAAAAAGTCTTAAATCGAATTAATCAATTAACTCCGACGATTGAAGAGTATTAGTCTGATTTGGTTAACACTCGTAAATGTTGAGGGAGATAAGAAGGATAAGAAGAATAACTCAGTGCTATAGTTGTTCGATCTATCCGATGACAATACATATATATACCTTATGTGCGACTCTGAAAGGCTATAAATTAAAACTGAGAATCTATTTTCAAGAATTTTAACTGAAATTAGGATTTTAAACTCAAAATTCAATCTACCATCTACCAAAAATAAAAAATGAGAATATTAAGTAAGATGATATAGACATCTATATCTCTTATCTTATTTAAATTTTATTTTTAATTTAATGTAATTTTTTATTGTATTTCTTTGTGTCGAGTGGCTTTAGTTGACGCTATATAATTAAATAAACAAATACGAATCTTGACTCGATGTTCGTTATTCTAGAATTTAGAACTTGTCGAGCGATCTTTGGCACACTCAACATATTCATACACACACACACACACACACACACACACACACACAACCACACACACAGAAGATAACTGTTTACTGAAACTTGATTTCAGTTTGAATATTTATTGCACTCTGTGATTTAGTTTTGTGGACACTGTGCACATGTTTTGTAGTTTTAGTGTTTTGCGTTGTGATAGTTATGCTGCCCATAAATTAGTGAAAACACACACATGATATATATGTATATATGTATATATATATATATATATATATATATTTATGGCTATGTAGCGGCTGCGACACAGTTCGAAAGGATTAAATTCTGTTTATGTAATTAAGTTGAAATTTATAATCAAGGCAGTATTTTTGGGGCTGGGATGGGGGGTTGGTTGTGGGGGTTGCTGGCTATCTGTTATTTGCTATTTGTACATAAGAATATAACCCTTTCTGTCCATACTCACACACACACACACACACACACACAGAGACACACACATGCAGAAGCACGTTTGTTGTCTTATGCAAACTAGTTTTCAAGTTCTGCGACCGCACAAGCAAAATGCCTTTGCACACACACACACACACACACGCACACGCACACGCACACACTTGTGTAGCTGGGCAATGGACAGCAGCAGCAGTCGTGGAAAAGGGGGCGGGGGGCGGGGTGAATGGGGGAGCGTGAGAGCGAAAGTTTTTGATTGCGTGGCATTCGCACGGTTCGTCGCATTTGGTGTAGCATACTTTTGAGCGCCCCTGCTAAACTGAAAACTGAAAGCTGAAAACTGAAAAGTGGAAAGTGGAAAGCTGCATGTTTAATTTATAGCCACACTCGCACACACACACACACACACACTCGCACACACACCCGCTCACATGTGCTTGTATTTGTGTTTGTATCCGTATAGTTTTTGTTGCAGACACAGTGACTTAGTTCCCACAGTTAAACAAAAAATTTGGGTTAAACTGATGCCTTTTAAATCGGCCAAATCCACACAGCAAAAAACAACAAGAGCAACAACAACAAACTGTATAAAAAGAAAGCAAGCAAAATATCGAACAGGAAGCAGCAACGAAAATGAAAACAATCGCATGCAAAATCACGTTAAAAACAAGAAGAAGACGCTGAAGAATCAGCAGCAGCAGCAGCAGCAGCAGGAGCAGAATGACAAGCGTATAGGCGACATTAGCATTAGTACACCATCCTCATCCCCATCCCCATCCCCATATCCGTCTCCATGCCCACCCCCAACCCTTAAAAGGGTTGTCTGTTACTGTCCTGTCTGCCTGCCCGTCTGTCCATCTATCTGTCTGTCTGTCTGTCTGTCCTGTGTGTGTGTTGCTGCTTTGTGCCTTGACGGGCAGCAAGAGTTTTACAAAAGAAATTCATTTGATAAGAGGACGAACAGGACGACAGCTCGGACACAATTTCCTACTTAAAACAGCCAGAAACAACAACAACAACAGCAACAACAACAACATCATCAAGGGGTTGGAGGGGGGTGTCATGGCAGAGACACACTCTGTCTGTTGTCAACTACATAACATTGAAATGAAAAGTTAAGGGAAGATTTTTCTCTCGATTTTTTAGTCCAATTCTATTTTTTTTCGCTCGTTTTTTCCCCTTGCATATATGCACATGCACGTATGAGTGTGTGTGTGTGTGTGTGTGTGTGCGTGTGTGTGTGTTTGTTGGTCTGTGCGTATATAAATTTGGTTTTTATGTAATTTTTCATTTCGGCTGCCAGCACTGTTGGCGCTGTTGGCGTCGACGCCGACGTTGGCAGCGCGTTGGTCAGCTTCTAATTTTTTGTAGCATACTTTGGCGCGCAAAAGTAAAAGGCAAAGCGTTGGCCAGCGAGAAGGGCGGCGTGGGGATGGTGGTGGGGGAGGGTTGTGGGGGTGTTGCTGTTCAGCGAGGGTTGATGACTGCGTTTGATTTGCTGTATTTGCTTGACCAGCGTGTGTGAGAGTGCCTGCTTGTGTGCGTGTGTGTGTGCGTGTGGGAGGCAGGGAGGCAGGCAGTGTTATTGTTGTTGTTGTTGTTATCTGTACCACATTTTATAATGTATATGCATATGCATGAACATGTGCGACTCTCTCTCTCTCTCTCTCTTGTGTATGTGTGTGTGTATGTGTGTGTGTGTGTGCGCGTTTTGGGCATGGGCAGCACTTTTGCTAGCTGTTTATTAATGTGCCCAAACAGCAAAATCTTATGCTTAGTCCTCCTCATCCTCCACATCCACCTCCAACTCCATCTCCATCTCCTCTTTCTCCTCCTTCGCCTTCGCTTGGCCTTCTTCTTCTTCTTCTTCTTCTTCCTTTGTGACAGCTGCGCTGAGTTCGAACATGTTTTGGAAAGCAGTGAAAGCTGCTTTCCTTTTTAATATGGTTCAATATGCAGGGGAAATGGCAGTTTTCAATTTGTATGCCAATGAATAAGAAAATTGTATATAAACCATATATATATATATATATACATTATATATATTCTTGATTCAAGTAGCAAATATATCTCACTTAAGCCGAGAATATCAAGAATACCTTCAGGCGCTCGGGCTGAGTTTCGAGATCTTAATTTGAGTTACAAAGTATTATTTTAATTATTTCGATAAGGGGATCGAACGATTCATACTCAATATAAATCGTTGAAAATGATCGTTGTGAAGGAATTTGAATTCTAGCAGAAGTTATGTGATTTAAAAATACTTTGAGCAAGCTTTAAATAAGTTGCAATGAAATGCTTACAGTTCATCAATAAATATAACAATATTATATATCCGTTGGAAGGTGCTATATTCACAATAGTGTCCTTTATTGCTAAATGAAAAGTATATCGGTTTGTATCGATATTCGAGAAACGCTGAAAGATATCAATAAAAATAAATAAACTTAGATCTTATAGTCTCTGGTCTCGACAGAGAGCCAGACCGTTAGATGGACTCTTCAGTTGTCGCTGATCAAGAATATATATACATATTACATGCTGCAAAGTCTCTCATTTTGAATGAATACAAATAAAGAATTGATCAATTGATCGATTATCGATTATCGATTATTGTTTATAGCCAAGAGATACTCTGCTTTGCAATAATTGTTAGATAAATCATACATCTCAATACACTCACTAATCAGAGGACTCTGATCAGTCTACTCCTAGTCTATACCCTCCAATCAGTCTGCTCTCAATCCATGCTCCCATTTTGGCACATCCTGTGATGCTGGTATCCTAAGTGTGCCTTAATCTATTAGTCCAAATAGTTTTCATTCACCAACAGCAGCAACAACAATCTGCAGCTTGATAAACTTTGCAACTTACACAACTCATTTCCGGTACTCTGATAAGCTCACGGACTTGGGCCCAAGCCCAAATAGCTGTCCTCCTCAGTGACTAGTTGCCCCCTTCCCCGCTGCTACGGAGCAGTACCCGTTGCTTATGTGATGTGGACACCCTCACCTTATCGCGGTAATAACTGTAAGCATGTAAGCCTGGCCAAAGGGGGTGATTTTCTAATTTTCTTTACATTTCTTTACTTGAACGCCGACGGCGACGCTGGCGTTGACGTTGACGCTAACGTTGACGTCGACGTTGGTCGCCCACTTCGCCGTCGACGTTGATGTAATTTCGTAACCCTTTTTTTACCAACGCTTTTCTTAAAGATTTTGCCCGCTTTTTGGACTTTGTTTTTTTTCTGTTTTTTTTATTCCTTTTTTTATGTGCATTGTGCCGAAGATTTTCTATGTAATTTTGTGTGTTTGCTTTTGCTTCTTCTTCTTCTGCTTCACTCTTTTTTTTGTATTTTTTTTTTTTTTGTGCTGGTCAGCTTTTCTCTGGCAGCTCGGCAAGGGGTGGGGCAAGGCTTGGCAGAGGGAGTTGAGCCAAAAAAAATGAAAGCCATGGCCAATTGTCCACACGACAGTGCATGTGTGTGTGTGTGTGTGTGTGTGTGTGTGTGTGTGTGTAGCATTTTCCATTTGGTTTCTTTTTTTCTGTTGTTGTTTCGCTTTTTTTCGCAACCCATTCTTTTGCTTACCTAACAACAAATCCCCCTTCTCCCTAACGCCTCCCCCATTCTCCCCCTGCACCCCGTGCACCCCTTTTTAGAGCCCACACAGCATCCGCTTTTGTTACATTTCTCGTTCGCTTTTTATGCACCCTGTAAAAAGTGCGTAAAGTGCGTTAGAAGGCATAACCCACATGTCAAACATATATTGTATTATAGAATATTGTACTGTGGAATGGAATGAATTGGTATGGAATGAAATGGAATGGAATGGCATAAATTAGTATAGAATGAAATATTATATTATGTTATGGAATTAAATGGAATGGAATCGAATGAGACAACAATACCATACAATGCTGCAGTATAGTATATATATATATATATATATGTATATATATATATGTTTGCTTAAAGCCATATATATCATATATTATAGTAATATTGTTCATATATATAATATATATATTATCTGTGATGCGTTACTAAAATGCTGAGCAGCGCATCCTTTGGGTTGAGCATGCTCAGCTTTCTTTTCGGGCTTGTTTCTTTCTTTTTTTTTGGACATTGGCTTCAGGTGGTTGGGGTGCCAGCTCCCGGATGGAGTACGGCGGTTGGGGGTGTTGCGCAGGCGAAAGGATTCGTGCGAAACAAAAAAGTCCACAGCCCACAGTTGACCAGGCCAGCCTATGCAGCAGCCAGCAGCAGCCAGCAGTAAACCACCCACTTGCCGCCTCTCCCCCTCTCAAACTGGCACACGCCACGCACATTTGGCTGACTTTATCACGGGCAGCTGCTTGGACCAAGGACCAAGGACCAAGGAGCATGCAGCAGCGAAAGCAGTGAAAGCAGCTCAACCCTCGTTGCTGCTGCTGCTGATGCTGCTGCCTCGTGTCCAGCAGCTCGTTCGTTTTTTAGCATTTTCCATTTTCTTTTAATTCAGCATAGAGTTTGGCTCACCCTCACACACACACGCATACACACACACACACACACACGCACTTTCTTTTGTGCAAAAAAACATAAAGAAGAAGCAGAAGAGCAGGAGGAGGAGCAGGAGCAGGAGGAGGAGCAGGAGCAGGAGGAGGAGGCAGAGAAAAGTGAAAGCAAAATTGTAAATTGAGTTACGCATTCTGACAGTTTGCATTACGATCTCTTCTCTCTTTCTCACCCGCACTGGCCGCTTGGTTGGTTGGTCGGTCACACATGCTGGTCATGTGTGCGTGTGTGTGTGTGTGTGTGTGTGTGTGTGTGTGTAGTGGCTGCTATCTATCGATCTACTTTTTACTCTTCATTGGCATTATTCCGGCTTCGTTTGCGTCTTCGTCTTCGTCTTCGTCTTCTTCTTCTTCTTCTGCTTGGTCGTCGTCTTCTTCTTGTTCGTCGTCATCTCAATTGAATTCGTTTTATTTCGTTTCGTTTGAATGAATTTCACTTGTGGCCCACCTCCCTCCCCCACCCGCTACCCCTGCACGCACTACTACTACTATATCAGCATATATCTGACAACACACACACACACACAGACACACACACACACAGCTTGCTGTGTCCGGCTCGTGTGTGTTGTTTGTTTTTTGTTTGAGTTTCGCTGCTGCTGCTTCTTCTTTTTTTTTATTTTTTATTTGATGAGTCCTTTTTTTGGCCCGCCTCGCTTCAAAGGATTCGCATATTTAAACATATTAAATATCAAAGACATTTCTTTGACAACCAAATACACCCAACCCCCCACTCTCACCCCACCCCCACCCCCACTCCCCCTGCCCATGCCCATTGCCATTTCTCTGACCATTTCCCCTTTCTGCTCATTTACCATTTGCCATTTGGCATTTCTATTCTCATTTTCAATTTGATTTTGACATCATTTTCTTTTATTGATGATGCTGCTATTCGCCTTCCCTCTTCCCCTTCGCCCACCCCCTCCCCCTCACCCTCGCCATACACATCTCCTTCAGGCTCCCATTTTCTGTTTGCCTCTAATTTACAGCATTTGGCCTGGCGCCCAATTGAAATAGCTGGTCACACTCTTCAATCCTTTAGTTGATTTCGCCATCTTTGATTTATTCCTGAGTATTTTTTGCATCCCATTCTTCTAATTTGTATAGCTAGGCTCAAACTTTTCAACTGAAATTTCTTCCTCCTCTGCTTTCACTCCTCTTCTTGTTTCTGTTTATAACTTGATTTTCTCCATCATTTTCAATTCTTTCAGTTCCGTTTCCACTTTGAAAAAGATTTTAAAATCCGGTTTCCACATTTGAATGCAGTATTTATCCGATTTCCTTTAAAATCGTTGATCAGTACTCTGTTTTAAAATGTTAACTTGTCTTTTGAATTTTTTCAAAGCGTAAGGAAGAATTTATGAGATATCTGGAAGAAGAAGATCATAGTAGAAAATGTCTCTTAAAAATACTTAAATACTTTGAAATACTTTGTAAACGAAGGTTCGAGAGCACTTTTAACTTGGAACTTGGAATATATATATACATAGATACATCTGTGTCTACGTCAGTTAGTATTATTATAAAATCGATTACATCGATAAGTGAAAATCGATCAAATCACATATCTCCAACAATTTGAAAGCTATACTCATAAAATTTGGTAGGTAGATTGTTAGCAACATCCACCTAAGATGGGTTAGCAAATTTCTTGGCCAAGAGATTGAGGCCTATAATTCTATGATCCAGGCACTAGCCAACCCATGCTGAGACCTTCCCCTTCCTTCCACAAGCTGTTGCCACCTCTTATCAGCTGAAATTGTAGCTTAAAAATTTGTCCATTGCAAATACTCAAAATTACTTTCAATTATTAACGGGTTTTGGTTAGTCAATTATAAATGTTATCATTGTATTTTGCTGGTCTATTGTGCGAACCCACACCACCACCCACCCACCCACCCACACCAACCTGCTCCAAGCACTCTCTGGCAAACCCCTGAAAAAAAAACTAAAATAAATGGATTTGTATTTTTGTTGAAAATTCAATTAAAATTGTTTAGCTTAGGCAAAGCACAAGAAAACAAAAAATGTACATAAAAATACATCAAATACATTATATAAATACATACAGATAGATATATATATATATATATATATATATATATCAAATTGTATAATACAAAAACGAAAAGAAACAACAAAAACCTGAGCGAAAAAAAAGGGAAAAAGCGAAAAAAAGAGTTACAGCAAATTGAACGTCGACTGCGACGCGGCGTCGCTGCAGCAGCGGTCATTTCAGACAACAGACAACATAACGAGATTCAAACACACACACACACACAGTCACACACACACACACACATAGTGTTGTCCAGAAAAGCCACCCCTTAAATATATATATATATATAATATATATACATATATAGAAACACAGCAGAATCAAATAAAAAACACGCAACGAAAAGCATGTAAAAAACGTGGAAAAAAAGGAGAAACGCAAAATTGAGAAAAAATAAAACCCGCTTAAATTAAGCCCACCAGCTGCCCACCGAGTGCCAGCAAACCACCCAGCCACCCAACCACCCACCCAACAATCGAGCAATCCACCAACCACTGGACAACGCACGCACGAAGCAGCCAACGCAACGCACGAACGGGTTAAGGTCCAGAATCCCACACAACCCCATCCCACCACTAACCCAACCTGATGAGACAGAGCCAGCGTCCGGTGGTGGCTTGTAGGCTGCTGGCTGCTGGCTAATGGTGCTGGCCGAAATGGGAGGACAGGGCGACAGGGCTCGGGTGACGGGTGGCGGGTGACGGGTGGCGGGTGACGGGGTGGTGTTGCGTTTGATGGCTGCTGAGCTGCCCGCTGGCGCTTGCCAATTTAAAAAGCACAACAAAAGCAACAAAAAAAAAAAAGGAAGAGAAAAATAAAAACAGTATGACAAAAAAATTATCACACGCCGAAGCGAGACTACTCTACGTGTGTGTGTGTGTGCATGTATTGGTAAGCGAACTTGGACGAACAAAGAACAGCCGATCGCTGATCGATCATGATCGATGCAACCAACCAGTCGATCATGATCGATGCAACCAACCTGTCGAGCTTTTCTCTATACACACGCACACGCCAGAAAGTTGCAGCCGACTTAATCGATCAGCGTTTGACAACTATTTGTTCGCACAAGTTCGCTTACATATCGGATTCGGTTTCGAGTTCGGTTTATTCGCGTCGTGTCGTGTCGTGGGATAAAGAGGTAGCGATAATTAATAATTTGAATTGTTATTTAGCTTGCGAGAATTTAAATGTCTAAAATGACAAAGATTAGACATTAATTGGATGTCAAATGTGGTTAGAGCTGTTGCCGATAAAACTCACTCATGCATATTCACAGAAACTAGCCTGATGCTGGTTTCTATTGTGTTGTGTTCAATAAGTGTTGGACAGCTAATATGCAGCATGGCCGTTGGCCGTTGGCAGTGGCAGTGTATGAAACGGCAACGAAAACGTTGCGATTGCCAACGAAACGACCACGCAGCATAAATAAAATGCCAAGCTAAATAAAAAGCAAACACAACGCAACGCAACGCAACCCTTTTTGGCCAGCTTCCCCCTCAAACCCAACTGCTGCTCTCATCGTGCGCATCCTTGTCGTCCACCTAGAGAAAGAAATTCAAAATTATGGAGTCGCCATCGTCGCCATCGTCGCCATCGTCGCCTTTTTGTCGTTGCTTTGCCTGCCCGTCGGTCTGTTCGTCTTTTCTTCTTCTTCATCAGCATCATCGCTTTGCACTTCGTGTCTGCGCCGGTCGCTCGGTTCGACGTTCGGTTGGACATTCGGTTCGACGTTCGGTTGGTCGGTTGGCTCGTTGGTCAGTGCGTGCCCATTAAAATGCGTAAATGCGTCGGTTTATGTGAGTGTGTGGGAGTGTGTATGTGTGTGTGTGTGCTGCTATCTGCATCAGCATCGTCAATAACAACGCCTTGTTGTCCCGTAAGTCGCACAGTGGGAGAAAAACAGAAATGGTAAATGTGAAAAACATTGAGTATATTGAGTGATGGGGGGCGTGGCATGGAAACAATTAACTATAACATCAGCAGCCCTTTGGAACTAGTTTTGCAGATGCGATTGCAGATGCAATTGTGACTTTTGTTTGTTTTTAACATGTGTGCATTGAAATTAACTGTTCCGCCCAACATCATCTCAACGCACTTACAAACTGACAGCTTGGCGGCCCACTGTCAGCGCCGAGGTGAAAGTGGAAACCAGTTAGAACGCTCTTGTCGAGATACCCTGTTATTTCTATTATTTATTGTGTTTATATATATATATATATAGGCTCGCTTCGATTATTATGCTGTTCTCTTCTCACATATGTTTTCCTTTTGGGTGTCTCTTAACCGATCTTCACGATATTCTTACAGTCTATCATTTATATATCAAGGTATATAAGATATGAATTGGAGAGCTAAATCTTAAAAAATACGATAAGTTATCGAAATAATTAAATCAAACTATGCATATACACTTAATGGGGGCGGAGACTCCTCCTGCTGCGTGTTACATACGCTTTCCCAACTACATTATACCATCCATGTAACCATTTGATTGGGTTCAGGGTATAACGAGCTGATACGTCGCCGGGGGACATCCTGGCACATCCAGGCACATCCTGTCCAACCGCCCAAATGATTGGTGGCACTGCGAACGTTGCATGAATCTCTCCGCTCGCACATTAAGCAATTCAATTGCCGCTTTCGCTTCGTTTCGTTTCGGTTCGGTTCGGTTCGTTTCGGTTCGGTTCGCTTTAGCTGCATATGTTATGCCACACAACAACAATCTAACACCCCAACAGCCCAACACCATCTAACACCCATCAGCCAAACTACCAGCCCAACCCAATCCACTCTGGCATCGACTTGGGTTTTGGTTAACACCCCTTGCCCCTTGCCCCTTCCCCCCAGTCCCTTTTGTAGCAGTAATCTAATTTGCAGATCTGTCTGGACTCGATTTGTATACACTGAATCCATCTCTTAGGCCATTAGGTATATATATATTCTTGTCTGTTGTCGATCTAAGCATTTAACTCTGTCTGTCTGTCCGTCCGTCCATTAAGAAACTGGTCAAAAGCTTTCACAGTCTTAACTTTTTGACCATAGTTTGACCTCTAGAAAAGTATTGCATTTAAATTGAGAAGCACAGCTTAAGCTTCAAATTCGTGTAAAAATGCTGCCACAAACAAAATCTCACAAAAATGGCTTATTTTCAGGCGCTCAGATTCCAGTAGAAAACGGCATTCGCTCGGCATATCCTTGCAGATTTCTAGAAAGACATAATGTGTTCCTTTGGCATTCGTGTTCAACATAATTCTAGGTAAGCCATTCATTCTGTTCCTTTTCATTTCATCAAAGTACAACAGCTTTCTGCAGAGCTAATGGAAATATTGCAAATTGTTTTATATAAAATATATATAAATATAACTATAATTTAGTTTAAGCATATGCATATTGGATAAAGATTAGGATTTGTTATACTTTTCTTTCCCAGCAAGACTGTTATCCAATGCAACAGAAATATTCAAAATATTTGCATTGGAAAGTTAGCAACTAAATTTATATAACCAAACAGGATATAAACGTTAAATAAATATTAAGCTGTAACTGTAAAGGAATAGAGAAGTGCATTATGTAGCAAAAACAGTTATTCTTTCTGCTGCCAAATATTCGTACTCGGTCGAAATTCATTTCCTTCCAGCCTTCTTTGGGGCAGCCACAAAACAACAATAATTGTTGCATACTTTTGGGGGCAGGCGGGCGGCAAGAAAACGGGCTCTGTCTCGGCCAAATCCTTACAGATCTTTGAATGACCTGGTGCGCTAGAATCTTAAGGACGAACTTTGTCGAACTGCATTCAGAAATGATGGGGTCATCTTGTCAGCACCTGTAAAATTTCACTTTCAGGTCGTAGAAAAATGAGTCGAAATCGTAGAATCCTTGTTTTCTCACAAGCTACAAGGACGATTTGAATGACATAGGACTCGTCAGGGATCAGACGGGTTATATAGCTGAGTTATGTGCAATTTTCTGTTTTTAAAAAGTCCTTTTATTTGAGCTGTTCGACGGACTTTTGTCATTTTTATGGTTTTAATCAAATCGACAGGCCAAGTAATATTCGTGTTCTCTAATTGTGGAAGGACTTGAATGCCAATCGATAGGGCCGCAAGGACGTGCTCTATCAAACTGCATTCAAGGATTAGGATGACATTGAAGATCCCAAAGAATTGTTAAAATTTGAGTCGCATGGCGCGCTGATAAAAAGGAGACCAAAAAAGTACTTTTAAATAAAATGCAATTTGGCTTTTTATTTTTTGATGGATTTTTAGGCATTTTGTTGCATTTATTTCTCATTGTTGTTTGTCTGTTTTTTGTTTGTTTTTCATGCAACAGTTCTTCTTTGCAGTTTTTCTTTGAGTTTTGTGTTTGTGTTGTTTTGTTTTGTTTTGTTTTTGCTTTGCTTTGCTTTAATTTGTATTTTTTGTTGTTTTTTTATTTTTTTATTTTTATATGTTTTTAATGTTTCTATCAAAATTACAAAAATTCCATTTGAATCGGAATATAAGGTATATATGTATGTATATATATTAAATGTCTTGGAAAAAAATTGTATCAAATGGCAACATTGTTCACTATATAATAGACCTGCAAAAAATTTCATGTATTTTTCATTTGTTTACATTTATTTTCGTTTTTTGTTTATTTTATTTAGTTGTAGTAGTTGTAGTTGGTTTTCTTGATCATTCTTGTTTATTTTTGTAAATTTGTAGTCATGCATATATATTTATTATTATTCCTTTTCGCTTCGTTAATATTACATAGTTAGATATATATATATATTCATAATGAAATTTTGTTTTCTTTTCGTTTGTTTTTGTTTTTCTTTTTGTTTTCTTGAAGTCTCTCATTTGTTGTCTGTGGCTGCTTTTTCATTGCTTTTCTGTTGTGGTTGCTTGCTTGAAATATTTTTGTATTTTTGTAGTATTCTGTGTGTTTCTGCGTTTTCTTAAATTATTGCAATTGTTTGATTTACTCGAGGTTTACACATATCAAAAAACAAAGCGTAAAACAAGTTTCAAAAAATTCCAAATAAAAAGATTTATTTTTTTCTTGTTGTTTTTCCTTTTCGTTTTGTTTGACTCATAAAAATCCGCTTAGTCAGCACATACTTAAAGTATTTTCGAAATTTAGTTTAGTACGTTCGTTCATTTCTTTTGTTTTCTTTTGTTTTGTTCAATATTATGCTATAAATGTTGTTTTGATTCAATTATTTAACTTATGCTACTTTCATTAAATTTAGTACATTGATTTAGCATTTTGCAAGTTTTTTGTTTGTTTTTTTTTCTTGTTTTTTTTTGTAGTTTTTTTTTTTGTTTTATTTTTGTCACGCCAGCGCCTATGGCACATTTCTTATCAAGCATAGCATTTAAATTGTAACTTGTTAATTTATTTTGTTGTTTTTTTTTCGAGTTCCTATATAATAATAGTATCTAAAAAATAGCTTCATGTATTTTATATAAATTCAATATTTGTTTTTTATGCAAGCATTAAAAATTGGCATTTCCTTTAGTTTAAATTTGTGTATGCATACACATACACATGCACATACACATATACATACACATATACATACACATATACACATGCACTGTTACATTTAGTAGGAGTAAAACCATAATTCTACACACACATACTATTGCATATATATATATATATAGCATAAATAACTTTTAGTTCGTTTTCAAATTCCATTTGCAGTCAGAAGCAAATAATATCAAATCAGATAATAATATTAATAATATTTGCAAGTAAAATGTTTCTTGGATTTCAGTTCGGCTTGGGATTATCGGAATACAAGTGTATTGTTTTGAAAAATCGGCTAACAAAATTCTATTAAATATTAATATGTGTGGTCATATGGAAGAGTAGCCAAAGTTCGCATTTCAGTTTCAGTTCACAATAGAAGTTAAATGAAAATATTGCAAGACTTCACTTCCATATGACCAGAGATATACAAAAAAATATATAGATATATATAGACATGCACATACAACATAGTTGACATGTTAAGCAACATATTGTTGACATATAGTGTATGAATATAGCTGTAATCAGCTTGATTTATGGCGTGTGTGAGAGAAAAAAAACAAAAAACAAAAAAACGATGGCAAACGATTTACAAATTATAGTTACTTGATACAGCTACTCGTTACAATTACACTCGTTACAATTACACTCGTTAGAGTTACAGTTACAGTTACAGTTACGGTTACACTTCGGTTTTGGTTCCGTTTCTGTTTGTCTATTGTGATTTTTGCTGGACATGAAGAACCATTAGGAACGCCTGCTAAATATGCCAATACAAAGCGATACACAAAATCGAGATCGATAACAAAAATATCAAAGCTATCGATATACATAGAGCGCAATGCAATTAGTAAATGTCTTCGATTTTGGATTTTTAGTTAAACATATATATGTATGTTATATATATATTTACATATATATATAAATAGTTTATTGGCTGCTGCCTCTGTCCAGATTTGCAGTAAGTACAATTCTAGAACATATAGGCAGCGATATATTTATATATATTATTCGAAAGCGAAAGCAATTTAAATGACATACCCTACAAACTATATAGTATAACCGACTTAATATATATATATAGATATATATGTATATGTATATGCACTTAGTTTTGTATAGTTGTATAAGACTTATAATACGTATATATTTATATATATATATATTTACGCATATATTTAATTATGTATGCATTAATTGATTAATAATTGTATAAGGCTTGCTTGCAACGTAGTTCTTCCTCCTCTTCCTCTTCCCCTGCTTCTTCTTCTTATTCTTGTCCTTGTTCTACACATTCCATTGTTTTTCCCAGGCGCATTTCATGCGCCGCATTCAAAAAAAAATTCAAAAATTGTTAGCTACAATAAAAAAGTATAATTATATAAACAAATTGTTGCAAAGTATAAACAAATTCTAGTTAATAAAAAAAATTGCATCTTATATAGTAGGCATATATAAATATATATACATATATAAATACAAAATACATATATATATATATATATATATAAACATAATATTGTGGCTCGTTTTTTACAATGTAGCAAGTAGCTTAAGATATATGCATAGGCTTTGAATTTTTCAATTTGATTTTGCAAATAATTAATTTAATTATTAAAACTATTCGAAATGTGTGCGGCAAATAATTATCGCTATTCGTTAATCGTTAATCGTTAATCGTTAATCATTAATCAGACGAATTATGCGAAATGTGTGTGTAAAATGAACTAAAACTAAATTAAAAATGAATAGCAAAAATAAAATGAGCAAAAATACACACACATCTTTCTATATATATAATTTAAAACATTTTGATTTCGCTGGCAGATCATATTTTGTTTGAAACTCGCTCACTAATTATATAGTAGACGATCAGATGAGATCTGATCAGATCCGATTACACTATGCTACAGTACGCAGTGTGTCTATATCTATATGCATACAGATACAGCTAATCATTTGAATAGTTGCACTTTTATTTCCCTTTCTTGCAATCTGCTCACAATCTGCTGCCATAAATATCATTTTAACAACTTATATATATATCTATAAAACAGAGGTTTTTTGATATAATGATATATATATATAGCTATAAATAAATTGAAGCAGTCAATTGATGTTCTTAGCCAGTTGAAATGGCATTTGCAGCAGCAGTTTGTGGGCATGTTGCAAGAACCAATTCAATGCACATTTGCCGCACCTAAAAAAAATAGCAAAACAAAACTTGAACTGAATATAATACTTGAGAAGTTGGCGTTGGTTTCCTTTCTGTTTTATGTTTTTCTCTTTTTATGCACTACAATTTTATGCTTTAGTTTTTTACCCTATTTTTGTTGCTCTTCGATAGGAATTTCTTTCTTTCTATTTTTGTTTTTTGCTGTTTGCACTTAAGTTTAGACATGTTGAAAATTGCTGCTTGTTGCTGCTTGTTGTTGCTGCTGTTGAATCCCAAAGATCCAGTTGAGTTCGAGAGATTGAGCGAGCCTAGCATCTGGTCAGGAGAGAAAGAGAGAGAGAGAAATGTGAGCAGAGGTTCTTTGAAGAAGATTAAATGCATTGATTGCTACCAAGGACTATCTGTGTATCTCAGTGTAGTCGCTGGTTGTACTCACTGCCGCTGACTCTGGAGGGGATTAGACACGGTGCGTTAGATGTGTGGAATCGCTGCGTTTTGGCGGCGGCGGCGGTGGGCGTTTTTTGCGCAGCGCCGCCGTTGCATCCGCCAGAGATGTGGGCGGCGGTACAGCTGGAGCAATTGCATCCACCAGCGCAACGCCTGTTGCTCCAGCTGCAGTTGGAATTGGAATTGCAGTTGCTATTCCCGCACCCACTCCCGCTGCCGTTCCCATAGCCATTCCCATTCCCATGCCCGTGGCAGCTGCAATGGTGGCACCATTGCTCTGGGCGTGCACATTCTCATAGAGGGCATACTCGTTGTGGGCATACTCGTAGTGCTCCTGCACCCAGTGGCTGACATTGGCCGTCTCCCGGTAGTAGTGCGACGAGTTGGCGCCCGAGTTGAGATTGTGGGCAGCGAGCAGATCCTCGTTGTTGAAGTCACGAAAGCCGAGCACCTCGTGCGGCGTTGTTGCCGGCTCCAGTTTGCACTTCTGGGCGACCTGCCACTTTTTGCGCATCACCCGCTGCAGGTCCTTGAGGAAGTCCCGCGGCGGATTCGATGCGGACTCCTGCAAACGTTTCGGGGACGTGTTGGCCATGTTCACGTCGCTGCCATTCGACAGGCGCGACAAATCGCTGCGTGGCGGCAACAGTGGCCCCGGCGAGTAAATCGGCTGCTGCGCCTGTGGGTGATAGCCAACGCCGACGCCGACGGCGCCGCTGAGCGTTGTGCTTGGCGAGCGTTGCGGCAACTGCGGCTCCGGGGAGCACATTTTGCGGCGCAACAGGACCGGTGAATCGGCAAAGGAGACCTTCTTTTGCACCGGCGCCGGTGGCGGCGCAGCACCAGCAGCCGCAGCAATTGTGACACCAGCACCCACCATGGATGCAGTGGGTCCCACATAGTCGGGCGGCGCCTTATAGGGCGGTGCTGCTTTCAACGTTTGCTTCACGGCCGGCTTTATGGGCTTGGCGGGCACAGCGGGCGGCAGTGTGCCATTGCTGTTGGGCATGCTTAAGCCCACAGCAACACCCACACCCACACCCAGGCCCATTCCCATGCCCATGCCCATGCCCATTGACATGGGCGTTGGCGTCAGCGGCGTGGTTGGCTCCACATAGACCTCTTCGGGTGGCGGCGGCGGCGGCAGCGAGGCCAGCGACAACTGCGATCCATACACATCCTGCTCATCCGCGTGCAGGGCCAGCGGCAACGGCGGCGGCGGCGGTGGCAGCGAGTCCAGCGACAATGTGGACGAGCACATCAGCTCCGCATCGCTCAGACAACCCATCTGGATTTGAGCTGCTGCTGCTGTTGCTGACTTGACACAAATGATGCTCGGCGTGGGCGTTGGCGTTGAATTGCTGGACGATGATGAGTTGCCGCCGTTGCCATTGTTGCCATTGTTGCCATTGCCGACATCTGTGGCCACGACGAGCTCGCGCTGCTTGACGGGCACAACTTGGGGGGGTCGACGCTTGAGGGTGCCACCGTTGCTGCCGTTGCTCTCCTGCGACTTGCGGCGACTGTGGCGACGCGTCAACGTGCCACTGCGCTCCGGCGAACCAGCGCCAGCTGCTGACGAGTCGTGGTGCGCCGACGCCGTCGCTGCGCTGTGCGGTGAGATTGTGGTGCCAACGGCACCCGTCGTTATCTCGCCCACCTCCTTCAGTTGGCGCGTCATCGTCGTCAGCGGCAGATTGGGCTTCATGGAGGGTTTGCGTTTGATGGTGCCGGTGGTGAACTCCGAATCGAAGGCATTGTTCTCGTCGGAGAGGCAGCCACTGGAGCTGGAGCTGGAGGCGCGCGAGATGCGACCGCTGCTCGAATTGGACATGCTGCTAACGGCCGACGAGACGCTGCCGCACTGCGATGGCACCGCCGACGAGATGCTGCTAATCGATTCGCTGCGCATCGAGGAGGCAAAGGTGCCGCTGCCGTTGCTACCGCTACCGATGCCACTGCCGCCGTTACCATTGCCGTTGCCGTTGCCATTGCCACCGACTCCACCCGGTGTCCCATTGCTGCCGCCAGTCGAGCACAGTTCCTCGATGAGCAGCTTGTGATTGTGCCACAATTGTTTGCCGTATTTACAAATGCGTATCGCAGTCAGCCAGCGATCCAAGCTGGCCCCATCCTCGGCGCAGAGCATCTTCAGGCTGCGACACGATTTGCCCAGCGACGAGTCGCCGGCAGCCTTGAATCCAAATGTATAATCCGTTGGAGACTTGCACTTTTTGCGCCAGCCAATGCCCGTGTAGACATTGTGGCCGCTGAACAGAGTCAGGCAGACCAGGTCCCTGGCGTTCTTCGTCTTCTCCTTGGGGAAATAGTAGAGACCGGAGGGGCGGAGCACGAAATGGTATCGCTTCCATGCCTTCTTCGGGTCCGTTTTCACATAGAGCGGCCCCTCCAGCTGCAGCTGGAGCTGGGCGTGCGGCGGCTCAAAGAACTCCTCGAGCAGCATGTGGCGCGTCTGCTCGTCGTGCTGGCAGCCCGGCGCCATCTGTGGTCCCGGCAACAGTGCTCGGGTCGGGCGAAGAGCGACACCTTGTCCGTGCGCTGCTGGAAGAGCACGCGATTGCCGGCATCCGAGTTCCACGTCATCAGATTGTCCACGAGCAGCTCGTGATCCTCAAACAGTCGCTCTACAAATACACACACAATATGAGCATACATATATATAGATATATATATAGATATAGATATAGATATAGATAGACTTACCCATGTGCAGATCGGGCAAATGCTCGATTAGTGACCAGGTGGGCTGCATCTGGACGTGATTCTTGTCGGCGAGCAGTCGGGTGACATGGCCACAGACCATGCGCTCATCCACCAGCAGCGACTTGGATGCCCCGTCCGCCGTGAAGGCCTTGACAAAGAGTCGCTGGATCGAGGCCGATTCCAGTTTGTGCAGCGCCAGCTGAATCTTGGCTGCCTTCGAGGAGGCCAACTTTGGCTGCTGATGCTGTTGCAACTTTTGTTGTTGCAGCTGCTGCTGCTGCTGCTGCTGCTGCTGTTGTTGCTGCAGTTGTTGCTGCTGCTGCTGCTGCTGGAGTGAAGTGTTTGAGGAGGCAGAGGATTCGCTGGAGAGCAGCGAGACAGTGTCACTGAATGCCGAATCATTGTCCGGGGATTCGGTGCGGGGTTCGCGCTGCGTCACCACGCCCAGCGTGATGCCCATGCCCATGCCCATGAGGAGTGTGGCGTTGCCGCCACCAACCGTTTGTGGCAGCATGCCGTGGCCAAGTGTTGGGGTCATCATCAGCATCAGACCGTTACCATTGCCATTGCCATTGCCATTCTCGGATATGCCCGATGAGGAGGTCGAGTTGGTCGAGTTGGTCGAGGTGCTCACATCAGCCGATATGCTGCTGTTTGTGCGTGAATGTGTCCGTGACGATGCCGCCGATATGGAGGCCAAGGCGGGCGGCGGTGGCAGCGGCGGCAATGCTGCACCCACTAAAATACCAGCTGGCGGCGGCGGTGCTGCATTGGCTGCTGCAGCAGCAGCAGCATTGCCGGGAAGAAAGCTCGCCTCGCCATAGGAGATCTGTGCCTCGAGCAAGCTCAGCTCGCCGAGAATCAGATCTAGCTCGGACTCCTGCGTGTCCTCCAGATTGGCCATCGAGATGCGATACGAGGCCTTTTGCTGTTGTGTTGCTCCAACTTCCGGCGTCGTCGTCGTCGTCGTGGTCGTCGTTGTCCGCTGTTCGCTGTGCTTGCGCAATTTGACGGCGCCAGCGCCGCTCAAATGTTCACCCAAGCCCAGCAATTTGTGCTGCGGACTACTCCCAGTGGCAACAGTTGCAACTGCCACCGATCCTTCGCTGGCTGCTAGGCCACCGATGATCCCCTCCTGGCTGGCTGGCTGATGAATCTGATTAGGCGACAACAAGCAGATTGACAGATCGACAAATTAGCAACTGCATTCAATTTGTGAATATGATGAATGATTTTCAAAAACTGGTTCAAATTCAACTCGAATTGAGTCCGAGCTATGACTTAATATGAATCAATAGTAAGGCCTACTTGCAGGTGTAGTCGACTTGACAACATCTCAAAATGCATACAAAACAAGTTGCGAGTTGTGAGTTGCCCAAGTTTAGCTCGACTGCGAGATACCCTACGTCGTTTCGGGTGAACAAAATCTGTATTTGCCATCAGATCTCAATGCTATGTTTGATAAATAATATTCCTGAAGTAAGCTTGATTTGCGAGCGAATAAGTATATATAAAATCGATCGCTAATAGCGCTTATCGTCTCTGCAAGCTGACAACTCTTCTTCATTGCTGACCAGCAAATATATATTTTATATAGAAATTAAACTTTATTATAAGAGATGGATATCTTACAGATACACTGAGAGTTATAATTAGTATCGAGTGTGCATATTGAATAATTGTTGATCGCTGACTGGCAACTGGCAACTGGCATCTGTCAGGCATATAAGATATGGTATGTGGTATTTATACATATATATATATATACGATATGCCATATGTGATGGATAATAAGCACTCGCTCTCTCTCTCTCTCTCTCTCTGTCTCTCTGTCTGTCTGTTTAAGTAGATCTCTCTGCCCACTTACCCCAGCGCCGCCCTTAATCCAGCTACCTAATCAGCGTACGACATTTTGGTACGTGCTCAAGTCTCGATCGCAGCTAAATCAATTGCAGCAGCTGCATTAAATCAACTCGGCTTCGAGCTACCCAACAACAACAAAATAATAATATTAATAACAATAACAATAACAATAAGTAAAAACACGTTACACATTTCCGTTCGAGCAGCAGCAGCAGCGCACCAAAGCAGCAGCATGTCTATATCTATATATACCTATATATATCTGTTTATACGTCTGGTCTGGCATAAAATAATTATCAAAGCTTAGCCGCTGCAGCAAACCCAACCCCCCCCTACCATCTACGTCCCCATCTCTTCGGTTGGTTGATTGGCACTATTCCAGCTGCAGCTGATTGTTGGTCGAGCTCTTTTTATCGCCTCAACGCTGTCGCTTAAAGTCTTAAAGCAGTTGTTGTCGGCGGAGTTGGCAATGCTGCCAAGCAATATGTCACGTACAACACACGCTCTGGCAACTGGCCACAGTAACAGAGAGAGAGAGAGGGAGCGAGAGAGGGAGCGAAGAGGGAGAGGGAGAGGGGCGAGAGAACTAGAGAGAGGAAGTTGGCAAGAGCAAAAGGAGGCCACAAATCAAAACAAAAGCAAGAACGGATTTTCAACTTGAACACGTCGACATTTTGATACCCTTTTTGCGAAGTTCGAAATTGAGTTCGCAGCTTGAAATATTATAATATTTAGTTAAACTTAAGCAAACTTAACATTGCTGATCTGTGGTCTAACTATATGATATAGTGGACCGATCCAATCATCTTCGATCTGTTTACTGCCAAAAACTTCAGCAAAAAATTGGATAAATGCCCAGTTTCAGCAAGTCAGAACAGATATATTTAATCCTTTGCGGCGAAGATGAGTTCTTCAGTGCGTTGCAAACTTGAAAAAGGAAGTGAAATACCCGTTATCTACCTAGTGTGTGACAAGGGTATCCGCAACAGCACAACACACACAGATTTGTCTAGACTTCACACTTGGACTTTCCAGCTGAAGCAGAAGCAAGAAGAAGAAGAACAACACTATTGTAATAATATTTACACAGTTGCTGCCACACTTAATATCTCACAAATTCCCAGAGCAAGGCATTAAAACACAGTTCAGCAGAGTTCTCCGCTCGGCGAGTGAGTCACATTCGAGGAGAGCTCGCAATCTGATCACAGATGATGGATGAAGATGAATGAACTGCTGAGTGGAATGTGAGCAAATATACACTACACAAAAAGAAAGAAAGATGAATATAAATATAAATATATAAATAAATGCAAATGCTTAGCGTTGCCAGACTCTGCCAAAGAAGGAGTAGCCACACATACACCAGCCTGGAACTCGTCTCGCGTCCTGCAGCATCAGCAGCAGCTCGGCTCACTTTGTAGTTGTGCTTCTTCTTCCACCCCATTCTAAGACATTTGAACTGCTTGCTGCTTGATGTCAACTGCTTGCTCACACTAAGCCACACACACACACACACAGCCAACGAGCCAGCGTTTGTTGTTTTCTGATTTACTGCTTGACGTGTTCATGTTGAGCTACCTATATATATATAAGTGTTTGTGTGTGTGTGTGTGTCTAACTGACAGCTAATAGCCTGCTTCAACTGCAACTTAAACTTGGCGGCTTTTTAATGCTTGAGTGAGTCATCACAATGATTTTTTTTTTATTTTTTAGAGGGTTAGCGGTAATTGCCACTTGCCAACACATGACACTGACTAAATGTCTGACTGACTGACTGACAGACTGACAGACTGAATGACTGACTGACTGACTAACTGACTGGCTGACTGACTGACCGCACTCATTTCTTCTCCCTCGCACGTTATCTATTTGCTACGGGCTTTTGCACTACTTCACAGTGTTGCATAACAAGTAAGAATGTATAACTTGGACACGTCGCAGATAAGATGCTCTTGCAGACCATGGTCAAATGGCCATAGATTGAAAAACTCTATGGAACCTGCATGATATAGTAGTCCGATGTTGATAATGTGTTATCCAAATGTGTGGAGCGTAATGCAAACGCATAACTCAAGAGTTTGTTTAGCAGAACTTGATATATAATATAGCTATTCGATCCTGCCAACTCCGACATAATCTGCCGTCTGCAGCAAAAACGTATAAATGGCAATTCGAGGAACTAGTTTACAAAGAAACAGATGGCCATATCGACTTGGCTACAGATGCTGACAAAGAATATACATATATACCCCCATTCGGATATACATTTCTCTTGGCTTCTCTGAAGACTGTATAGATTTCAACAAATCGGAAAATGACCCACACACATCTAAGCTATAATTAAATTGTAAGGAACTCATTTGTTGAGGTACAAACAAATAAAGTAAGCAAATTAAATGAGGTATAAGCATACTGCTCAGTTTATGCGTGTGTTGACATGACATAAGTGACCCATTTCCTGGAATAGCCGGATTAGTTGGCATAACTGGGGATTGGCTTGGGCTTAATTTAGTTGTTAAACCCTGAACCCATTAAAAATGGGTAAAAAGGGTATAAGGCAGTCATGCTTGAGTATGTAACAGGCAGAAGAAAGCATCCCCGCCGACCCTTCCCCTAAAGTATAAGCGAAGAAGCGAAATGATCAAGCCTTGTCCGTCCGTCCGTCTAAATGTATCAACCAATCAAATCAAGTTTATTGTACATTATCGATAATTGCGCTCATTACGCGAATATCGATACAAATCGATTTCCGGTAGCAAAAAAAAAAAGCCGCAATTTTATACAAGTACAGCTTATCAATTGATACATAATATATCTGGACAGGAAACACTCAAGTTATTGTCTCAACAAATATTTATATCTCTCATATCTGTGATATGTGTTCTGTGTTTTTAATAGGGTATCTGCTGGTAGAGCTCTCTCTGAGACTGAAGCATTATCCTCTGGTTTAGTTATGACAGAGCTTTTAAGCATGACCTCGACAAGCATGTTGCACGTTGCATGTTCTATGCTCATCACATTTGTCATGGTTTGAGTGGGCGCAACCCTCCCCAAGCGACCAACAAGTGACCTTAAAAATTGGCTGGGCGAAGGGGGGCGAAGGGGACGGGGGAATGGGGCCAAGTTAAGTTAATTTGAGTGACAGGTGTTTCACATTTAGCTAATTGAAAGCAACGTTTACAATTGTAATTACTTTTACTCGGAATATGAAATAATAATCATACTAAAACTAAGTAAAAGCTCTCACTCTCTCTCTCGCTCTGTCTCTCTCTCTCTCTCTCGCTCTATCTTTCTCTCGTTAAGTAAACACTAATAAAAATAGCAAACACTTAAGCTAAACTAGCGTGCCAAAGCCAAAGTCCAATGACGTCATGGCTGGGAGGGGGGAGGAGTGAAGTGGTGGAGAGAGAGCACACACACACCTGGCAAACTGCTCACTTCCTCTGCATACATAATAACAATAAAGCATATGGCAAATATTTTCATGTTTGTCGACATTTACAGCAACTTCCGCAGACAATTAATAAAAATAGCGAAAATAACAAAAACAAACAGCAGAAAAACAGCAACAATAAAAAGCATAAAAACAATAAAGCCAAAACTATGGGAATGGGACAAGTGCGTGCAAAGCGCCTGGCCAAAAATAAAAAACAGCAAAATATAAATATTAATATTAATATACAAAAACATAAATTTGAATAGAGAATTAGAAAAGAAAACAGCATGAAAAATGTTCAGCTCGATGCCAATGCCAAGTTTTAATACACTTCCCAGACTAATCCATATATATATAAAACAAATAGGATAGGTTGGGAGAAAATACCACCCATTGACCCAGTTGGGCCAGGCTTGGACTGTATCACGTTTGAGGCAGCGTGTTGCAATCTCAAATGGATCCGATGAACCTGGCTAGTTTCCCAGCTTGGATATATCGGAGAGTTTCGATATGTCTATATGTCGGAGAAAGGGATTGGAACATCACTTCAGATCTATCCTGCACCGAAATTTGTATACTTTACGTATCAGAAGCGGAACCGCAAGCGGAACAGCAAGCGGAACCTAAATTCGTTTCGGTTCGACACCTTGGTGCCCCCTTGGGGAAACACACAATTGGTATACCCATTGGTGGAGGGATAGGGTATGCATGAATATATTAGTTTGTAGCATTTGATGGCAGCACCAACTCACCTTATAAAGCGAGTCCCAAGCGATTTTCATTTGTTTTTTATTTGCATAAATTTTGTTTTTGTTTTTGGTTGTGTTGTCGGTGGCTTCTTGCGAATTTTGTCGCTCGTAAAACGAATCTATTCAAATTTCCAACTTCCAAATGGTTATGTGAGCATGAAGAGGGGGGAAGAGGTGCCGCGGGATGAGGGTGGCGGGGGATATACCATGCTACTGGTTCGTTAAGCAGCTTAATTGACAACCAGGCCAAGTGCGACGAAAGAAACCCAATAGCCAAGAAACCCAAGTAAAAAAAAAACAGCACTAAAAAATAACTACAAATCTCAATGCAAACCAAGCAATATAAATAATTCAATGTCATGAAAAATAAAACATAAAACATAAAACACACAACTGGAAATTAACGAAATTCAATATCAATTACATTTCAAACATGTATCGAATTCCATATAATAGACAGAATTAAGAACAGAAAGACATTGAACCTCTTTTTGTGTACCTTTGGTTTCAATTCCGAATGTTGAAAACTACAAGGAGATGTTATAAATGAAAAGATCGAAATCAAGAAAGATACGAAATTCTCATTCCAGCGCAGGAGATAAGGAGATATGACCGATATGCAAATAAGTATATACTTGACCAGCTGCCTTCTCTGGTGTACTTATGGACATCTTGCAAGACGTCCAGTAATATGGATTATATATGTTTAGTTTGGTTACTGTGCTAGCTCTAAATTTGATTTAACAATATATATGATATATGTGATTTTATCGAATGTTATCAGTTTCGATCGATTTCACAGCACTCACAGCTTAAAGATATTCCAAGCTTAAAGTCTCTCAATATACGATTCCAGTTTGTTGGTTGTAGTAAAAAGCCTTAAAAATACGTATTTTCAACTTTTGATGCAGAATCAATATATATATAAAAGAACTTCATTTTGTTGGAAGAAAGTCGGAGATTGGACACTTATTGGCGAAGATACAACAGTTTGAAGTTGGACACAAAAATTTTAAGTGACAATTTCTCACAAAAGCTTCAAAAATACGTATTTTCAACTTTTGATGCAGAAGCCTTCGAATCATTCGATTTCGATGACAGCTGCACAAGTTTTATGCATGTAGATTTGGTGTCTCTTTCAGCTTCTTCATCCCGCCCCAAAAGTGAAGCGTGATCAAACAAACGAACATGCAACAACTACAACAGCAATAAAATTGTTGTGTTGCAGGCACAACACACATTCACAAAAGTGAATGGACAAACAACAAGAAAACCCATTAAAAGCAACACGCGACGATCAGGAAAAAAAAAACGACCCTTAAGAACCGTGAAGAAGAAGAAAACATCTGTCGTCGCCTGCAAGAAGAGGAAGACGAAAGAAAATTAAATCTGCAGCGCAATCTTTTTCTCTCTTTTGCAGCTGGAGAGGGTCTGGTTTCTCGCCGAGGGTCTGTTTTTCTACCCCAAAGAGTATTTGTAAAGATCACTTTGATTTGGTCATTCAACTTGCAACGCACTCAAGGAGACACAATCAAACACGATTTATGATTCAAAATTACTTTTGGGATTAATTTTTTTGTTTTTTTTTAAGAACCACACAGAATTGTAGCAAACTAAGAATATGAAATGAGACCATAACCAAAGATGTCGAGTTGACTGTCTGCATATATATCTATACATAGAGCTGATCCTTAAACTTGGCACTTATGCGACATTTTGCTGAAAGCAGTACAAAGATAGAAGACTGGCAGGATTGGCCCACTGAATTCATGGAATTACCATGTGAACAATCAGTCGAAACATGAGTTTTAGGTTAGGTTTCGACGCAGACGTAGACATAAATTGTCACCCCATTCTGATAAAATATAACTAGACAAATGTGCAATAATCCATTCACAGAGACCAGTTATCTGCACAAGTATACTTGTTAATATATATATATATATATATATATATTCAAACTCTGCTCTGCAAGGGTATCTTAGCTTCAGCGTGCTTGTTGTTGTTCTGTTCCTGTTTCTGTTCCCGTTTCTGTTACCCTCTTTTTTAAGTGACGCGTGTTCAGCAAGCGACGCGTGTCCAGCAACAACAGCAACAATAAATCGGGCTAAGTTTTTTTTGGTTCGGGTTACAATGCATAATGTGTGTGTGTGTGTGTGTGTGTGTGTGAGCGTATCTCAAGGAGTTTTGCGTCTGCCACAAAAGGGGGCAAGCAAGCAAGCAGGCAGGCAGGCAGGCAAGGGCACACCGGCTGCGTGTTGCACCTGCCACTCGCTTGGCTCGCTCAAACAATGGCCCAAAAATGGTTATATGATGCGCGATTCGATTCCCCTTCCCCTCATTTGTGGCACCCCCTCCCTAGCGATTCTGCCTCCCTCTCTCTCTCTCTCTCTCTCTCTCTCTCTCTCTCTCTCTCTCTCTCTGTCTCTCTCATTGTCATCAGTGACGAGAGGACAGATGCACATTTTATGAGTGCTCTCTTTGTGCGTGGTTACACTCAGAGAAATAAGTGACCAGTTGATAAATGCTCACATCGAGAGAGAGAGAGAACTCGACTAGCAGATACCCTGTACAGGCTTGCTGTGACAGCAGCTTGTTCAATATGAAAATAGGTTTTATAAGTTAATAAAGAGGGTTTTAGTGCCGAGAACGGAGGCAGAGAGGCGCCTAAGAGGACTACAACCATTTTGTGGCATACGTTGCAACTGAGCTGGAAAGAGGTAGTCTAAGATAAGCCAAATGTCTTCTAACTGGATATAATTAAAAACGATTTAAGCAAAAATTAATCAAAGTAATCTAGACTAAGAGGTCAACTAGCTAAACTAGGTGGGTATAGAAGAAGCGGGGCACAATAGACGAAACAGGTCACGAAAACCCTTCATGTCCCCCAATAATAATAATAATAATCAAATCTTAATGAAATTGTTACAGTTGATCAGTAATCGATGTCGGAGTAGATTGATTATATATCAACTTGGAAGGGTATATCTTGACAATTGTCTCCCTTATTGCTATCGATATTTGCGAAACGAAGGAAGTTATCGATAACAGTAAATAACAATAAAATAGTATAAGAAAATGTGTATAACAAATTTTGAGTCTTTAACTCTTATAATCCTCTTATAATCGACAAGCTGGCAGCAGTCAGCTTGCAAAACTTTATTTTTAAATGCTTTTGTCAGATTCTGAATGGGTTCACAGGTTATCAAAGAATTCCAGCTTAATGTGTCGATAAATGGAAAGTCTTTTAAGCAACAACAATTCGCAGCTTGAAATTGAATTTACAAATTGAAAATTAAGTCGAATTTTGTTAACTGAACTTTTGGAGGTAAAAAAAAGACTGCAACACCTTAAAAAAGCAAAGAAAAATGGGTCGACGGAGGCTAATACCCCCCAGACAGCCACAGTCAACAACGTAATCTAATCGAACGTAATTCAAATAACTAAGCTTAAGTTCAAATACTCAATTTATCTTCAAGTGTAATCAGACATCGTTTTTTATTTGCACCCGCAGCATATACGTATAAATATATAAATATATGAGTTATGTGTAATTTGATACCTAAAGCGTACTCCTCTATAAGGGTTAGTTGGTCGACTCATATACAGACACACACGCACACACACACATACATACATATACTTTTAGTATAATTGGTGTCTTTGCTAGCATCATCAATCACTTGTTGATTTCGTTTTGTTTAAAAGCCCATCGCTGCACTATAAATCATATTTTGAAAGCAACACAAAATTGTCTATGTAATGAAATATAAGTGCATATAAATCTATATATGATTACATGCTTACAATAGAGGAACAGAAAGAACTTCCCAAGCAACACACACTCCACCCCACTCCATCCACTGCCCCCCTCTCTCTCTCTCGCCCGCCCCATTTTTTATTGCCATTGCTGACAAATTTTTATTGTAGCTCAATCAAATTACAAGTCGCTATTTTTTTGCCGCATGTTCTTTTTTGTTGTTCTGCGTTGCATGCTCAGCTCAGAAAAACACCAAAAACTCCAAAAACAGAGCTGGCAGCATTTTCGGTCACGCAGTTTGAAGCGGGTTGGGGTTGGTGGTTGGGGGTAGGGGCTAAGGGGGAAGGGGAAGGGGGTGTTGCTAGTGCATAAGAATAAAAATGAGCAAATGAAACGCTGTCTGAGTCAGCTGTTTCCAGCTGGCAGCTGGGAAGCGAGACGAAACGAACCGTGGAAAAGTCATATGGAAAACCAGTGAATGTGTTTTTGTTTTTCCAATGGACATATGGACATATGGACATATGTAGTTCTTGCTCTGATTCTCACTTTAATTAGGAAACGTTAATACAAAATATATACACATGGTAGTATATCAAATATATTTATAGTTTGTGCGCATTTCCAATACGAAACACAGGGAATATTTTTACATACACATTCATAGGTATATTTTCAATTTTCAATTTTCGACATGGCTCGCATTTAAACCTTGATAAAATTCTGTCAAGCTCTCACATAAAATCCACCCACAGTTTAGCTAAGATTAGTTTCTTTATTTTTTTGAATCGCATGGAAAGCAATTAGGCGTGGAATGCGGAACAGTAAAATGTGCTTAAAGACCATATAAATTAAGCATGCTACACATACATTTACAGCTAAAGTGATATGTAGTATCATATATGCATACATATATGTGGATATATATATATATATATATATATATATATGTTTGTGCTCAATTTACTGATGTTTATTATTGCGAGCTTTAGACGAAGTCAAGTGCTGCACTTAATTAGCCAAAGGCGGCCTGGGAAACAAACAAATGGAAATGGAAATGGGTATTGGAATAGATATGGGAACGAAACGGAATAAAAACAACAAAACGGATTGCAAACATATTCACTTACATATACATATGCATATGCATTATGTATGCGACGCACACACACACACACACACACACACACAGAAATGTTGCAGTTTCTTTCATTTTGCAACGATTCATTTCGTTTTAATTTGTATTATTTTTATGTAATACATTTGGCCAGGCAGGAAATGCCAAGCGCAAAATGTTTATTTATTCTTTTTTGTCTTTTGAGAGATCTGCAGCCGCAGCAGCGAAAGAGAGAGAGAGAGAGAGAGAAAGACGAAAACTGTGCAGAGTTCAATGCGCTAAATAATAACAGCAAGACGCATGTGTATGCGTGTGCGTGTGTGTGTGTGTGTGTGTGTGTGTGTAATAGTGTGTGAGAGAGCTGTAGCAAAATGCAATCTATTAGAGAAATTGGGTCACTGACTGCACACCCACATTGGTAGCGGCGTTGGTTTTGGTATTGGTAACACAGAGAGCCCGATCCGATCCGATCCATGCGAAGAAGCAGCAGGCAAGCAAAGCAACAAGCAACAACGTCTTTTATCGTGTTTAAATATATCATTTTAATTTTACAAATGCCCCAGCAGCAGCGACACCAAAAAGAAAAACGAACAAAAAAACCGCAGCTAAAAATACTTAACAAATAATGCGCTAATTTTGTAATGCAAGGAAATAAGCGAGGAAGAGAGAGAGAGAGATAGAGAGAGAGGGAGAGCGACGGAGTCGCACAGTGATTGCAACCACATTCAGTTCCATGTTCAACAATTCAATATAAATCGCAAAATGTAAAACAAATTGTTTATCTTATTGCGAATATTATCGAGAAACTAATTAATTTTCATCTTAATATAGTACAGCTGAAGAAGTGCCCTTTTTATGTGTTTGAGTATATTCTGATCTTCCACTGAATTACATACAAGCGAATTAATCGTTGTGTTTCCTTCCTTCCTTCCGCAGCAAGAACAACACAGATGAAATCAGGAGAAAAAAAATTGCACAGGGTCAATAATGTGATGCAAAGAATGGGGGGGTGGAGAACATGTATGAATGCACATACATAATTACACATACTTGTGCACATATGTATACGCATGTGTGTCTGTATGTATAAGTCTGTGCGTGTGTGTATAGCTCAATAGATACGGCAAACAGATAGCTAAATTGGAGGAGGAGGCGGGCGATGCGCGACGCGCGACGAAGCGTCATGTGAAGCAACAAGCCAAGTACATAATTTCGAAATGAATATGGCGACAAAAGAATTTTAAATATGTATGCGTGTGCGTGTGTGTGTGTGTGTGAGTGTAAGCACACATTTGTTTCCCCCATTTCGGTTCCTAAACGGAAACAAACGATAATAAAATATTTACAGCAACAACAACAGCAGCGCACGACGAAAAGCATTGAAACATTGAAAAAAATATGTTTGAACTGGAGAATACCCTGTAAGTAATGTCACGTGCGAAACATAAATGATATACCAAATTTGTAGGAATTACTTATGAAAGTTGTGTTTTTTGCTTTTTGGTAAGACAATTAAAAAAATCAATTGTAGATCGTAAGTATATCGCCTTTTCCACATGCCTAATGAGTACAGGGTATAATAAAATGAACAGCGGCAGCAGCAAAAGATGTCGTCCGCAGTAGCCGCATAAATATTTAAGAGGCAAACTTAGCCAGCGTCGCCGCCAACGAGTTAAATTGAGACAAAGACAAAGCGCAAATCAGAGAAAAGCAAAAACAAAAGCAAAACAGAGCAGGGCAAAAGCAAAGCCATAAGCCATAAGCAGCAAGGCGTGTAATAAGAATCATAAAAAGTAAAGCACTAAAAAGAAACAACAACAACAACAATAATAACGGCAATGGCCATGTGCAGAAGTCATATGGGTGCTGCTGCGTCAACAACAGCAACACGAGCAGCAGCAGCCGCAATAAGAAGAATGCGCTCAAATTAGCGATTTAACTTCTTGCTTTGGCAACCTCCGTCTTCGTCTCCGTCTCCGTCTTCGTCATCGCCGCCGTCGCACAGTGGGCCAAGGCAAAGCCTTGCGGGCCAAACTGGATAGGCGTAAGATGTATGATTAGAGATTATGAAATGGGAAGTAAAAATACAAATTGAAGAAAAAATAACGAAACACATTGCAACACTTCAAAATACATTCTTTGTACACGAAGCCAGACAAATTGTAATTCGAACGCACATCGAATCGAACACAAGAAAAACTGCTTGCCTTGGAAGCAGTGCATTATAAGAAGTATCTAAAAATATGAAGAGAACAATATCAATTAAGTTTAGTGCAAGGCTATATATATACACATACATATACATATGCATATACGTCGCAATAAAAACAGAAAAAAACACTCAAGAGCGCAGTGCAACAAACACAAATGTAACTACAAAGTTCAAGTGGAATTCGTTAGTAAACATTTTGATTTTATAATTGTTGGATACTATTTAAGCCCTTTTCCTTGACTAAAGGGCATATTTTAAATTACCAAGACAAAGAGGGCGGGGGAATGTATATGTTATATATCTTATCGTTTGGCATTTTCCATTTTGTTCGTTCGTAAAAATCAGCTGCTTTCCGAATTGCTATTCAAAATTTGAACACTGTAAAACATGAATATACAAACACATATGCACATGCATGTGTGCGTGTGTGTGCAGCGGGAAATGTAATTAAAAAGAGTTGAGCAAATATTTGACGAACGTGCAGAGAAGCAATTAAACGGCAACAACACAACCACAACCACCAATAATAATAATAATCACAAGAACAACAATGCCGAGAATGAGAGACCGATAGAGAGAGCGAGAGTGCCGTTACTCAGAAGATGCGAATGCGGGTGGTGTTGGCGGTGGGATGGCAGGATGAGACGCACACACACACACTGAGACCACATGACTTGGCAAAAATAAGAAGAAAATAACCAAAAACCGGCAAAAACATGAGACTAGACTGGACGGCGTTGCCATATCCAAAAACAACAAATTTTTAGCTGCCGCATGCAGAAAAGTTGAATGAAACTAACACACACACACACAGAATAGATGCGGGTGCTTGTAGTAAAGATAAGGCACAAAATGAAACGAGAAATGAAGTAAACAATAATAAAAGCACAAGGCAGATGGCATATGGAATATAGACACCATGCTTCTTTAACCCCCACCCCCATCCCCCCACACACCCCAGTTGATTGGAAGCTAAAAGCAAATACACTGGAGTCGATGTGCAACCGCCCTCGCCGCACACACACACACATACACACACACACACACTGAAAAGACAAAGCAAAACGCATTAACTGCCAAAAAACAAAAACAAACAGAACTCTGTTAGCATCTCTCTCTCTCTCGCTCTTGCTCCTGTGGTGCGCTCGCCTGTCTCGCCGCTTAACAGAGCTTTGGCAGGGAAGTCAACAGGGTTGTTTGCCGTAATACATATGTATGCAGTACTTGCATATATATATATATATATATTATATATTTATATATACGTGTGTGTGCTCTTACCGCGTCAATTTTAACGTCAATTCGATTTCGATTCCAGCAGCAGCAGGGCTCTGTTATTGTTGTTGTTCTTGTTTGTATTTAGCTCGTCAATTAAAAAAGGCACTTTTAATTATTGCTTCATTTCACACGCACTCGTATGCATGTGTGTGTGTGTGTAGTGTAGTTGTGTGTTTTATAAACAAAAGCAGCTGGAGCTAATTGCTTTTTTTGTTTTCGACTGCACAAGGAACTTAATAAACTTCAAAATACACACACAATAAAAACAACAACAAAAATATATTATATGAACAACAAGAGCGTGGCGACACAAAAAACAAAATTACCGGAATTTTGTGCTAAGAACGTGAAGTAAATAAAAAGGCGTTGAATTTATCCGACACAACAAGAAAAAAAACAAGAACTTTAACAAAGTTGTCGTCGCCTTTTTGATTTCCGCGCGCGCTTTACAATTTACAACTTATTTGATGATTTAGCTTTTTATTTATTTATTTCTTTTTTGGCTGTCCCGTTTCGTTTATCCGCTGCGCTCCGTTGTCGTCTCGTGCGCGCCTCGGTCGAGAAACAAATGCGAGAAGCGACGGCGACGCGCTCACTGTAAGCCTCGCTCCCTCCCTCTCTCACAGACACACGCGCTCTTTACATGGCGACACGGCTGTGAAGGTAACGCATGGCAGCAGTTATACGTATGACGTCACACTCTTTTCGTTTTTTTTTGTTTCAATTTGTAATTTTTGATCTTTCAACGAAAATGCATAACTCTTGGTTTCTATTTTTATTTATTTGATTGTTTGGGACGAAAAGCAATCGTGGGAAATATATGTAAATTCATTTTATTATTAATTATGCACATATTTGAATTTTGCGTGCGATCACAACATTATTAACAGATCCAATATTGTACCAATATTATTTAGCTGTGTGCATAAAATAAGTAGATCAACTTTTGCACAAAAGTTATGGAATAAAAATTTTGTACTGGGTAATCTTCTTATGCTAAAAGTGCTGCCCATGTTGCATACCCAGCTCAGCTGGGCAGCACTGGCAACAACAACAGCAACAAGAAGAAAGAGAACAGCAGGCGTTAGCAGGACCCAAAACCTGGTGCATATGTGCCGTTAGTCGTCGCATGCTGCGAATATGCATATGTGTGTGTGCGTGTGCGTGTGTGTACGCATCCTTGAGGTATTCAATGTTAATCGCTGTTTGCAGCTTGACCATCTCTCTTTCTTTTTTTTAGGCAAGAAACAAGAACAAAGCATGCGACACGTAGTTGCAGCAGTTATTTATTTTATTTTATTACAGTCACGTAGCGCTAAACGCACTTTGTGGGAGAGAGAGAAAGACATGGGAGGGGAAGGTATGAGAAAGATATTTACGCGATGCGGCAAAAACAAAAAGAACGCAGACAGACAAACAGCAGCAGCAAAAGAGTGCGTTCTGCTTCTTCTTCTTCGTCTTCTTCAATTCCGTTCCTTGTTGTTGTTATTGTCTGTGCTGATTTTTTTGTTGCTGTTGTGTCTTGCCTTTGTATAAACAATTTCATTTTGAACTTATTTCACTCATTCCCGGGCATTTGTTGTTGTTGCCTTAGAATATTTTATGCATGGTGAAAGTAATGGGCAAAAGTTCGGAACATGTACAAAAAACGGCAATTAAACTGTTCGTAATTCTTTCTCCACTCTCTGATTGCGGGCTATTCTTTTTCTTCTTCTCTGTCAGATACCCTCTTTGCATGCCATATGTAGAAAGGGTTATATCAATTTATGTGAAATAGTCATTTGTTTTTTTGTGCTCCTTTCACTATTTACTCGTAGACTGCAATGTACTACTTTTTTTTATTACTTTTTCATTTCACTCTTACGTATTTTTCACAGCGTTTCTTTCTTTTTCTTTTTTTTAAACATTTTTTCATGTATTTTTGAAGTTGTGTTAAAGCACGGAGTATATTGCAGTCAACTACAACTCACTGGAGTGCACTCTTACGTATTTTCCTTGCGTTTCTTTTTTATTTATTTTTTTGGCTTGTATTTCTTTAGTCGCCGCAGCAGCCGTCAAGCGATTAATCATCAGTTGGTTAAATAGTCTTTTGAGTCATTCGTTTTCCCAGCCGTTTGCCGCCTTTTTGCGAACTTGGCTAAGATGGCCAACCAAACACACTTATTATATATATATATATAATTATGTGTGTGTGTGTAAACTTTGTACCTGTCAACAACTGCCGCCCTCGACCCCCAGCGACTCCCAAACACACACAGAAACACATCCAATTAGCATAAAATGTCTTAAATTATTTATGCACATGGCGAGTAGTCAGCCACGCCCCCGTTCCCCCACCCCCAGGCCATCAGCCCACACGCAGCCGAAGACAATTGCTAAAGGAAACAAAAGCGAACAAAAAACCCACAAGAAACGTCGACTGCGCTGCTCGAGTTACTCATATGTAAACTATCTAATAAGAAAACCAATATGAAAACTGCAAGAGGAGTAGCAGCGACTGCGACGCAGGCAGCGAAACGCAACGCAAAGCAAAGCAAAACATTTTTGTGTGGGGGCGAATGCAAAGTGGAAGTAAAAGAGAGAAATAATACTTAGGCATACATATGTACGTATATACCTGTAATAGTGTGTGTGTATAAACTTACATTTGTTGCTGTTGTTGTTGCTGCTGCAAGGCAGTTTAGCGTATTTTGTTGCTGCTTTTGATGATGTTGATGTTGTTGTTTTTGTTGCTGTTGTTGTAATAGTTGCTGCTGCTGCGCGGCAAGAGCACCACAATCCATATTACGACAGCAGCAATGGAGGGGTGGGGTGGGGGGAGGTCGGTATGGGTTGTTATAAGAAATCCAACAAGAGGGAATAATGGAAGCGATCTGATTCGATGGCGCTCTCTCTCTCTCTCTCTCTCTCCCTGGCGCCTCTTTCTATTCCCGCTCTCTCCGTCTCTCTCGCTCTCTCTGATCAGTTTGGCAATTGCGTTTTGTATTACAGTTACAATTGTTGCGTTGTGCGGAATTGGAAACCCGTTGCACTTATTTCAATTTTCTGTTAAATTTGCATTTCTCTTTCGTGTTTCGTACTTTGTGCATTCCCATGCATTCTTAAACCGCTTCCTTTGATTGCCCTTCTCCTCGTTGTTGTTGTTGCTGGTGGTGCTGCTGCGTAGGCGAATGCTGTTACTCCAACAACAACGACACGATTTCAACGACACGAACGACCGAGCGAACACACGAACGAGCAACGAACGACGAATGCCGAACACGAAGTTTAAACGATGCTGCTGCTGCTGCTCTTACACCCACACACACATGCATGCAAATGTCTCTTTGTGTGATGCGTTTTCGGGTTGTCTATGTACGTATATGTATATATTTATATATATATATATATCTGTGTGTGTGTGTGTGCGTTGCTCAATATGTACTCCACTCCAACTACAAACTGCAACTGAAGTGCCGTTCCGTTGCTGCTGCTGCTTCTGCAGTCGCTTTTACTTCATTTTTCCTGTCGTTTCTGTTATTCCTCGCCATCAACTGTTTCCATGTATGCATGTGTGTGTATGTGTGTGTGTGTGTGTATTACGTTTTTTGGGTGTAGTCAGTCAGCCTTTTTCTTATTGTTGTTGTTGTTATTGTAGTTACTCTGCTTGTTGTAGTTGCTGCTACTGTTGCGCTGATTGCATCTGATATCCATCTTAAAATCTAAGAATTGCATTCACCTTTTTCGAATTTGACACAAACAACAATTACACTAATCAGACATATGCATCAATATATATATGCATTTTTTTGCATTTGCAATGTATGCTTCATTTATGTTAGAACCGAAAAAAATAAACAAATAGTCCTATTGAGCTACGAAAAAAACACCCGTGCGTAATTTCCACGAATTTACGTTTGTCGTGCGTTCGCTGTTAACTGGGGATGTTCATATCGCATCGATATCTATCGATATTGGAGACTCGAGTTTCCGATATCAAATTATATATTTATCACAGAACATATCGATACTATTTTGTTGTAAGTTGTACAATACTGATTTAATACAAAAAATAATCTATTTGCTTGAGCAACCCGAGCAGTGACGGACGACGGTATGCAGCAGAGTGACAAATTAGAATGTAACGTTTCGAGTTAATACGGCGATTACATATCGACGATACTTATCGAATAATAATTACGTTACGTTCAGACCCGCTTACGTTACTTTACTGACATTTCCAATACGTTAATCAGTATGCGCTCTTTTAACTGCAAATTCAATTTATCGAATATTTATTTGGTTAACATATATTTATATTTGTACTTACGTTTACATTGCATTAACCGCTGAATGCCCGCTAAGTACTCATACGGCACTGTTTAAATAATGCAGGCATGTTATCCATATTTTGAGCAACACTACTCATTAGCTCGTTCATTTTGACGTTCAACAGTGCGCGCCAATTCGATGCAACTGTTACACAAATTCAAAAAAATACGTTGGCTTTTTTTTTAATTTTGTCACGTTTTTAATTAGCATACCGTTTATATTTACTTATTTACATTATGATTTCAATTTGTCAACTGTCAGTATTTTTGTATTTTTTTTCATTTTTTTCTTCTTTCATTCGCTTAACACTAAGACTTCGGGTTTCAGTTTGTTTTTTTCGTGTTTTTCCATTTTGTCTTATTTTACTTTTGTTTTGTTTTATATAAAAAAACACGCACATAATAATTGTAGTTGTTGCTTCTGTGTTTCGTTTGCTTATACATGTGTGCATACATATGTATCTATACACATATAGTATTGTATATATATAGATATATTCAGTGTAGTTTTTGTTGATTTAGTTTACATTGCTAAATTGTTTGTTTTGTTTGTGGTTTTCGTGTTTTTCGTTTCTTTTCTTTTTATGTTGATGGTTTGTTTTTATTCCAGTTTTGCTTTTGATTTTGTGTGTTTTCTATGCTTTTGTTTCTGACACGGAAACTCCGTTTCGTTCGAATCGAAACTTAACTTGAATAACAACAAAAATCTATCGACACTATAACGGTAGTTTTTCTTACTCTTTCCACTTCTGCTTCTGCTTTTTAGTTTACCTCTTTTTAATAAACATCGGTCAGCGCCTTCTTCGCCATATCTCAATATTGTATATATAGTTTGGGGGCGTGGTTTGCACTTAAAAATTGTCTAAGCAAATGATTCCGTTTCAAGTACATATATATATATATATATATAATGTGTATAGTTTTTCTTTTGCGCTATTTCTTTGTATCTGTATCTGTATCTGTCTCTCTTTAACACGTTCATTCTTTACAAATTCACAACGTAATTATTAAATAATTATCGGTTAAAATGTTTAATTTTTTCGCTTTGTTTTTTTTTGTTGGTTTTTTTTTTTTTTTGTTTTATGTATAAATATGTTTGCAAAAAAAGAAGTAAAACATATATGTATAAATAATAAAAATGGTTAATTTTTACAACAGAAAAAAGGCTAAAATTTTCAAATGGTTTGTTGTTGCTGTTGCAATACTTTTCGAGTTTATATAGTTAATATAATATACATATATATATATATATATATATATGTGTATATATTATACATGATATTTTGGGGCTTTTGACAAATCAACAAAATTAATTTAACTTCATAATGAAACAAAAAATAAACAGAATAAACAACTATATATCGCGTAATTGTTGGTTTTTCTTCTTCATCTTCCTTTGTTGTTGTTGTTGTCTTCCTCCAACAACAACAAATCTAATAGATTTATATATAGATATAGCTTGTATGAAATTGTGTGTGTGTCGTATGTATGTATGTATGTATGTATGTATGTATATATGTATATATGTATATTTGTGTATGGGTGTGTAAGTGTGTATTTATTCAGTCATCGATGCTGGGTCGCTGCTCCAATTTATAGCGACTGCGCAGCTTGCTTGCCTCTGCTGCTGCTGCTGCTGTTGTTCTCCCATTGCTGCGCTGCTGTTGACGCCAGCTTCGTTGTTGTTGGCGTCATTAGTGTTGTTGCTGTTGCTAGGATTGACAAGGCTGGTTTTGCGCATTTGCCTGATACTGCTGCTGCTATTCGCCAGCGATCTGCTAAATGTGAACTGTCTGGCAACGCTAAATGGTGCTGCTGCTGCTGCTGTCTCTTCTACTGTTATTGCTTGCGCTGCTGCTAATGCTGCTGCCGCTGTTGCTGCTGCTGTTGTCTGTTGGCGCACATAGCGATATTTGTTGCTGTTGTTGTGCTGTGACTTTTGCCAATGGCAACTACTGCGACGCTGCAATATGTCTGCCGGCGGCGGCTGCGCTGCGCTGCAGTGCTGCGGCGTCTCTGTCGCTGTCGCTGTCGCTGTTCTCGTCGTCGTCGTTGTTCTCGTCGTTCTCTGTCCACTGTTGCTGTTGCTGTTGCTGTTATCAGTATTAACATTATGCTGCTGCTGCTGTTGCTGCTGCTGCTGCTGCTCTTGTTCCTGGCTCATTGCTGCTGTTCCAATTCCGAGTTCCAGTGTTAACCAATAGTGTCGCGTCGCCTCGTCGTCGTCATCGTTGTAGTCGACGTCGTTGACCACCGCCGCCGGATGGACGGCAGCAGCAGTAGCACCAGCAGCAGCAGCATACGCAGCGGCGGCTATTTGAAATTCTACCGGGGCGGCTGGCGACGCATCATTGGATTGCGTATTTTGCGGCGTTGATTCTGCGTGTTGTTGTTGCCAGTGTTGGGTGGGTTGAACCTGTTGGTGGTGTGGGGGGTGGGTTGTTAAGCAGACAACGTATGTAATTAGTATATAACATCAATGTAAAAAGTTAACAGAGAACAGTTAACAGTGAAGAGTGCAACATTTAAAGACATTTACGCGCACTGCAAACTCTCAATTCACACACAGAGCAAGATTTAGTCAGAGAGAGAGAGAGAGAGTGTGCGATAAGAGAGAGAGAGAGAGAGAGAGAGGAGAGCCACACGATTGCTATTATATCGTGTATTAAAATTTGGAATATGCTTGTCAATTATTATTATATGCTATTATATATATATGGAAGGAACAATTATTTTTATCGATATCGATTATCGTTTATCGATTGCCATTGCAAAACATCGAGCACAACAAATGACAAAATTGAGCAAACTAGACATCAAATGCACATTTAATTATCATCGTTTCAACTTGGTACGGCGTGGTACAAATGTACCAAAAAAGGTTCACAACAACAAATATATTATTTGGATCAGGTTCACACATCATTCATCATTCATCATTCTGTTCGAGTATTCTACACACACACACACACTCACACACGTACACAGCACAGAAATGTATGTGCAAATACAAATATTGATATATAAAATAAACAATGAAACATCAATTTGTATTGTATTATTATATGGTAAATATAATATGAACATGTTTCAACATTTAAAAGTGCCTTAGATATTAACGTACGCAATGCAAAAGTTGTCATTTTTAACGGTTAATAATGCATTTGTTACTGTTACTGTGTGTGTGTGTGTGTATGCATGTGTGTGTGTGTGTGTGTTTCTCTCTCTGTGTGTATGTGTGTAATTGTATTGTATGTTGTCTGTGTGCCATTTGTTTTTTAATTTAACTTTTGGCCAAATTCAACATAAACACACTCTCTCTCTCTCTCTCTCTCACACACTCTTCCACTCACTCTCTCTCTCTCTCTCTCTCCCACATCATCATCATCATTATCGTCGTCGATGCGCTTCTCTCTCTGATCGATTGCAGCGCAATGCGCACAGTTCGAACGTGCGAGCGAGCGAGCGAGCAGGCGTATGAGCAGCAATAAATGTTGCTGTCCTTGTCATACACTCAGAAACACTACTTACGCGAATATATTGGCATTGGCATTGGCATTAGCATTGGAGCCGATATTGAATTGGAACGGAGCGGCGGCGTTTGGCGTTGACTGCAAAAGACATTTTGGGTTTTTGTTTTTAAACGTGTTTCTCCAATTTGTTGGTGGACGCATTTTGAAATGACATCAACAAAAAAAAAAAATCGAGAAAAGAACAATACAAAATAGAATGAACAAATATATATATATATATATATATGTATATATATATATATATATATATATATATATATATTTATGTATATATATCTTGAGCACATGTGCATATTATTCGCTCTTTTAATATTTTGAACATCAATTTTGTTGCTGTTCAATTCCATTTGGCATTTTGAAATTTTTGTTTTGTGTACTTTGGTATGTATGTATGTATGTATATGTATATATGTGTGTAATGTATGGGAAATGAGAGAGTTTAATATGTATGTATGTAGGTGAAGATTGCAACTACCAACTTAGAAGAGATGGAATAACGCTAAATGGTGACAACAATAACAATAACAATATCAAAAAAACACAACACAACAATTCGCTCATCGAGTGAGTGAGTGGAAGTGGAGTGTCTTCTTCTCTACGTATGTATGTATGTATGTGTGTATGTATGTGTGTGTGTATGTATGTATATATGTATGTATATATGTATAATAATAGCACAACTACAACATTTATTCTTAGGCATCAACAAATTGAGCAGTTTTTTAAAAAGGAAAATTGATTTTTTTTTAATCTTGTTTTAGGGTAAATGGAAATTGGAATCTTTCGATAAAAATATGTATATTATGTATATTCTTTTTAATTTGAAGAGAAAAGTGGCATTAATGCAACTAAATACTAAATTTATAAAATATACAGTTAGCTATGAGTAAGGAAATATTTATTTATTTGTAATTTGCATAATCTTAAGTGCACTTTGCAAAATTGGTGATATTATTTTTCATTAAAATTATAGTTTCTTTTTTGATATTCTTATTATTCGTATTCATAGTCCTTAAGTTGCAAGAACTTCTTCTGGGAGTGGTGCTATTATTTTGCCCGCGACTGTATACGAGCTAAGTGTTTGTTGGATGTGACTGTGTGTGTGTGTGTGTGTTATTCATTAGTATGTGTCCCTGTATGTGTGTGTGTGTGTGTGTATACAAATGTAGTTAGTTAAAAAAGAGCATGCAAATAAGTATAGATTATATATAGAGTATATATATGATTATGAAGTGTGTGCATATTACGATAATGACAACTGAAAAGTAATGTTAATGCTTGTTAATGAGGAAGTTAGTAAACGAGATATGCGCAAAGGGCAAACTACTTATTGCTAATGTGATATATGAGTGACAATAAGACATGAAGATGGAGTGTATTGAATGTGAATATATCGTTTACCTGGATTTGCTGCGTTGAGCCGGCAAAGTTATACAGTTTATTTGCTGATGGCTGCGACGACGCCGATGGGGCGGCCACAAATTTGAAAAGTCGCTCCGATTGTGCAAATAACTTCACATTTCAAATTTCAAAATAGTAGTAGAAATAGTGGTAGTACAAATAGTAGCAGCAGCCCAAAAATACAATTTACAGTGTACAGTATACAATTGGAAAATTGATAGAGAGAGAGCCGGACATCAATCAACAATTTGTTTTGCAAAAATACAAGAAAATATACAAAAATAAGTACAAAATGAAAAAATAATCAAATATTATGCATGTGTGTATTATCGATAATGTATCGATAACACAGACACACACAGCGTCAAAGAGATAACGACTTCATGCAAAGTAATGGAAAACAACAAATTAAAATAATAATAATAATAATAGAAACAGCCACAAGAATAATTTCCCAATTATCTAATACAAATGTGTAAACAACCCACATACACACATACATACAGAGTTCCATGTGTGTATGTGTTTGCTGAGAGTGTTGCCAGGCTTAATATTAAGAAAGGAATTGGGCATTTGACGTTTTTCGATGTTGCCCGCTTTATTTGTATTTAACTTACATCAGTGTTGCCAGCGTTGCCAACTGTTGCTGTCGCCGCATTTGCTGAAAAGTTAAATGGCGCTGTTTGCGGCGCCGCAGCTGCTGCTCCTGCATTTGCTGTAAAATTGAATGCGCCTGCGCCGCTGTTAACCGTCGTCACGTTCGTCGGCGCTGCACCAAAATTGAAAACGCTCGCTGCGGACGGCTGCGAGAGAAAAGCCCAAGAGAGGAAGAGAGAGAGAGAAAGAAAGCTGTTAATGAGTGACTGTGTCAAATCGAACGTTACACGTTATGTTATGTTAAGTTCTGGCAGCTTTAATGAGTAACTGTGTGTTGCATGTTAAACGTTAAACGTTATGCTAAAACTAACAGTGTGCACTATGTCTGTTAACACAGTGTTAACAGTTTAGAATTGATCACAATCGCTAAAAAATTATTTTCAAAACGATTCTCAATCCATCCGTTTCTGATATAGTGCTACGATCCGATACGATCCAATCGGCTATATAGACTCGTCTAGTTGCTGCTGATCAAGAATGTGTATATAAAGGTGAAAGATGTGCAACACTTACCGTGGCTGTGGCAGCAACACCGCTGCTAAAGTTAAATGCCGGTTTAGGAATTGTTTTTGCTGCTGCTGCTGTTAGTGTTGGTTGTGTTGCCGCTGGGTTGTTGAATATATTTGAGAGCGATGCGGCAGGCGTTGCTGTTGCCGTGGAAGATGCAGCACCAAATGGATTTGCAACATTGCCAAAGACGTTGGAGACACCACTGCCATTGCCATTGCCACTGCTGTTGCCAATGGGTTGCGGTTGCTGCACTGCTGCTGTTGCTGCTGCCATTCCAAAATAGGACTGTGTTGCGTTTGTTGTTGTTGTGTTGCCACCGAACATGACGCTGCCGCTGCCAAAAGTTGGCAACGTTGTCGCTGTGGCAGCACTGGTGGCAGGATTATTATTGGCAATAGGAGTTGTTGATGCTGTTGCTGGTGCTCCGGGTTGCCAACGAAACGGGCTGCTGCTGGTGGTTGTGTTGCTGGTACTGGTGCTGTTGCTATTGCCAAGAACTGGCGCTGCAGCCGTTGAGGAAGACGCTGCAAGAAACGGATTGCCGAAGACAGCGGAGATGCCACTGTCACTGCTAATAGGCTGTTGTTGTTGTTGTTGCTGTTGTGGCGCTACTGCTGCCGTTGCTGCTGCTGGCGCTGCTGCTGCTGTGTTGCCACCGAACATGCCAAAAGTTGGCAACGTTGCATTATTATTGGCATTAGGAGTTGCTGCTGCTGCTGTTGGCCAACCAAAGGTGCTGAGTGGTTTTGTGCTGCTGATGTTGCTGCTATTGGTTGTTGTGGTCGCGCCAGCTGTTGCTGCTGCTGTTGTTGTTGTCGGTGCTGCTGCTGTTGGCTTGGCCCCAAAACTAAACGGCGAGTTGCTGCTGCTACTGCTGTTGATATTGCTGCCAAAGCTCAGCATTGTTGTTGTTGCTGCTGTTGTTGTTGTTGTGTTGCCACTACTGCTGTTGCTCTTGGGCGCTAAAAGAGCGCCAAAGCCACCTGTTGCTGTTGCGCCGAATAAGCTGCTGATACTTGTTGTTGCTGTGGCTGCTGCTGTTGCTGTTGTTGTTGCTGTTGCTGCTGGTGTTGATGATGTTGTTGTTGTTGCTGCTGTTGTTGTTGCATTAGCTGCTTGATTGTTGTTAAATGACAATGATGCTGGTGCTGCAGAACCTGTTGCTGGCGCACCAAACACAAATTTGTTGCTGCTGGCGGCGTTGCTTGTTGCTGATTGATTGTTGTTAAATGAAAATGTTGCTGGTGTTGTTGTTGGTGCTGCTGTTGTTGTTGTTGTACCAATATTAACAGCTGTTGCTGCTGTCGTTGTTGCTGCTGGCTGCAAGTTGCTGCTGCCGAAATTGAACGTTGTGGTGGTTGCTACTGCTACTGCTGCTGCGTTGTTGTTGTTGCTGGTGCTCATGGTGAAGCTGTTGCTGCCGCTGCTGTTGCTGGAACTAGTGCTGCTGCTGCTGCTATTCGACATTGCTGTGGGCGCACCAAAGCTAAACATTGGTTTAGCAGCAGCAGCATTATCAGCAACTTTTGCTGTCACGTTGCTGGCAACAAATGCAGATTCCGCAGCAACTGTTGTTGCTGCCGGTTGTGCTGCTGCTGGTGTTGGTGCAACTGTTGCTGTACGATTAAAGCCAAACATAAACTTCGGCACCGACGACGAACCATTCAATGCCTCATCGTTATTGGCGCTCGGCTTCTGTTGCTCGCAGCAAATGCACTTTTGACGTATCTCCTCATTCTCGGCCATGCACGCCTCACAATTCCAGCGTGCAACAGCTGGCTTCGGTGGCACCACCACCCGCTGCTGCTCACCTCCTATAAACCCAAACTTGAAGCTGCTGCTGCTGCTGCTGGTGGTGTTTTTGTTGTTGCCTGCTGCTGCTGTTGCTGCTCTTCGCTTTGGGATTGGGCGTCGCGCAGGCAACGCACGCATTGCAACTAGATTGATTGGTTATCATACAGGTGCCACACTCCCAGGTATTCGCCTTGGGCTTGAATGCATCTCCAAAACCGCTGGCAACAGCAACAGTTGCTGGCAGCTCGCTAAGGCTACTGCTGTTGCTATTGCTGCTCTTCGCTTTGGGATTGGGCGTCTCGCAGGCAATGCACGCATTGCTGCTGGATTGATTGGTTATCATACAGGTGCCACATTCCCAGGTATTCGCCTTGGGCTTGAAGGCATCACCAAAACCGCTGACAACTGGAGCAACGATGCTGCCGCTGCTGCTGCTGTTGTTTTTCTTGCTGTTGCTGGTGGTGATATTGCTCTTGGGTTTGGGCGTTTCGCAGGCAATGCATGCATTGCAGCTGGCCTGGTTCCTTACCATGCAGCTGCCACACTCCCAGCTATTCGCATCGGGCTTGAATGCGCCGCCAAAGCCGCCGACAGCAGCTGGAATGCTGTTGCTGCTGCTGGTATTGCTAGCAAAACTGCTGCTGCTGCTGTTGCTGCCGTTGCTTGAGCTGCTGTTGCTGTTGCTGCTGGCAGCGTTCACTGTTGTTGCTGCTGCTGCTGCTGTTGTTGTCGTTGTCGTTTTGCGTAACGTTTCGCATGCAACGCATTTGCTGGCGTTCATCTTGTTGCGCACCATGCAAATCTCGCACTCCCATTCGCTCGACGATTTCTTGAACTGATCACCGAAGCCAACAGTTGCTGGTGTTGCTGCTGCTGCTGTTGCTGGCTTGGGTAGCAGCACATCCAACACGCTGCCACTGGTTATTAAGCTATGATTTCTGCTGCTGCTGTTGTTGTTGTTTTTGTTGGTGGCGCCTCCATTGGGCTGCATCACAATTGGCATTGGCTGCTCAAATGTAAAATTGGGTGAGACAATTGGCAGCTGGTTGTGGTGAATGCCATTGTCGCAGACCAGCACAATTGGTGCATCAAATATATAAGTTGTATTGTTGCTGTTGCTGTTCTTGTTGCTGTTGAGCTGAGACGCAGGAGGTGTGGCAGCAACTATGGCTGCTGTTGCTGTGTTCTTCGAGGTGGCTTGTTTTGCTGCTGCTGCTGCCGTTGCTGCTGGAGCTGGAGCAGCTGGCTTGACTGTAGGCGCTGTTATTACCAAATCAAATTTGGGCTTGCTGCTCATCAACGGAAATGGGATGTGCGGCAATTCGAGTGGAGCTGGTGGCAACTCCTCCTGTTGCACGCTGCGCGCATCCTTGCGCGTCTGGTGTGAGAGGCGTGTGCGCATTTTATTTGAATGACTCAAGCTGCCCGAAACGGAGGAAATTTCGTTATTGTTTTTGGCATACAAACGGTAACGTTGCTGTTGCAATTGCTGTTGTTGCTGTCGTTGTTGCGACTCTTTCTGTTGTTGCTGCTGTTGTTCTGATTGACTAATGTTGCTGCTGCTTCTGCCAGGTGTACGTTGCATGCGACGCTCCTCCAGCAGTTTCAGCATAGTGGGCACCAGCAATTTGGACTCGGCAATGCTGCTGCTGATGTTGTTGTTGCTGCTGCTGATGTTGCTGTTGTTGATTGCGCCTGCTGCTGCAGCTGCTGTTGTTCCAAATGAGTAGGGCTTGCAGGCAATCCTATTGAGACGCTGCTGCTGATGTTCGCGCAGAGCATTGCCCATTTTTCTTGCCTCCATCAGTGGCGTTGTATGATTCTGCATCAAGTTGAGTATACGCTGTGTTGTCTGCGATAAATACGGAAAACAACTGTTGCTGTTGCTGCTACTGCTAGGATTGTTGTTGTTGTTGTTGTTGCTGCTGCTGGTGCTGTTGACGGCTTTTGGTCGCATTACAACTGCCTCGATGCCGTTGCCATTCCAAAGACGCGTCGTACTGTTGTTGTTGTCGCTGTAGGCCAACGCTGGCGAACTGCCGCCGGAGCGATTGAGGCTGCAGTTGTTGTTGCTGCTGCTGCTGCTGTTGATCAGCTTGTTTCTGTAGTGGCGATAATTGGCAGACGCACCACCGAATGCTGTTGGTCCTGGATAGAACGGCGACTCGTTGGCGGCGACATTCGTTGATGATGATGCCGATGACATCGGATTGCTCCGATTGCTGCTGAGGAGGCGACTATCGCTTAGCGCCGACGAGCTGCCATAAATGGAGGCATTGAATCGACGACGCGGCGCCAGCGAATTGAGTGATAATGTTGAATTATGATGCGGCGGCATTCTTGTTCCTATTCCTATTCCTGTTCCAGTTGCTGTTGAATTGAATATCGATTTGGGACTCTGCAGATTGGCATAGAACAATGAGTTGATGTTGCTGCGCAGACCCGCCTGACTCTCACTGCTGCCGCACTCTGAATGAGAATCGGTGCCACCACCACCACCACCAACACCACCACCACCACCAAGTCCAGCTCCTGCAACTCCTCGTTTCGTATAAATATTATCATTGTTATTTTTGTTAACATTATTATTATTATTGTTGTTGTTGTTGTTTGTCTGATCCTCCTGCTGCTGCTGCTGTTGCTGCTCCTCGTCGGTGGCCTGCTCGATGATGGTGTCACAGCTACGCCTATTTGGCATTGCGGGCCGGCGATAATTTTGCAGACTGTGTCGCTTGTAGCTGCTCAGCGATGTATCGCGACGCTGAGTCATTGGCTCAATGTTCAGCGTGCGTCTTGAACTAGACCAGAAAAACACAGCAATCATAACAATTATATTGTGTTGCATATACATATTTACATATATATATATATATATATATATATAATATATTGGAGCAGCTACTCACCTGGTCGGCAAATCGCCGCTGGTGGCAACAGCAGCCGTATCGCTGTTGCCGTTCGTGCCGCCGGCCATGGCGAGGAAATTGTAGGCGGGCTCACGCTGCCGGCGACGCAGTGCATCGCTCGAGGCGGGTGTCGAGGCATGCAGCGGTGGACGACGACAACGCGTGTTGTCACGTTGCTGTTGTTGCGTTGCATTCAACGAACGAGCCGCACCACTGGACGCCAATTGTTCAATTGTTGGCTGCAAAAAAGAGAGCAACAACTTTAACCAAACCAGTAAAGTAACAAACATAGTCAGACGACTGATCAGGAATATATATAAGAAACCTCATCATCATCATCATCACTTGAACATAATGACTGTATATATTATATATATATCTGGGACTAAGCTTCAATTTGGATTGGGCTGACCATCACAAGTATCAAGTATGGTTAGGGTGACCATAGTTGACAGTCGCCGTTTTCCAACACAGACAGACAGAAGTTGTTGATAATTTAAGATCTGATTGAAGTTGTATTTTGACTTAATTTAATACCTCATAGCGTCGTCGCTTTGGCAATTGCGCTTCGACATAGTCGTCGTCGTCGTTGTTCTCGTCCGCTTCAGCTTCGGCTTCAGCCTCGGCATCTTCCTCGTCATCATCGTCATCGTCATCGTCATCATCGTCATCGTCATTATCATTATCATTGTTATTATTATTATTATTATTATTAAGAGCGTTAGCCGTCGCAATCAGCTGCTGTTGACGATTGCGTAACAGGCTAACATTATATTCACTGCGACGCGTCAACTCATCCTCGGCAGCCAGGTCATGTTCGGCTATATTATCAGCTAACTGAACTTCCTCATCATTCAGATCCGTAGCTTCGGTGCCATCGTCCATTATGGACATATCGGGCGCATCATCCAAAGCAATGCGTCGCCGTTTCAATATGCTACGCTGCGACATTCTTCCATTCAGTTGCAGCTGCTGCTGCTGCTGATGCTGTTGATAATGATGATGATGCGATGACGACGCTGATTGCTGCTGCTCCTGTTGTTGCTCCGGCTCCAGCTGCGTATCGTCATCCGACGGAGATGGTGAGAACCATTTGGTCACCGAATTGGATATTATGCCCTTGACGCACGATTTAACCTTGCCAATGATCGACTGCAAGCGAAACGAAACGAAACAAAACAAAACAAATCGAAATTAAACAAAGAAGTTGCAAAGTTAAAATTCAAGTTTAGCGCCATCTATTGTGGATAGTGGTGAGTGTTGCTGTACTCACGTGGTCATTGTGCACGGAGGAAGACCGTAATAACGGTGATTGCTCTTGTTCTTGCTCTTGCTCTTGCTGCTGATGCAGATGCTGCTGATGCTGGTGGTGTTGTTGCTGTTGCTGTTGTTCCCGCTGCGGTTGGCCATCCTCATATGCAGACATTATTGGAATTTTACCGGTCGCACTCGGCACTCACTCACACACGCACACACACACACACACGCACGCACGCACACAAAAATGCAACAATGCAAAATTAAAAAAATAAAAAAAAGTAAAGCACTAAAAATGAAGCGGCCACACTGTTGCAACGTCGATTGGCCTTGCACTGCAACAAATAAATATGAAACTAGTTGAACTATTTATATATATATGTATCGAATTCAAAAATTAAAATATGGCTTGCACCAAATTAATGTACAAATATGCATCAATTTTAGTTTTTTCGCTTTTTGAGCCACGCCGCTACACACACACACACACACGCACACACACTTACCCCTCCTCACCCGCCTGTTATTGCTTTTTTAGCGCATTGCACGCCGCGCGCGCCTCTTTTGTCTGTTTTACGCACGCACACACACATACACACACACACACGCGCGCGCAGCAGCAGCAGCAGCCTTGCCTTTCCCTGTTTGATTTGCTGACAATATATTCTCTCTGTGTGTGTGTGTGAGTGTTTTTCTTCTATTTCTATTTCTTTTTGTGTTTGTCTTTTTGTGTCTTTTGCACTTGGTTGTATTTGTTGTTGCTTTATTTGTTGTATTTTATTCCACACACACACACTCACAAATGGACATAAACGTCGCGTTGCGGTCGAATTATGCGTCGCTTTCGTACTTTGCGTTCGGCACATACAATCAAAAAAAAAGAAGAAAAGAATAGCAACACGCAACACACGCACGCATTTAATTTAATTTTGTTGGCAGAGTGAGCACTGTCGCATATGCATTGTTTATTAGCACTGTGTGTGTGTTGTGAATTTGTGGCTTGATCAATTAGCTTGTTCGATTTGCACACTATAAAAAAATAAACGGAGGTCGAAAAAAACCACGATTTGGAAAACGCGTGTGTGCCAATTGCTGCGAGTAGCGGATAATCGTTTAGCGAGTGGCGAGCAGCGAGCGACGAGAAATAAAATGGCGCCGATATCTCTGTGTGGGGCATAACTGACATTTATATGCACCAAATGCCACCAGTGCTGCTAACCCAATCAACTATCGAATACGGGGTGCGGTGAGTTTTTGGTTTTTTTCATATTTGTAGTTGTGTTATACGTATTCAATGTATTTTAAACTGTTTTTCTGCTTGTCTTTATACGTTCTGCAGCTGTTTGTATTACGTACGTACGATTGTTGTGCTATGTTGCTTATTTTCTTTCGATAGTTAGCGCAGGGCTGCATGTGCGCACTTTTACCGATGTATCGATACGGTGTGCAACTATTGCACGACACTTAGATCGTAAATTGAACAATTTAGCAACTCTGATAAGCGGCTGAAATCGATAGGTCGATAAGTTCGCACATTTCATACGATCTTAAAACATATAGATTTGCTCACTTAGCGTTGCGCGCGTTGTCAATACGGTTGTCAGTTCTCGCCCGCCATCGTTCAGCTCCTCCTCTTCCTTCGTAATAGTACGAAATAAGACTAAACCAACAAGATGTCCAACTCCAAGCCTGCATACAAAGTTGGTGAGTTATAAATAAATATGCAGCGCAACAGACACGATATATATATATAAATAAATATGTATATTATGTGTGTTTATTCGGCGCACATGTTTTTTTTTTGTGGCTGAGGTTATATTTGTACTATACATGTATATATATATATGTGATCCACAGCCGATATCGGTCTGGCCGAATGGGGACGCAAGGCGATCATCATTGCGGAGAACGAGATGCCCGGCTTGATGGCGTGCCGCAAGAAATACGGCCCGTCCAAGATCCTCAAGGGTGCCCGCATCACCGGCTGCCTTCACATGACCGTCCAAACGGCCGTACTCATCGAGACCCTCGTCGAGCTGGGCGCCCAGGTAAGCAGCAGCCGCCAGGGGAAATATCTAGCAACATCTTTGTCAACCGGTTGCCATGTGGGAAGGGGATCTTTATGAATCTCTAGCAACATCTTTAAGCAGCAGCAGCCAGGGGAAGGGGGAGGGCAATGTGCTGGGGAATCTCTAGCAGCATCTTTATCAATACTCTGCTCGTTGCCATGTGGGAAGGGGAATCTCTAACGGCATCTTTATCGACACTTTGCCATGTGTCCCATTTTGCTGCATTATCTCAGAATCTTTGCGCCTTTTGTTGTTGACAAAAATGTTTATTTTTGATGCTCGGAGGTCGCACTTGGAGTTCAAGGCGTGCCGATAACAACTAATCTCTAACTTTTCGTATTTTTTTGGGCTGGGTTCAGAGAGCTGACCCCCCCAGGCCAAGATTAGAGGAAACCGATTGATATGCTAACAAACGAGTCGCTTTTCTGTCAATTGACGATTGTCTTTCAAATGCTAATCCTTAACTCATTCTGCATTTTGTGTTTGTGTTGTTGTTGTTGGTGCTGAACTATAGGTGCAGTGGTCCAGTTGCAACATATTCAGCACACAGGACAATGCAGCGGCGGCAATTGCGGCAACTGGTGTGCCCGTCTATGCGTGGAAGGGGGAGACCGATGAGGAGTACATGTGGTGCATTGAGCAGACGCTCGTCTTTCCCGATGGTCAGCCCCTGAACATGATACTGGACGATGGTGGCGATCTGACCAATTTGGTCCACGAACGGTTCCCCAACTATTTGAAGGACATCAAGGGTCTCAGCGAGGAGACAACGACTGGTGTCCACAATCTCTACAAGATGTTCAAGGACGGCAAACTCGGCGTACCAGCGATCAATGTCAACGATTCGGTGACCAAGGTAAATCCTCCTGGCTTATCTATATCTATACATACATATATATATATATATATATATCATCCGTTTCTTTTAGAGTAAATTTGATAATTTATATGGTTGCCGGGAGTCGCTGATCGATGGCATTAAGCGGGCAACGGATGTGATGATTGCCGGCAAGGTTTGCTGCGTCGCCGGCTATGGGGATGTGGGCAAGGGTTGCGCCCAGGCACTGAAGGGATTCGGGGGGCGTGTCATCGTCACCGAGGTCGATCCGATCAATGCATTGCAGGCGGCAATGGAGGGCTACGAGGTGACCACCATGGAGGAGGCCAGCAAGGAGGCGTCCGTCTATGTGACAACGACAGGATGTCGCGACATCATCACATCGACCCATCTGCTCAACATGCCCGACGATGCCATCGTCTGCAATATCGGCCACTTCGATTGTGAGATCGATGTCGATTGGCTGAACACCAATGCCAAGTCCAAGGTGACTGTGAAGCCACAAGTGGATCGCTATACGATGGCAAATGGACGCCATATCATCCTGCTGGCCGAGGGGCGACTCGTCAATTTGGGCTGTGCCCATGGTCATCCCAGTTTCGTCATGTCCAATTCGTTCACCAATCAGGTGCTGGCCCAAATCGAGCTGTGGACGAAGTCGGAACAGTATGCGATTGGTGTGCATGTCCTGCCCAAGCTGCTCGACGAGGAGGTGGCCAGCCTCCATCTGGACAAGCTGGGCGTTAAGCTCACCAAGCTAACCGACAAGCAGGCCGCCTATCTTGGTGTCCCCAAGACGGGTCCCTTCAAGCCCGATCATTACAGATACTAAAAAGGAAGCTTAAGCGAATTTCACCAACATCAACTTCAATTCCAGTACAAATCCCCTATTTCCTGTGGTTATCTTTTTAGTTCTCCTTTCGCATTTATCGAAAGCCATAATAATAAAATCAAAGCTTGAAGCAATCTACTTACATGCATTTATTTTCATTTTAATCCATGATTTTCTTATTATTTCAAAAATCGTCGCATAAAACTATTTTCTTCTTCTTGCTACTCGTGCATAATTAACAGATGTAAACACACATAGACATGCATGTTAATTGATGGCTAGCTGTGTGCGTGCATGCATGCTGTAAATATATTATACAAGCTGATCGCTTGCCGATTAAGCAGCTTCCTCTTTTGACAGTTGCTGGTGCTTTTATATATTGCATTTTGCATAGCTGCAATTGAAGATTGCATTAAATATTTAGTAAAATTGCAGTTAATCGTTGATCGTTCGGACAGACAGGTAAAACCTTTAACAGCTGTACACCTTGCATGTAACTGTATTGTTCTCTTCTCTTTTAGTTGCGGCCACAGACACGCTCAATTACCTGTTGCTGTTGCTATCGCTCTCTCGCTCATATCAAAATTGCAGCGTTAAATGTAAGAAACAGACAGAGAGAGAGAGAGAGAGAGAGAGTGAGAGAGAGTAATATGTTTACAACTGCGTCGCACTAGCGGAAACTTACCAATTTCGTTGAGAGTTGTTGCTGCTATTGATGACTGCTGTTGGCCTAGGCTGACGTCACATCAATTCATTTTGTTTGAGAAATTGCTGTCTAAATTGCACTTTGCATTTACATTTATTTGTTGTGCTTACTGTGAGGCCGACTCTCTCTCGCTCTCTTAGAGCGAAAATAGCAGCTGTAAAGCTCGCCTTTGAAAACGCTGTCAACACACATTTTTTTTAAATTGAAGTCTTTTTGCTGTTGTTGTTGTGATTTCGAAAAGAAGAACTGTAATCACTGTTAACGCTCTGTTTCTACATAGAAGTTTCTGTGTTGTTGCTGTTGTGATCCCGACTCTATCTGCGAGGGAAAAAAAGAGCAGCAATCGCTGTTAAAGCTCTGTTTCTACATAGAAGTTTCTGTGCTGTTGTGAAACCGACTCTCTCTTAGAGGGGGAAAAAGAGCAGCAATCGCTGTTAAAACTCTGTGGCTGTTGTGATACCGACTCTCTCTTAGCGAAGGAGAGCAGCAAAGCTCGTAACTGTAGCTCGATCTCGCTCTCGCTCGCAAGCTACATGCCAAGCACGATCGTATGCATGCACCGTGTGTGTATCTGTGTGTGCATCTGTGTGTGCATCTGTGTGTGCATCTGTGTGTGTGTCTGTGAGTTTCTTTGTCGATTACGCGAGATAATTGAAGAGACTGTTTCAGTTACATTTTGATCATGATGCGAATGGGAATGCTGCCGCTTGCAGTCCTGCTGATCGTTGGCCAGCTGGCGTTGCCAGCAGAAAGTTGGCAGGCGCGTTTCAAGCCCGGCTCGCTGCGTCTGCAAATGGAGACAAGCGCTGAAGTGGAGCTGCATCTTTGGGATATACCCAGCGAACTGGGGTCGAGCGCTAATCGGTACAGCCTTCGCATGGTCAGCGATGATCCGCATTTGGCCAGCGTTGCACCAGAGAATGCCACAATTCCGTTGCACGCAACGCTGAACAGTTGGACGGGTCGCATTCGAATCGATGGGCATTTTCTGGGCGAGGCACGGATCTCGGTGCGTCTGTGGGACGCGTGGACGAACCGGAGCAGCCAGAGCGCCAACAACAGCGCCAACAGCCAGCTGGTGGCACAGGTGCTCCGCCCGGAACGGATCATCGACCATGTGTTCGTTGGCTCGATCATATTGCTGATGTCGCTGGTCTACATCAACTTTGGGGCTGCCCTCAACATGGAGGTGCTGCAGGGCTTGATAACGCGTCCGGTTGGTCCATGCATTGGGTTCGTCACCCAGGTGCTGGGGATGCCGCTGCTCAGCTATGCGTTGGGCATCTTTGTGTTTCCCGAATCGCCAGCGATGCAGTTGGGCCTGTTCTTTACGGGCATCGCGCCAAGCGGTGGTGCCTCCAACACCTGGTCGGCGGTGCTGAATGCCAACATTAATCTGTCGGTGCTGATGACAACCGTCAGCAACATGGCCGCCTTTGGCACGATGCCACTGTGGATATTCACGCTGGGTCAGCTGATCTTCGAGAGGGCGGGCATGCAGGTGCCGTATGGCAAAATTGCCACATATTGTGGCAGTCTGGTCGTGCCACTGTTCATCGGTCTGGCCATCCAACGCTGCCTGCCACGCGTGGCACACTGGCTCGTCCGCCTGCTGAAACCCATCTCGGCCTGCCTCATCCTCTTCATTGTCATCTTTGCGATCGTCACCAACTTCTACCTGTTCCAGCTCTTCTCGTGGCAGGTGAGCGCCAACCCGAACCCAAAACAAAATCCCGCAAATCTATCCCATTTCTATATATACCCTATATATATATATATATTCCTCATAGAAATCGAAATGCTTCGCAAATTTATTCATTGAATAATTGTAAAGAGAAGTTTGTAGATTGGTTGATAAAGAAAGAGACCAAAATGGATCCCTTCCAGACTGCAACTGAGCTAGAAAGATTACTTCGATCTGACTGCGACAGGGCAAATGTCGCAGAGCAGATTAGTTTGAAGAAAGTCGCCCTTTTTGAGGCATGCAGCTCGCAAGGGAACAGTCCAAATGGGGCAGTCCAATAATTCTGGGAGCATTTCATGGACAAATGAGCAAAGTTGTCTCAGATGATAATGTATATTGGATTTTGGTTTGCTGGATCAAAGCCATATCATATCATATCAGCTGCTACAAATACGGCTCTTCCAACTAGCCATGAATTTGTACAATAATCTTAACTTTAATCGACTTTTTGATTTACTTTAACTTTTCATAATTCTTATAACTATTTGAAAAGTGCTGCTATTATTGATAAATTTAATTAATTATTAAAAATATTCTCAATTTGTTTTTAATGCTCCTCAATTTGAAAGCCATTTAATTCTTTGCTTTTCGATTTTGCTTTGAATATTTTACTTTTAGTAAAGATTTAAGGGTTTTCCCCAACACCATATCTCTCTCTCTCTACTCTCTCTCTCACACTCATGTTCTCTCTCTCTCTCTCTCTCTTGATAGATTGCAGTGGCTGGCTTATGTTTACCGTTGTTGGGCTACACAATCGCCTGGCTGGCGGCGAAGCTGCTGAACCAGAATGCAGCCGACGCGCTGACAATCGCCATTGAGACGGGCATCCAGAATACGGGAATCGCGATCTTCTTTCTGCGCACCACCTTGCCGCAGCCGCAGGCGGACCTGACGACAGTGGTGCCGGTCTCTGTGGCAATCATGACGCCGCTGCCACTGATGGGCATCTATCTGTACCAGCGCCTGCGCCGCGTCAAATTGGGCGTCGAGGAGACTCCCGGCTCGGAGCGCCAGCGAATTGTCTGAAAGTCTGGCAAGATGGGATCAGCAAGCCTCTGCTGATCTCAGCCGAGAGGCTAAAGCAATTGCGTAGTTTGTGTTATTGTTATAAGCATGTAAATCGCACACATATATATATATATATATATACTATATATATATATATATATACATCTCAGTCGCGGGGCTTCTGTAAAACAGCAGCTTTGACAAGGTATTCGAGAGCAAATAATTAATCGATTATTAAAGCAAATATTTCCATTGATTTTGATTTTTATTTGTATCATTATTACATATATATATATATGTATATATGTATATGTATATAATTCGATTCCTAGATGGTAAATCTCAGTGTTGCAAGGCAGTTTTCAGTTGCAGCATCGATAAATGCACAATTGCCGCTGCATGTAAAACGATAACACAATCGATAACAGCTGCAGCAAGCAGCGATAACAGATTCAAACAGATTCGTCCTCGTCCTCCTCCTCCTCCCCCTCCTTCTCAACATCATCCTCGGAGTCACAGATGCTGGCCAGCGCCTGAAAGATCTTGAGCAGCCCGAAAATGGTGTGCGGACTCAGCTGCAACTTGTTGAACTCGAGCATGATGCGCAGATAGTTGACGGGACCCGAGGTCAGGTCAACGTTACTCAACAGATTCGGCATCAGATTGAAATAGTTGATGATGCAGAAGACACGCTGCAAGTCCTGCGCACTGATGCTGCCCACAAAACTGGGCTCGAGCCGCTTCTGGCTGAGATATTCGCGCAATGCCAGACACTGTTCACTCGTCCACTCCTCCACCTGCAGCTTGAACATCTCCTGCATCATCTGTATGAGATCCACAGAGATTAGGCTATGCTCCTCGATCGGCTGCCCCCGGCTGCCACACAAATACGCATCCAGCAGCTTCACCTGCCACACATCATTGTTGTTGGCCATCTTCTTGGTGACGTGATCGAACAGCGTCAAATAGACTGGCAGCAGATGCATGCGATCGTTGACCACGGCATTGTAGAAGAGCAGCATCAACTGGTGCCGCTTGCTCAGCTCCACATAGCTGAGCGATGTGCCCTTGGTGTCCAGGAACCGGTTGAGAAACGGTTTCACCAGTCGCTCGCTGGCAAACTGCTGCAGATCATTGACGTCCACCTGCCAGCAGATGCTCTGCTCCATTGTTAGGGTTTGGGCGAGCATGCTCTTCAATCGATCCGGATCCTCCAGATGGGACAGGCAACCGGTGCGCTTCTTAATATCGATTGGAGCACACAGCTCCAGTGCCTTCTCCAGCTGATGCCAGTTGCGCGAACGCTCAAAGCAGACCGGCCAATAGTTCTCGTCGTCGACAATCACCTGCTCGAGGGTGCTCAGCTCGGGCAGGATGCACGGTGCGATGGGCAGGCGCCGCATCACATTCGCGCCCACCTCCAGCACCGAAATGTTGCACAAACACAACTGATGCGTGTCGATGTCGCGCGGCAGAAACAGACGCGGCTCCACAGCCAGCACATACAGATGCCGCAGTGCCTGCAGGTGGTAGCTGCAAGCAGCCAAACAACAAATGGTTAATCTGGTTAAGCTAATCCCCAATCCAGCAATGATTAAGTTCAAATATGCTCACCGATTGTCGTTGCTGTGAATGGGGAACTTGGGGAAGAAGGCGCAGACGAGGGCCGCTATCGACTCGGGTGTCTTGGCGATGGTGTAGCGACCAGCGCCGAGGAACAGCAGACCCAGCGACATGTGTATGGCCATGTGGGAGCCGTACGTAATGTGCGGATATTGTGGTCCGACGCGGGAGCGCAGATAGCGAATGATCCGCAATATCTCGCAGTTGCCGGAGCCGGCAAAGACCAGCGATATCGAGATGAGCAGCACCATCAGACAGCTCTCGATTGTGGTGCGGCCGGCACACTCGCCCATCGGTGTGCCCGGAAAGCCGAGGAACTCCTTGATCACCGCACGCAGTGTGGCGAATGCCGATGGATGCTCGGTGCCAGCATATTTCAAGCCGATGCAGAATGCGGCACCAGCCAAAATGTTGCAATACGCCTGGCTGCAATTGGATAAGCAAAGAGAGCAGCAAACAGAAAAAAGATAAGCGATTATTTAATAATTATTCTCAAAGACAACATCAACTTCAGCTGCATCAGTTGCTGGCTGTTAGTTAATTCAATTTAAGATTGTATTTTGATGTTGTAGCTGTTGTAATTATTATAGCTGATTTATATATAGATATAGATAAGATCGATGGAAAGGCTGAGCCAGTTGAGACCATTGAACCACTTCTCATTTCAAGTGGATAATAATCAATCACATTTGAAGACATTCATTGGTTTTAACTAAGCAAATTAAATGGAAATTTATTTATAAGTTTTATGATTGAAATTCTTTCGTGTCTTTTCCCGAAATTCTTCAATTTAATTTAATAAACTTGAAAAGAATATTTTTATTCATCTTGATTGTCGCCCCTTTTTTGAATAGTAATTTCAATTCTTTGCACTGTGTAAACATGCAACAAGTGGCAACAAAATGAGGCAGGCAAACTCTCAGTTGATGCACAAATGATTGATGCTGGATGTGCTGCAAATTCTCAGCTGATGCACAAATGATTGATGCTGATTGATGTGGCTCTGTGTGAATCCAGCATAAAACTGTTTCAAGTGGATCGAAAGGGGTTTCCCGCACTGGCAACCAGACCCTAATCTAACCAAAAGGAACCTTCAATCGGCTTCAGATTAACAAAAGGAAAGAATCGCAATCAGAATGGCTCCGTTCTGTCCATATCTATATATATATTACTATATGTTTTAGTAGTAATAGTGATGAGCTGGTAAACATGACACAAAAAAACTGAGGAAGTAGTTCACATAGAAACAGAGGCGGAGAGAGACCGCCTTTGCTGATCAGGCATATAGATATATATATAGAGAGCTGTGTGGATGGGGTTTGAGGTGCTTACGTGATGGCCTCGTAGTCGACGTCGCTGTCCTCTGGCGTCTGCTCCTCGCGCGACGGCAATCGAAGATGGGGTCGCAGGCTGTGCGGAAATTGGGCCTGGAACCAATCGTTGTCCGGCTGCACCTGCTGCCACAGGATTAGGCCGCGAGCAATGGTGCGCAGGAGCAGGAAATCGGGTCGGACCATGTCGAGGAGGTAGCGCGAGTCGGGCGGTCGCATCCACTCGGCAATCGCCTCGTTGCCCGAGTCGAAGAACATCAGTCCAAGCGCCAGAGTGGCGCCCGGCGCGGTCACATCGATGTTCACGTTGTCGCCTTCGCGCACCTGGAACGAGGCGAGGCGATACTTCTCCTTCTGGGAGCCACCAATCGGCCGCTTGACCCCGCCGACCATATAATAATGCAGCGTATCGGGCAGCTGGAGATCACGCAATCCCGCCGGCGATTCACCCTGTCCGAGCGTGACAAGACCCAGTGCCAATCCGGCCGTCATCGCATACGACTCCCGCTCCACACTGTTCTCCATTTCGGGACCCGGCGGCCGGCCAATCTCCTGCAGCAGCACCTCGGCAATGTGCCGCTTTGCCGATCCCTGGTACAGCAGGCCAATGCCCATGAGGGCGGCCACTTGCGTGCTCTGCGGTATGTCCAGCTCCATGGCGGTGGCCGGCAGCAGCGCCTCGAGATGGACACTCAACAGCTTCGTCGTCTTCGTGTCCATGGTGCCGCGATGGGCAGCCGAAATGCCGAGGAGCAGGCCAACGCTGGTCATCTCATCGCACTTCACCAAATACTTGAAGATGCTCATGAAGGAGAGGGAGCGCAGGTGGCCGTTCAGTCCCAGGGCCATGAGGAAGCCGGCATGCTCCAGGCCATTGTTTGCCTGCGCCTTCGGCTTGTTGTACACAATCCAGGTGGAGTCGATGTCCTGCGCTTGCGGCGATATCTTTAGGCCGGTGGCGACACCATTGTGGAACGATGGCCACTGGTGCATGTTGGCCGGAAACTCGATCTGCTGCATCTCAATGGTGGTGCCCTTGACGGGCTCACGTCCGGCCAGGCACAGCTTGGGCATGGGCATATTGTCGCTGGGACGGGGCAGCAGTGTGCGCAACGTGAACATGCCCCTGCCCAGGGGCAGGGTCATGGTGCGGGCACAGTAGGCAAACAATTGCTTCTCCTGCTCCTCGATGAACTCGTGATCGCTGGTGCCCGGCGACTGTTGCACCTCAATCGATACCGGATCGGCGCTGTTGAGCAGCCGACGCACCTCCTCCACCCGCATATCGTCTGGGAAGCGGAGACGCAACAGTTTCGTGTCCATATTGTCCATGCCATCGTGCCGCAAATGATCCGCATCCGGTTCGGGCATCGGCAGTTCGCCGCTGCTCGGCGCCAGGCGTGGCGACAGCGAATCCTCCTTGTAGACCCGTCCGCAGTGCGGCTGCCCAACGGTCGTCTCCAGGAACGGCAGCTGTGCGTGTGCCGCCAACTCTGGCCGCAATATCAACTCATAGGCAGCCCAGCTGCTGCCGACGGGCGGCGTCAAACGTGCCCGTTCGAGCGCCTCTGCCAGCACCAGATGCACTGCAGCCGGCAGCCGGGTAATATCGCGTCGCGTCATCTGCATGCACAGCAGCAGTTCGATCACCTGGTGGCAGCGCGGCACATCCGCTGAGATGCTGCGCTTGGGCCGCTTCGGGTAGTTGGACTGGACGGCGCCAAAGTGTTCGAGTAGATGCCACCAGTGCTTCAGCTTGTGGTGGCCGTGCAGCACCAGCGAGATGAGCTGAACCACATTCCGGCTGCGCTCATTGATACACTCCACGTAGCTGTAGGGCGCCACCTCCTCCCTGCCGCGCAGCACATGCTCCAGCTGCGCATAGATGCTGGGCGCCGGCATCCGCAACAGCTCCTGGTACAGCATCTGGGCGCCGTGCTCCTCGCTCAGCATGGTCAGCTTCGTCGTCTTTTGCGTCAGCTCCGGAAAGTCCAGATGATAGTGCAGTATATAGCTTTCCAGCTGCATATCGATGGCCAGCTGATGCAGAAACTGCAAAGATATTATTTGAGATTAGGAGCAGTTTGCAGAGACGGTCAGAGAAGCTGGAAGATCCCCTTGTTCGATTAGAATAATATTACTACTCCAGCTAATCCCCAACGGATTCAATCTTAGCCGGATCCAAGATCCGCGTGGAATATGAAAAAGTGTTTTAGCAGATAAAATAAATATGCTTGTCAAGCTTAAGCTGGGCAGCGGCAAGGGAGATCCAAGAAGGTGTTTCGTTCGAGCGGAGTTCAACTCACCGTTGCCAGGTAGTTGAGGCCGCTCTGGAAGATCGAGTCGAGCTTGAGATCCTCGTACAGCAAATGGAGGCCATAGAATATGGCTGGCAGGGAGCAGAAGAGCGGCGCCGTCACGTCCACGCTGTACATGTGCGGGGAGTCGTGCAGACAGGATGTGAGCGTTGTTTGCAACAGCAGGAACTCCCAATCCTCATCCGTGTACGATTCACAATCGTTATACTTGCGTCGCTTCAGCGGCTCATCATCCTGAAAGCCCAACTCATGTTGCGGCTGCGGCTGCAGCGGCGGCGTTGAGCAGCCATCGACCACATAGGAGGCGGAGGCGGAGGCGGGGGCAGAGGCAGAGGCCGATGCGGAGGCGTCGCCACCCAATTCGTTGCTCATCTCAGCGGATGACGATGAGTGGGTCGCTGCTGCTGTTGTTGTCGCTGTGGCCGCTGTTGCCGTGCCCGCCATGCAACCCATCAGGCTGAGCAGCGTGCTGCGAAACAGCTGCCACTCCTGCTCGATGCTGTAGTCCCTCGAGCCGGGCGGATTCCGTGCACTGTACCAGCGTATGATGAAGTGCAGAAACTGTCCGGGATTCAACACCTGCCGCAACACGGCCACACAGCGCGTAATCAGGCGTGTGTCGTTGAGCAGGGGCAGCGAGATGCGCAGCATGCGTCCCGTCGCATACACCAGGGTCAAGCGGTTCCCGGCCGGATCCCGGAGCGCCTTGCACACGTTGTGCGCCTGCCGTTGCGTATAGGATATCGGCTGCGGCGCAATCGGTGACAACATGTGCAGCTCCTCGTCGAACGCATTGAAGTCGGCGGCAATTATCGTTGGCAGCAGACTGCTGCGACGCACCTCCACAAATGAGCTGCTATTTGTGGTGCTCTTCAGCTGCGATCCGGCTGCTCCTGTCGCTGTGGGCGTGGCAGTCGGCGTTGGCCCAGGCACAGGCACAGCCGGTGGCGGTGGCGGTGGTGTGGCCAGTTGAACGTGGACGGCGGGCGTCGTTCGTGTGAGCAGCGGCGTTATGTGCACCTTGGAGATGAGCACAGTGCCCGTGTAGAGTATCAAACTGCCGCCCGGATCCAATACGGCTATCATATGCAATCGCGGCAATCCGACGGCATCCTTTGCATTCAGCGTCGCAGCCAAAGTGGACAGCTGCAGCGGCTCATCCGTGTCGTAGCCATTGAGCAGCACCAGCTGCAGATGGCAGGAGCGGGCCAGCAGATAGCACAGATACGTCTGCCCAACCAGATCCGTGTGGATGAAGGCACGCGTTGCCATCTCGCAGAATTCGCGTTGACTGCCAAGGAGCAACCACGTTTTAATTGGGATTTGTGTACTTTGGAGCAACCATAAACATCAACTTACGTGCCATAGGTATTCTCCGTCCAGATGTGCTCCAAGCACATCTCCGGCTCAATGGGCTTGGCCGGCTTGACATGGCTTATCTTGCGCATATCCTTGATGGACACCGACTGCTGACTGATGCTATTCTGCAGCTGGCTGAGCGGTGTGCCCAGCAAGGCGCGACTGTAAGCGAACAAGGATCAGTCAGTGTCAACAAATCGATCTAATCGGTATACGAGCAACTCACTTGGACTGACCCAGAACGCCGCTGAAGGACTGCGATTGGCTGAGTCCAAATCGAGAGAAATTGTTGGCAGACGTTGCCGCATTATTGTTGCGCCCCAGAAACGATGTGGCGCTCAACTTGGTAGTCGCTGCAAATTTAACAAAATCATTCTTCATTATAATTCATAGCGATTTGATTGGATATATAAAAGAGAAGATTTATATGAATATATATATAAATATAATTGTGTATGGGGAATTAAGCACCTCCCGTCAGTTTGGTGGAGCTGAAGCTGTTGATGCCGCTGGTGGCGGCCGCGTCGCGATGTCCTTGCAGCGTCTGGCTGAGCAGCGTCTGGCTGAGCAGCTCCTGTTGCTGGCTAACATTGTTGACCTCCTCGGGCGTCACTTTGCGCAGGCGTGCCACAAAATGCTTGAAGAACTTGGCATCGTACAGCAACACCAGATCCGAATCTTCGGCGGTGAAGACGACGCTGTATTCGGGTTCGGTCATATAACCGGTCGATTTGCGACTGGTCTTGAGCACAACGGGACATGCCTCGTGCAAGGGATGCGACATGGAGAAGAGCCGGGGCATCGGTATGGATACCGTGTGGGAGACGAGAGCATTGCCCGAATCCTTTTCCAACAGCAGACCGTGCACGGTTTGCCACAGATGCGAGACGGGAAAGTCGAGATTGGCGAGAAAATCTTCGCCGTCATCACAATAGACACGCAGCGCATCCTGATCCACCACACATATGGCCGTTAGGTGATCCTCATCCGGCTGAACAGCCGCTCGCAGCTGGGCCAAGCGACCGCGGACAAAGCGACGATTGAGGAAGCAGGCGAATTTCACCGGCGTATCGCAGGTGAAGCACATGCGTCGATGCACCCCATCGTCGTCATCGTTCAGGCCCTGCGTCCAGATCACCGTATTCTTGTTCACATACAGCTCCTCCTCGTTGTTCACAAAGTAATCGCACATGGGATCCTCGCGATGCATCTGTATCGGTTGCAACAGCTGCTGCGGCAGCGATGTCAACTGGGTGGCAGCTGCCGCTTTGGGGCCACATTTCTTTGTCTGCTCAATCAATTGCTGGCGACGCTGGGCGCGCGCATAGCTCGCCTCGTAATCGTCGTAGATTTCGCGAATGGACCAAAACTCTTGTGGCTCCTCGCTGGCGGCCGAGATGTTGACGTTTTGCAGGCGCTGCAATAGCAAATGCTCGGCGGGTAAAAATTTGGGCAGCGTCGGTTCGGAGGGGCCGGGATGCTCCTCAGCCGCCTGACGACCGCGGGGAACGAATTCCAGTGGCGGCTCTGAGACGGCTATCATCTCATTGCATGCATCCAGATTTGCGATCGATCTTATTTTACATGCACAAGCAGTCGCGTGCGCGCGCTCTACACCAACAACAACTGACAAACGAAACAATCAGCAACTTGTCAATTTATCAAACACAATTGGAAATCTCGTTTGTAAAATGCCGGCTCTGTTGTCGCCGCGCCGGCAAATTTGTATTGAAAGTATTTATCGTTATCGTTATCGTCATTTCACGCGGTCGTCAACAATGCATCGATTGGCAACGATCAATAATATCGCATGTTTTGCAACAGCAGCTTAAAATACTTAACGAAGTCAAGTCAACAACTTGTGGAATCATCAAATTGTCATGACTTGCCGCTTATGTCGCACATTTTACAGCACCTGCACAACAACAAAATATTTGTTTCATTTATTGAAGCTGGACTATATTTAAGTTATTTATAAGTATCGATACTATTCGTGTGTCGTTAAGTTTTAGTTCCCAACTATCGATATACATATATCGTTACGTAGTCAAAATCTCTAGTCGGCAAGGCGTTTGCATAAGCGTAAGGTAATAACAACAATAACAACGAATTTGGCAAAATTTGCTGCATTAAACACCACCTAAAAACTATTGGAAACGAATACACCACTTGTCTTGTGTGCACACTGAGTAAGCAGCTATTTTGCAATGCACACACACGTTAATATCATTGGCAGTGCCATTGCTTGCATTTGCATTACGTAACAAACAAAAAGAAAGAAAACAAGAGGAGACAGCCGTCTAATATTTGTCGTGTTGCATGTCTGATTTGTTGTTCTGGTTTTTGTTTACAGTTTACACACACACACCTTCATATGGGCAGTAGCATAATAACGCAGCTGGCGCGAAAGTACGGTGCAGTGATATTCTTTCCAACTGTTGCAGTCGGCTCCATCTACGCAGACTGGTCCCACACACGCGACTGGAAACGCCAACAGCAGCGGAAAGCTCAAACCGCAGCGCTAAAAAGTCAAAGCTAAACAACACACAAAACAACAACAAGAAGAGAAACAAAATGGTGCTCGGTTTGGATAAGCGTGCCTTCTGGGCAGCGATTCCACTTCTTGGCTTTGCCATTGGACACTTTCTGGATCTGAAGGAAACGGAACGCATGTCCATGTTCCGGGACAAGTCAGCATTGTACGCTCGCCCCGCTGGCTCCGAGAACAAGCAGCCATCCTGGTGATTAGCCTTAAGTTTGCATTCACATTGTTTTTCTTTTCTTTTTTGTCTTGCTCCCACTGTCGTTTCAAATAAACGGTAAAATGGCTGTGTGAAAATCACATCAGAATCCATTAAACTAGAACACGCATTGCGCTAGCTGTGACGTCAGCATACGTAGAAACTGCAAATTGTGAAATTTGGCCTATTGTGCCTAATGCACTTACCTGTGTACCTGTGTGTACCTCTGTCATAAGCCCAAAGCAACCAACAAACTAATCTGGCCGAGCTAACATTTTGCGGTCGCCGTAAAACACCCCTCGCCGATGGTCTATGCTTGATTTATTTATTTATGAAGGATTGCGTTGGTTCGCCTGGGCTATTGTTTGTTTTGCACATGAAAACCCATAAAACCATCAACGCACGGCCCAACGATAAGCCGGAGATAACTCGTTTCTCCAGTGCCATCTCTACCTGAACCTGGGTCATGACACACACACACACACACATTCAGAATACCCAAGAAAATCGGGGCTAGCATCGCTTTTGCACCTGAAGCGCGAGCGAGACAGCATTTAAAAGAACATTTGCCGACTGTGCCAATACTCTGTTGCTGGAGTATAATAATCATAAAACTTGAAGAAACAAAATATTTTCGTTGTATATGTTGTAATGCCAAAACACAAAACTTGCCAGACATACATTAAGCCACCACAATATGCCCAATTTTCCGTTTGCGAACAGAGTATTTGATGCGCAAAATCCGTTAGGATTTCAAGCAGTTCGTGTTCTGCTTAATGAAAATATGATACAATATTTCAAATGCACATTAACTAAGCGCAAAGAGCATCTGCAAATGAAATTTGATTTGCGTCTGAGTGTGTGTGTGTGTAACATAATCCGCTAGAGTATCGCAAACGCACACACAGAGCGAAATAACAGACGCACTCACAGACAAATTGAAATGCCAATGCCAGAAAAGTAATTTATTTTTATGGTCAGTGTGGCAACAGGCATAGAAAATTGTTTCAAATTGCGGGCGTGCTGCGCCACAAAGGACAGTTTGTCCTTTAAAACATCCAACGGTTTTTATTTTGTACACAGACTCCAGGCAATTGTGCCGACAACAACGCAGCATGCAAGATTTGCAAAGTGCTTGTCTCTCTCGCTCTCGTTCTCGCTCTCTCTCTCTCTCTTTGCCTTCTAGGAACGCAACAAGATATGCATTTGGTGGTGAGCAGCAATATTGTGATTTTGGGTTGAACACTGTTACACTGCAAAACTGCGACTCTTCATTTTTGTGAAGAGTGGCACAACTTTTCTCTCGCTCACTTTGATACAAGTGTGCGCCCTTTCACTCACTTTGGCATGACCGCTTGCCATATGTGTGCTGCAAATGGTACATTTGATTGTACATTTTGTATATTTACTGTGATCGCTTAACAGTCGCAGTGACATTGTTGCTCATCTCTAATGCGTAGGCAGCAAACACAACAACACTTGTTTGTTTGTGTGCAGGTTTCGCAGGTAATATTGTGTGTGTGGGTGCGCATGTGTGTGCGTGTGTATGAGTTTTGCCGAAACTCGTTTGCAGGAGCAAAGCAAAGCCATCAAACTAACCATGAGATCAGTTAGTTTTCGGCATTCAAGGCAGACACAACACAACGAAACACAGCGCGCATAAAGTGAAGTAAAAGAAGAAGAAGCAGCAGCAGCAGCAGCCTCAGCATGAGCTTGGATAGAAACAGTGAAGAGGTCGCAACAAAAATGTCGCCAGAATTTGCAAAGAAAACGCTGCAGGATTATGAAGTGCTCGCAGTGATGGGCAACGGTGCCTTTGGCACCTGTTACAAGGTCAAAGACAAAACCACTGGCGTCCTGTACGCGTGGAAGGGCATGAACTACGACGAACTGGACGATGAGCGATGTGAGTCGCTCATCTCGGAGATCAGTGTACTGCGCCAGCTGCAGCATCCCAACATAGTCCAGTACTATCACCATTTGGTGAACCGTGAAGCCAAATCCATATATATCGTCATGGAGTGCTGTGACGGCGGTGATCTTGCCCAGCTCATTCAGCGTGCACGGACGCAACGCCAACGGTTCGAGGAACCCTACATTTGGCGTGTGCTCTTCCAGCTGTGCCGTGCCCTGCAGGTATGTCTATTTATACATTTATACAGTCGCGGTCAAAATAATAGCGCCACCCCCACAAGAAGTGTTTTCAATGTTGTGTATTTTATTACATTTGTAATTTCAAGTTAATAATACAGTGGAAGAGATGGACAATAATTAATTAAAGCATAATTAAATTCACCGTTTTCAACGTATTTAAAAAATTGTGACAAATAAAGAAAATAATAGAAATAATTAAACATTTCTTTGCTTATGGCTAATTGTCTATTAAAGTTTGAATTATTTTTATAAATTTAGTATATAATTAATTGGCATTAAAGGTACATAATATATATATATATATATATATATAACTATATAAATATATATATATATATAATATATAAAGAATACTAAGGGAACTAGTACTTTCAATGTATGGGAGGAGTGCTAAAGAAAATAGAAATAGTTATATATATATATAATTTAAGCTTGATATATAGTCTTGCTATGTTCGTTAACGTTCTCGATCTCGATCTCGATTCTTGTCTGCCAGGTGTGCCACAATAAAATACCCAATGGCACCATTCTGCATCGCGACATTAAGCCGGCGAATATATTCCTCGATGCTGCCGGCAATGTCAAACTGGGCGACTTTGGATTGGCGCGTGTCCTGCGACGGGAACAGAGTTTCGCCGCCTCGTTTGTGGGCACACCGCACTACATGAGTCCGGAACTGGTCAAGGGACGGAAGTACGATCGGAAGAGCGATGTCTGGGCCGTCGGCTGTCTGATCTATGAGCTGTGTGCATTGCGTCCACCGTTTCGGGGTCGGGCATTTGCCCAACTCTCCGATAATATTGCACACGGCCAGTTTAGTCGCATTCCGGACGTTTATAGCAAGGATCTGCAATCGATAATTGGCTATATGTTGGCCGTGGACCATGAACAACGGCCGGGCATTGAGGTGATCACACGTCATCCGTTGCTGGTGCGGAATATAAATGAGATATCCGCTCAGTTTCCATCCCTCGTCGATGCCGGCGACGAGTTCGATGTGCCCGGCATGGGTAAACTCTTTCCGGATAGCCCAGAGCTTTCGAGCACACTGCTCACAGACCAGTATAGCTTCAATGAGGGCTACGGCCAGCGACGATTGAGTGTTACGGGCGTCTTTACGCCGGACTTGCGCAGCGAGCTCTTCTACTCCGCCAAGCGACGCATCTTTGCCAACGGCAAACAGCAGCAGCAACAGCAACAGCAGCAGCTACAGCAATCGGATCCGGCTCTTTACGAGAGCATCAAACGGGAGCAGAGTCCGCGTCGCATAACCCAAAATATTTTCGATGATGCACTGCAGCAGCGATTGCATGCAATACGTGCACAGGAATCGCTGCTGGAGCAGCGTGCCAGTGAACTGGAGGCGGAGGAGCAACGCCTCAAGCAATTGGAAAGGCAACTCCTGCACAAGCTGGAACAGGCGGAGCAGCAACAGCAACAGCAGCAGCAACACCAATGTTCTTGCCGCCTGGTTGCCCCATCCATTCCGCCCGTGCCGCCGCGACGTCCGGCTGCAATACGATGTCACGACGATACCTATTGCAGCATCGAACTGAATGACACATCGCCAACGGTTGCCAAAATGAATCTGGCTTTGCTCACGGCGCCCAAGCAGCTCCTCGCCACCAACAACAACAACAACAACAACAATACGCTGCGCAAAGTCACATTCCAGTCGCCGGCGAAAGTCAGCAAATCAGCTGCAGCTGCCGCTCCAGTTCCCGTTCCCGCTCCCGCTCCAGCTGTGCTGCCCATGCAAACTAGCGTTTCCAGCACGGAGTCGGGCGATAGTCACGCTTCCAGCACGCGTCGCAAGTCGATACTATCGCTGTTTGGACTCAGTCGCGCAGCCAAAGCGCCCAGCAGCAGCGTCAAACAGACAGCGACGCAGCCGCAACAACAACAACAAATGCAACAGCAAGAAAAACAAAGACGTGCACCTTTGGCAACCAAACTGCCTGCCACACAACAACAACAACAACAGCAGCAGCAACAACAATCAGCACAACAACAACAACAGTTGACCAATATGTGGACAAAGGAGCAAAAACGTGCCGCTTTCGATTTGCTGGCAGCGATGAATGCAGCAGATAAGGATGCAGTTGGCCCCGTTGCAGGCGCACGTCGCCAGCAGTTGCGACAATCGGTGCGCGAACGCAATTCCAGCATGCAACGGAATCGCTTGCGACGCTCCATGGTGCAGCCGGCGAAGCCGTTGTTGTTCGGTTCCGGTTCGGGTTCGCGCGAACAAATGTTAATTTGAATTATTGTTCGAGTCTCTTTTTTTGGAGAGGGGGCACTCAAAGTGGCCCGCCTTGTGATCTGGAATAAGTTCCGTAAACTAGACATATGTATATCTATTTTTTTCTTCAGTTTTCCTCTATATATATATTTTTTTTATGCAACTGCCTTGTTCCTAAGTATGTGTTTTTCATGTATGCTGTTAGCTGGTAAGCAATTATTATTTGTCAGAAAACACTTGCGCGTTGTGCAATTTACATGTAATCAAATAAATTGTGTTTTTAGATAACAACCAAACTGACCGTTAAATTGAATTTGTGCTGTAGCAGTGCAGTGGCGTAGTTATCGAAATTGTATCGCATGTCGAATCGCTATCGATATATGACAAGGCAGCTCAGTATGGTGCTGCTGTTTTGGCCTCTTATCGGACAAATCTGTTCTGTTATTATTCTAAATTCAACTTGGTCGGAAATATAAATGAACTTAATTAAATGATTAATAAAGTTATAATAATAATAGTTTTATCCAAATCACATTCTTTTAATAATTTGTGGCCTTTTTTCTGGTCGATCAGTGCAAATTGTTAATCAATAAATGGCAACACTGATGCAGTGACAGGTGGCAACCACCAAATTCAACTCACGCACATCTCTAACCCACTCTTTTATTTTGTTTTTCTTTTATGTTTTTGTTATTCTTTTTCTACTTTTGCTTATTTTTGTTTGTTTGCAATGCTGTCGCATATCGAGGAGGATGTGCCGGAATTACTGATGCAGCGCAACACGGTTGCCTACTGCAGTCAGCTGCACGTGAAGCAAACAAAATCCAGCCTGCTGCTGAGCCGCCAACTCAAATTCTACGAGTTCCGCAAAAAGAAGCTGTTGCATCACATCGATCTAAGGGACAGCGGCTTGATGCAACTCGCCACCGAACTGTTGACATACAGCGGACCCACCCACAGCTTCCTCATACGCGACGATGTGACCATGGACATTAGCGCAGACTCGACAAGCTACAGCATGTTGCACGCTGTCGAGGATCTGCCGCTGAGCATTGGCAAATATGTTTGGCTGAATGAAGAGGTCTATTTGCTGTTGCGCTGCTGGCACAAGCTGCTCGTCCTGCAGCGACCCAAGGTGGATGGTGCACACTTCCTGCTGATCGCCCAGCTTGATAATCTACAGGATTATCGTCTGGTGCGCAGTCCCATCAAATATCAGGCACACGTCGAGCTCCACCTTACAAACGGCAAACGACTGCGCACAAATTTCCAAACAGCCAACACGGCTGAGACACCAGCTCCAACTGGCAGTACGCACACAGTCGATGGCTTCCATCGTCTGCTGGCGCGTGTCCGCTGCGCACGCGCCGAGCTGCAAGCGCAGCGTGTCCAAACTCAGTTGGACTTTGCGCGTGCCCGCGACCGCTTGGCATTCGGTGTGCCCGGCCAGCGTTCGCCGTTGCTGGAGGAGAAGCAGCTGTTGCGACGTTGCGGTGATCTCTGGACACGCATCTGTGGCGATTGCCTTGTGCTGGGCACCGTGCTGACCAATGCGACGGGCAACAATCGGTACCGCACGTTGCACGCACTGCGTCCGCTCCTCTGCTGCCTGCCCGCCGGATGTGGCCTGAACTATGCGCATCGCTTGTGCGAGCTGCCCATGCAATCGGATGGCCAGTCGCCGGAGGATTATGATGAACTCGCCCAGTTGGGGGCGTGTTACGAAGAGCACAGCGCCAGCAAAGGCTTTAACTGGCCACCGGCAGCGAGCATCGTCCACAAATTGGCGCCGGAAAGCAGCGCTGTGTTGCTGCTGCGCCTGCAGCTAGAAGATTTGATGGAGCTGGAGCAGATCCAATTGCTCGTCACCTACGAGCTGCATGCGGCGGATGCGAACGATGTACGGCAGCTGCAGCTGCAAGTGGCCAGCATCAATGTGGGGCAGCTGTTGCAGCAGCAGTCGCTGCATGTGCCCAGCTTTGGGGCGGCAACACTTCATCAGGATTTCCTGGCGGTGATCATGGCGCAGACAGCGCATTGCGCGCTGCGACTGCAGTTCCAAGGCGTGGAGCAGCAGGCACAGTTCGAGCAGCTGCTCGTCGGCAAATGGGGCTATGCGGCCACAAGGGTGCCCCAGACGGATGAGCAGCAGCAACCAACAAAGCAGCAGCAAAGGCTTGAGGGTGAGTCCAGTCATTCAATCTCCCAGCTGAATCCTTCAACTCAATTCGTGTGTGTGTTTCCCCTGGTAGCTGTGCAGCTCTTGGATGACTTTGTCTTTGACAGCAGGAGTCACAGTGGCAGCTGTGGCTCAACCCCAACTGGCGCACAGCATTGCATCTTTTATAATCGATCGTCGGAGGTGTTGCTGCTGCACAATGAGCCTGGCCAGCACTGGCATCTGTTTGCGCGCAGCCAGACGCAGTTGGGCCTGCTGCTGCGCGGTCTCCAGCAGGATCTGCTGCAGCTGCACTGCAATCTGTCGCTGCTGCAGCTGGAGCACGAGGCGGAGTGCCGACGTCCGGCAAATGCAGCGCTGCTCCTCGAATCGGCACTGCGCGATGAGCTGCAAGCCCGAGCCGACCTATTCCACGCGCCAGCGGCGTCAACGGCCAGCCGACTGAGGCGTCTGCATCAGCTGGAAATGGCCAATGATTTGCTGATATCTGTGATAAGCAGCTAAGAGCAGCTCCAATCAACCAGAAGTTGGCAGAGCAGTGCAGTGCCATGTCTAGTGTCTAGTCTAGTTTAGTTGCTGCTGCATTTACTTTTGGCCAAACTTATTTTATTGTAAATTAACTGCTTAATCAATTTATATTTTAAATATTTAAATATATTATTAGGTTCATTTTATCGAAACGTTTTTTGTTATTGCCGTTTTCTGTGTATCCAAATTTCCTTGGCGTAGCTCAAATGCAACGCATAAATTCTCAAGCTGCTTTCAGATTCAGATTGGTTAAGCATATATCAAAGTTGGTCTAAAACGCATAAGAATGGCTCGAGCATCAAATATGTTGGTCAACATTTGTTTAGTTCGCTGAGCGCATTATTAATTATTTTAATCGTTGTCGAGGAAAGGATTATTAGATCGATTGTTTTGATAGCAACTATCTAAGATAGTCGTGATGCTGGTCAGAAGAATATGTATATATACTTTATGGGAGCTCAATTATATTGTACTGTAATTATGAGAGGGGACTTCTCCGATTCCATAAAGTTATATATTCTCGATCAGCATCAATAGTCAAGTCCAAGCCTTAACTCTTGTCCGATAAGTATAAAATGCTTTATTCAAAATAACAACTAAGTATTATTAAAAAAAACAGGACATATTAATAATCAGTGATTAGACTGTGTATCCTGAACGGATATATATATATATACATATACATAGAAAAGCATATATGCCACATAGGATAATACAGAGTTGCTGAAGTTGTCAAGAGACAATTGTTCATTTTTTGTTTATAATTAACGATGTTTTAGAACATATAAAATACTTAGCTTAATTTAAAGCATTTCTAGGCAGACCTTTGTTAAGTAATAGTTAACTGAATTTAAGGCATAAAATGGGTGGTTCTTCTTCTTCTTCTTCTTCACTTTTTTAGGACATTGCACGCTGGGAACTTCTGGCGCTGGCGCTGGCACTGGCGCTGCAGCTGCTGCGTCTCTGTTGCTCCTCGCCCTGGATGATGTTGTCGAGGACATTCTCCAGATTCTGTGTGGCCGCCGACAATTCGGCATTGTCACTGTACGAGTCCTCGACAATCTCCTTGACCTTGTGCAGCAGCAGCCTAAAGTTGACCATTTCCGTGTCGCGCACATCCAGATTGACCGACTGCTCCAGCAATGCACCCAGCGGCATGCCAGCCTGCTGTGGCTGTGGTTGTGGCTGCTGCTGCTGTGGTTGTTGCTGCTGCTGCTGCTGGTGCTGCAAGCTGGTACGACGCTGATCAAACCACAGGCTGATGTCGCTCAGCGAGTAATCCGATTTGTTTGCCTCCAAATAGCTGCGATTCAGCTCGGCCCCGTTGACTGTGTGTGCGGGAGAGAAAAATAGATAATTGGTAAGTTGGCTCATAACCAGAGAATCGTTGAGTAAGTCAAATCAGTCAGCCTGCCAAATAGTATCTAGTTAGTCAATCAATCAGCCAAACAATACAGTTTGTCAATCAACTGTCCAAACAGTTAAGCAATCATTTAGTCAGTTTCAGTGTGAGTGACTTAAGCAAACAGATTATGAATCAATCAGGGGTCTATCAGCTAGTTGGTCTGTCCATCAATCAATCAGTTTTACGCACTGGAATGTGTCAAATTGGCGCCGACTGGTGCATAAATGTCATACATCGCCTGGTCGACTGGCAGCGGCAATCGTTGCGGTGTGCTGGCATTCAAAAATGTCGAGCTAATCAACGGTGCTGCTGAAGAGGCGCGCTGCAACAACAAAGGCAGAGCGAGATAGAGAGAGATGAGAGAGAGAGAGAGAGAGAGAGAGAGAGAGAGAGATGTTAGAGTGTGTTTGCTTTACAGATCAAACAATCAAAGCGACAAACCGATAGCTGACGCATATCCTCAATGATGTGCAGCAAGAAGCTCTGATGAGCGCTGAGAAACTCGGAGATTTGTGTGCTCGATGTGGTCGCCAACTGTTGCAGTTGCGTCTCCAGCTTACTGTTGAGTGGCAAGCGGCAAGTGTTGAGTAAATGTAAATGAGAACAGCAAGTTAAGGCAACATTTTGGAAACTTACGTGTTCTGCAGCAGCAGACGATCGATAATGGATTGCATACGCTCCGAAGCGTTGCTGGCGAGGCCAGTTAGAGAACCTGTTCGAATGTTATGGAAAAGAGAAAGGAGCAAGTCAATAATACATCAGTCAGTCAATCATTTAAGACCCACCTCTGTCAATCAGTTTGTCAGCTTATCAATTGGTAAGTCAGTCAATCAATCAAAATTAGTTAACACAATCTATCAGTCATCAATCAATTGTTTACCCAGAGGTGATCAAATCAAATCAATCAGTCAGTCAGTCTGTCAATCAATTGTTCTTTCTATTAATTTATTCAATTAGTCAATCCATTGGTCCATAAGTCAATCAATTACTCGGTCAGTCAGTCATCAATCGGAGGTTTATCCAAAGATAATCAGTCATCAATCGATTGTTTCCCCAGAACCCAGAAGTGATCAATCAGTCAGTCTACCAATCAATTGTTCTTTCTATACATACACAGCTCCTGTTGTGGTTGTTGTTGTTGCGCCTGCTGCTGCCGCTGCTGGTGATTGATTGCCTTCTCGGGGAGAGGCGTCTTCATGGGCAACGTGGAATTGCTGCGAATGCTGCGCGTCTCGGCTGGAATGGGCGCCAATTCGGTGGCATTGCTCGGCTGATTGACGCTGCCGGTGCCTGTGCTCTCCTGTGCATTGCAGAAGCCGCGACGCTCCTCCTCCTCGGCGTCGGCACGCTGGGTCTTGTGGGCGTGGTAGGCGAACCAGGTGCACAGGCGAGACAGATAATGGGTCCAGCGACGTGGCTGCGGCTGATGATCCTCGACAAATACCTCGCACATGCGATGCGATGCCTCGTGCTTGCCACTTGCCACATGCGTTGCCGCTGCTGCAAAGCAGGGCAAGCACAGCGACAGATCCCGGCACACCTGACACTTGAAACGGATGCCAATGATGTGCTCGCTGCGACAGCCAGCACACGAATTGCTATGGATCAAATGCTCGGTGTCCTCGATCCGTTTGATCAGCGCCAGCAGATTGCCATAGATGAGGAAACGTGTCTGTGTCTGGGTCCACAGGCTGTGAAACTGTTGCTCGTCGAGGCCGGCGACACCATGGTGACACCGGGCAAAGCACTGCTCCAACATTGCTGGCAAATTGTGCGCGCCATATGCCTTCGATTCGCCCAGATAGGACAGCAGCTTGCTCAGCGTCAGCAGCAGCTGCTCGAACGCGTAGCGGGAAACGCATTGCGTGATCCGCCCGTCCGCCAGCAAACTGTAAAAGTCAGCAATCATGTGCTCGCTGCTGTACAGCTTGCAGAGCAGCAGAAATGTCACCTTGATCTCCAGCAGCGAAATCGAATGGCGACGCTGACTAATTAGCAGAAGAGAAGAAAAGAGCCGGAAAAGAAATGGGATATGGGATGGGTAAGGAGTAGTTTATATATATATATATGTACATTTATGTATACAACTACATCGTTAATACACCTACGGATCATAGATATTCCAGAAGAAGTTGGCCAACAGGGCCGTGGCCGTTTCCAGCTGATAGTTGGTAGTTTTGGCGAAATGTCCCAGTTTCTCGCAGGCGAAATAAATGTCGTGGAGCAGCGAGGTGAGCTGAAAGGGTGGCACCATCAAGTTCAGATTACAATTGCCGCCACTTCCTGGCATTCCATGGCGTTCCAATATGGCCAGCACCAGTTTGTACGGTATTTTGCCAGCTGTAAATTATTAAAATTTAAATATTAATATATATTAGTATATACCTGACAACAGCTATTATTGCACTCACTGTGAAAGATCTTTTGCAGGGCAACAAATTTGCTGGCACATCGATAGACGGTGTATTTGTAGTTGCCATAATCCACTTGCAATTTTCTCATTATCTCAGTTAAGTTCGAGGCCACTTGTTGCTGCTGCTGCTGCTGCTGCTGCTGCTGTTGTTGTCCTTTGTTGTTTGCCAAGGCTGCGACGGCGACTGCGCTATTGCGCATTGTTGTCATTTGTGTGTTAACAGCGGCTCCCAGCATATTGTGCAGTCGTTGGAAATGTTTGCTTTGCACGTTTAATTTTTATAATGCTGTCTTCGACTCTTTATTTGTAGGTTTTAAATGTTGCAGCGTCGTTTTCCTCGTTTAATGCGTTCTCCACGACGTTCGTTAGCGCAAAAGTCAAATTTGAAATGAACGTGTGGCAACGCCGTTGCGATCGCGCTTAACAGCACTGCAGTGATGCCAGCCAACGCCAACAACATGACCGTTGTTGTTTAAAATTCAGCTTGCATTCGGCATTTAATTTCCTCTAAGGCCATATATGTGTGTGTGTGTGTCAGGTAATTTCATAAGTAATCTTTTTTGTATACTTTTTGCATTTTATATAAATATGGCGTATGCATATTATATTAACTTTAATACATATATTTGTTCTTACTGGCAACGCTTCAAGCGGTTCACACAGGTGGTAAGGGAAATTATATCGATTTACTTATCGTTTATTTACGTAATCGAACTCAAATATATCAGCTGATGCATTTAAAACGGTCATTGATAAGATGATCAAATATTTTAAAGAATAATTTTACAGTATTATCAGAATTTTTGTGTTTAAGAGGGGAGATATTTTCTCTTAATTCAGGTTTACAATTAGACACATGCACAAATCTATCAAATTAGATATAAATATTTCATACATTGAAAATAGGCGAAACGGATATTATAAAATTGTACAAATGTTCTTCTCTGACAAGCACTTTTTGTTGCTCACCATTAGCAATTTGGCATCAAGTATTCTGGATGGAATTCAACAAATTTACGTGACAATGGTTGCTAATTCTTGTTAATATGTTAATATTATTTGTACTACTTATACGAGATAATAAATATACAATTATAATAAGCTCTGCAATAAAGATTATCATAATGAGCATTTCAACTTCACATCACCTTTTTTTATTAGCTCTTCTCACAACACAATCCATCAGCAAAGGTATTTGTATGTGTGTGTGTGTGTGTGTGTGTGTGTGTGTGTGTGTGTGTGTTGCTTGCTTTTCATTATGATAATCTATGGAGAAGTATGCATGCATGGCACGTATGTGTGCATGTATAACTGTGTGTGTGTGTGTGTGTGAATGACAGTCAAGCCAAGCTGCTGATTGACAAGCTGACAAATGGTTGCAGCTCAGCTTGTTGTTGACCAACCCAGTTGCACCTACGCGAAAAATGGTTCATATGGCATAACAAGATGGAGCACACATGCCAACAGCGAACATACACACACACACACACACACACACACACACACACATACACACACGCACACACCCATGTACAAGGGTAAAAGGCACTTGCATTTGCATTCACATTGCACAATGGGGAGCAGGAATGGGAACAATGACAAGGCACATTGGTCGTCGTCGTTGTAGTTGGCGTTGTTGGCGTCCAACTGCCGTCAGGCAATAATAATTCGCCCAACCAGTCAACCAGTCAACTAGTCAACCAGTCAACCAGCCACCCAGCCAGGCATTGGCAATGTCTGTGCCACAATGGCTCTCCACTGGTTGTCATACAGCTCTTATACTCTGTTCTCCCCATCAAAAGGGAAGCACAGAGCATATTAAACTTATACTCTCGAAAAATAAATAAATAAAAAATCATAAAGTTGATAAATTATATAGATTCTTCTTCAGTTTCAGTTGATTCAGTCGATTTACCCATGTCTGTCAGTCTCTAAGCATCTCAGAAAAAAACAAAATCAAACAGATATTTGGAAAATTAACACACTTTGGGCACTCATCGTATTATTCAGATGGTAAATTTGTCAGTAGAGAAGTGGAAAGGTGTTTTTTGTTTCACTCCTAATTAATTGGAAGGATCATAGATGGAATATAATAGAAATTTTATTAATTTAGTTTATTTTTTGTTGTTTTTCCATTACAGCTGCAAATCAGAAGCTAAACTTAACAGTTTTCCCAATTACCGGTTTGTTTTCTCAGTGTAGTCTCTGAGTTCGTTCGACAGATGGACAGACAGGGCCAAATCAATTTGGCTGCTAATGCTGATCAAGAATATATATATATATATATATGCCTTATGCTCTGCCCTGTTACACAATCGAGCACAATTTGGTGAAGCCCATTTTCGGACAGTGTATCAAAACTAGTGCAATGCACAGTTGGGCAATTTCATATTTTATTTATTGCTGTTGTTGTCTGTTGCTGCACTGCGTCGAACGTCGAGATGAGTGGGCGGCAGAGGGTTGGCAGGGGTGGTGGCAAAAAAGGGGGTTGCGACACCTACAATTGTCAGAGTCTTCTAAATGAATGAATTAAGCCAGTCATGCAACATAAATGCAATGAGCGCTCCTCTGCTCTGCTCGGCTCCCTCTGTTGCTGCCACTCTTGTTGCCTATCTTGCCCCGTTTACCGCTCTTGCTGCTGCTGCTGTTGCTGCTGTTACTGCTTCTCAGACTCTCAGCTGCAGTCTGAGGACAGCCGCAGCGCAGGGCGTCAGGCGTTGCACAGCCAGGCTGCAGGACAACGTGCCACACGTTGCCTCGCGTTGCACATTTGCAACATTGTTGTAGTTGTGTCACTGCTGATGACTTTTGCTGATGGTTCTGCCATTGCCACTGCTACACTCAGGCAAAAATCGGCCTAAAATGAAAACTAAACGTTCTCCTTGATTTTAGTAATAATTTCAAAATATTTGGAACAACAATTTCTTACCAAATGTGGATGCTTACTTGCTGGTCACCTCTTTCAAAGACACGTTTTCACTAGGAACCATCTCTACAATCTTTATCAGCCACGCCCAAATATCCTTTTTGGCTACATCCACCCTGTTCTGTGATACCAGTTCTCAGCTGGTATTACTTATGGTATCAAAGTAGTCGGTTAGGCCCGACTGCAGTGGTCCCTCTCGCTCCATTTTGTCTTGGAACTATCTTCTATTCTTAAGAAAAACCTTTCTAAAAAGCAGAAATGGGAACCTTAATTTGTACAAATAATCCTTTCCCAGAATCCAGAAACAAGCTATGAAAGCTGTCATCTGTCGTCTGCTTTAGAGACCGAGTAGCTCAGTGGGAAGGCGCTCAATTTGGGAGATTTTTTTATGAGTGTCCTGCTGTTGTGTTGCACAATGAGGCTGTCACTATTGGTGTCCCTTCGCAGCTGTTGTTATGTAACAGACTCACGCAAAACGGGCGAGAACACACCGGACTCACAGGACTCGCCGGACAATGGCGATGTTGCCACGGAATGCAAATGGCTCGTGGACGTGGAACGTGATCGAATGCGAAACACGGCAACGCAAGGTGTTGCCAACTGCCTGCCACAGACTGAGGCACATACACATGCAACCAGCAAGCGAGGGGCGCTCTATACATTTGACATACCCACGTTTATTTCGGACAGTGTATGCAAATAGCGAAAAAAACGCTTTTCTAATCTTAAAACACGTTTTTCCCTTTTGCATTCGGAATTTATTTTCAAGAAGCAGAACATTTTTTCTCGGGTTCTCGGGGTGATTTGGTTTTTCTGAGTGTAAGCACAACGAGTCGAGCGGCCAGAACGCCAATTAAGGAACAATAGCCGGGATGCCATCGTTGCCCAACAACAGCAAACAGGAGTGCGAGCAGGAGCAGAGGCAGAGGCAGGGCCAGGGGCATGGGGCAGGGACCTGGAGTGTGGGGCAGTAGTTGAAGGCTCAGTTGGAACTCGGCCATGTTGATGACTTGGCCGGCAACTGCCATTAAAAACGAAAAGCGCCGTTGTCAAATGTTTTGATGAAGCCAATGCTGGACTGCACTGAGCGAAAAATGTGCACAGCAGAAAGAACAGTTTTCCTGGGCGATTATTGACGACATCTAAACTTTGTCATAAGTCTAATGAGCCGTTCGATTGTTAGTATGACAGATATTTGTTATAGTAATCTGATCCCGTCGATTTTTGGTCCAAATATGAGCAAAAGTATAAACATTTTTATTTGTATTATTTATTTTTAATCGGGTAAGTTTGTAAATGGAAAAGTTGTTCATGCATGAAATCATCTTGCAACTATATATATATCTGACTAAAAATGACTGCATAGACTCGACTGATCAGGAACATATATACTTTATATATTATCAAGAGATTGAATACAAGAATCGGTTCAAGGTTTTGATTAGTAATAATCTCAGTTCCGGTTACTGGTTCTCCAAAAATCTTGAATTTCCGGTTCCGGTTTTGAATTGCAATCGGTTTATTTCTATCAACTTGTTGGCCATTTTCCTATAATGAAAAATCTACATTAAAATTGAGAAAATTGAAAGATAAGCAATTTTAACTGTTTCTTTTTTCTGAGTGTGCCTGCTGCCCCTACTTTTCCAGGCCTTGCCACGCCCACATTGTATTTTGTTTTACCTTTGGCAAACGCAACTTTTAAAGTTCTTTTTTTTCGCAGTTCTGTTTTGGATTTGTTTGTTATTGTTGTTTGTTGCACAGGCAGCACAACAAGCTTGCCTCCATTGAACCCAATGCGTTTTACCAAAGTCGCAAACTTTATGGCGATTCTAGCGTCTATATGGTGACCAGATCCCAATTGCTCCAAGGCAATTCAATTTCACTCCCCACATTTTTTATTGCTGCAACCAAAATGGAAGCAGTGCAAAATCAAGTTTTATCTCTCAAACCTTAAAGAAACACCCTTCGAATACCCTTGCGCCCCTTGTGGATTTGTATCAACTTTACAAATCCTTTGGAATGGAAAGATTGGACAGATAAGGATCTAGTTGTTTTAGTTCATTCGGATTTTGCTCTTAAGATTGTTGGCCATCTATTTCATGGTGAAATTATGATACCCATACTCAGCAAGGGTGTACAAAAGGGCAGTAATGGTGTCCAACTTGAAGTCTGTGCACAGCAATAGCAACGACAAGTGGACACTGAGGAGCAAGGAATCCAATATGGCTGCCAGCCATCTCGCATTTTGCTCGTTAACGGTAATGGGAGTGTTCAGTGCCAGGATCCAGTGCCGAGGCACGGTACGCAGTTAGCGGTCTGCGAATGGTCTAATTATGGCCCGAACTCATTTAGTCTCTGGGATCCGTTTGTTCATGCGGACGGAATGACAGGGTATACAAACAGAAAAAGAAAACAAACGGTAGTAGTGGAAGTACTTAGACTGTAACATAACATCTGTAACATAACATTCTGCAACTTAACATACAACTGTGTACTTAACATACAATATCGATATCGATCGATATCACTTGTGTGATCAGCAGCCTGAAGCAGAAGAAAGTAAGCAGATGCAATGCAATAAATATAATTTATAAATGTTTTGACTGCTACACCTTGTAGACCGGCGTTAATCTGCTGAAATCTTCATTTTAGACAGGGTCTGTGCATACATGCTCTTGTTCTCTCGTTCTGCATAATCATCTACAGAATGAGAATGCATCCACACACATACATGCATACATACATCCGTCTCAGTCGGCGGCCGACACTCAGCAACTAAATGCAAAGACCCGAAGCGAGAGCACCCAGACACGAAGCAAGAGAGCGCCCAGTCGGCTCAAAAGCCGAGCGGCCCTGGCAGATCTCGTAGCAGAATTTGCTGCTTGTATGAAAGTAAAGCATTATGTGGCTGCTCAGTGGGTACTGCAAAACGAGCTAGTATTGATTGTGCACGACGCAAGCAACGATTGCTGATCGGCGCAGTTTGCTCTGCTACTGATAAGCGGCAGCAAACATTCAGCATTTTCTGTACGGTTTAAGCAGACAAGCAAGTTGCATGCTTGTTGACAAAATGGCCATTATTTTATTTTGATACGTTCAATTTTTGCGCATTGCAATTTAACATGACAAACAGCCGAGCGTTGGAGAGGGCCAGTAAATATAAAAATGACCGGCCGATTGTCGTACATTGCATTGTCGGACAATCCAATTAGTTGTGGACAGTGCGAGCAACAACAACAGCAAAACGTAGACAGAAACAGCTGCGTCCTTTCTCTCTCTCAACAGCAAATAATAATAGCGATATGAAGGAGCAGCAGCAGAGCAAAGCGGAGAAGGAGGAGGAGGAGGATGAGGAGGACATGTTGCCATTGCGACAAGGAAGCATTCACACGCGTTTGTAAGTGGACAAAGTTGTTGTTGTTGCTGTTGTTGTTGTTGGTTACTATTATTACAATTATTACGTTTTCTTCTTCTTTTTTTGGTTTTTCTTTTCTGTGAGGTATGCCAGACTCAGAAAATCAGTTTATAGCAAATTGTATTTACTTTTCGATTCGTTTCCCAGTTGCAAAAATGTATTCAAAGTCAATTTCAAGTAAAATATAAATTTCTATTTTTGTAAATTTGTATTCAAACTGGATTTTTATGGTTGCTTTAAGATGCCTGTTAAAACTTTGAGTATTTCAATTTATGATTTCTAAACGCCAAATCCGTTGAAACTTGGTCGAAATGGTAGCATTTACCATATAAAGTATATACGTTTCTGGCAAATATCGATAAAAATCGATTACCCATAGCACCAAAAGCCACATAAATTGCATAAATTGACATCATATTAATAGGAACTTCAATTCACTATATATATATATATATATATATATCAGTTGGCTTAAGGGTATCTTCTAGCCGAGTTCACTCGAATAAAGCGTTTTAGTTTGTGTTGAAAATTGTGAAGAAAAGTTTGAGCTGCTTGTTAAGTTTCATTAAATTGTTTCTGAGTTTGCATCATTTAATTTCATAATTGGATTTAATTTGAACACACTTTCATTTGGATTATTAAATAAATACAAATCTGAATTTATATCCGGTATTAGTGTAGAGTTGAAGACCATCTCAAATTAATAAATTTCAATAAAATTCAAATTGCATTTAATAACTTGTTGTGCAAAGAGACGTCAAAGTGTTATTAATATTTGAATAACAATGTTGTTGTGCATAAATAAAATAAATCTCTATACAGGATGCCAAAGTTTAGATACCCTTCCAGCGTTTAGAGACCTGCAACCGTAAAATGCATTCAAATAAATGTACGAATTTTGTGTTATATTTTATATTTTTGTATGAGACTTGGGAAACAGATGTTTAGGGAAAAGTATAATTGAAAGCGATGGATGCTTGGCATAAAGAAAGAGAAAGACATAGAGACATAGAGAGAGAGAGAAAGAGAGAGAGAAAGGGAGAGAAATATGCAGGGAGACAGACGGGAAGCAGCTTTAATTAAAAAGTTACCTGCAAAAATGGTTGCCTGGCAGCCATTTTACAAATGTTTGCCAGCTTTGGCCCACGACCAGTTCAAGTCAAGTTAAGAGCAAAGGCAGAACTCAGGATTGCCCCCTGCCCCCTGCCCCTTGCCCCTTGCCCCTTGCCCCTTACACTTCCCTATCCCTGTCGCTCCTCCACACACAAAAACGAACTTGCTGCAAGCAACCATCGAAGCTGCCAGTCAATGGAATTTTACCGGTTTTGCGGTTCGAGCTGAACTTTCTATTAGATTTCTTCTTCTTTGCACTCGCCTGGCCTTGCAATTGCTGGGTCCCAACGACAAGCCACCCCAACCCACCCCACTCCTCTCCTCTCTCCCCTCTCAGCTCTGTCGCCCCCATTTACACTCAAAGAAAACAACGTGAAAATGAATCCTATGAAAATCGAAAAAGAAACCATAAAAATATTATTATTGTATTAAATATTTATGAATATTTAATCGGAGGAAGTTTTCTGTCATGTTTTCCGCAACAGAAATTGCCCGATTGAAAGTCGGAGCTGGAAGTGCAATTCAACTCTTGAGTTTGTTTCGCATAAAATAGACAACAACTATTTCTGCGAGTGTAGGGCATGGCGTATCCGTGTCCACATCCCGCTTAACTTTGATAGACACTCGGCGCATTTGGTTTTGGCATGGGAGCTGTTACCAACTTAACTCAGCTCCTCCTCTCTCTTACTCCCCCTCGCTGCTCCACAGTTGGGAGGATGGGGGCAACCTTTGGCCACACATATTTCGATATCAATTTGCGTTTACATATTGCATTTTAATGAATTTTCTGACTGCCAAGTGGTGCCATTTAAGTTGATTCAAGCCTTTCGGCTGCAATTGGATCCTATTCAAATTGAATGAAACTCAACTCGGCTCACGACGCATAAAAAGAGACTGCCCCTTCCCCCTTCCCCTTTCCCTCTCCACTCTCCACTCACCTCATCTATGACCTCGGCATGCAAACTTGGCTGTATTTCCAGCTTGGCCAACATTGAGTATGGCAAAAAATTAATACCAATTTTACAGAAGCAAAGGTAAGAGCTTTGATCAATTTATTTACCCACAAAACAACTATTTGAACCTGTCCAACAGTAATTCACAAATCCAATGGAGCAATCTTTTTCCCCCCTAGAACACATCTCATCAAAGTTGAGCTCTTCAATGGAATTTCCCCTTATGCGATTGCAGAGGCTATGATACATTCCTCGTGCAGCTTGTAACATTGCATTGACGGAAATGGCATCGATCCCATAAAGTATATAATCAGGTTCTTAGTCAGCATTGACAGTCGATCTACTCATGTCCATCTATCCAGCTAACTATGCGAACTCGGTCAGTTTTAAAGCGACATTAACGAAGCTTGGCCTATATTCGATTATGACCTGCCGGCAGTACATATGTATATTAGAGCCGACCGAATCAGATCACTATATCACTATATAGCTGTCCTAGGAATCAACGGCCGATAGATGGGTTCGTGGATGAACAATTCTTTTGTGTATTAAGTATCGGAAGTGCATGTTTACCGATTGAAATCCAGAATTGAATTGAATTTGTTCCGGTTTGTCATTATGTTATTATATGTTAGGTATTATTATAGATAATCACTTACACATCGAGTCAAAAACTAATATGTGCACAGTCTATCGATTATGGACAAGTACATTTTTGACAATCCTAAAACACAGCATTCTAGGGAGCAATCCGAATTAGGACAGATCTAACAACTGCATTCAACTAACCCGATAAGCTTGAGTTTTGCGGCAAACCCAAAAGAACTCAAGATTAAAGGTAGATAAAAATCTTCTCATTGTTATTAATACTATTACTTTCCAATTATTCAAATCCATATTTAGTTTACTATTTTTTAATCGCCTCCTGTGGAGCTTTTGGGTTTCCATTTATTATATTTTTTATAACCATATTTTACAACTCTAAACAATTAAAGTACTTATTTAAACATCCATTTGAATATCTATATATATCTATATACATATATATATATATATGTAAGCTAACCTTTTAGGAGCGGATGTTTAAAATAAGCTCTTAAAATATGCATACAAAAGATTCGAAAATATGCATTTAAATATGCATGAAAATTGTTTTAATTTAGTTTCGTTTTTTTCTAAATTAAAATGTAAATTTATTTGAATTAAGCCTTTCTCTTCAGCTTGTTGATTATAATTAATTTAGTGCAGTTTTACAATTGAGAACTGAATTGATTTTTCATTGATTAAATATTAAATGAATGGGAAACCAGTGAGAATGCTGTAGTCGGGTGAGCTCGACTACAATATACGCCCAACCCAACTGTTAAATATGTATTCCATATTCGATATTTGCAAAACAATAAAATGTAGAAATGTAGTAGAGAACCGTGTCCTTAGATATACAGGCAAAAGGACATGGCTATATCAGTTTGGCTATATCAACTTGGCTATTGGTCCTGGTCAAGAATGCATTTGCCTTATGTGGTTAACTGTTACACACTCAAGGACATACTCCTTATAACCTTCCATCCATTTGGAACGGATTCAATCTATATCATGTAAAATAGATTTTCTTTCTTTACCTCATTTTTATTATTGATAATCAGCATTACGGAATTCAATCTACTCCTGAGGAATTTGATGCTCTATATTTAAATCTATGTGGCGCATCTTTATCTATTATCTGTCCTATATGTATCTAGGGTGTGTAAGCCATGTTAGAGCTGGTCTGACTGTGTGGATTGTTTATGGTCGGCATTAAATAAGTACATCAAAGAGCCTTACAAAATTATTCATTAGTGATGCTCGCCGGCTGTTTGAACTTTGACCTTTTTTTGGGCCCAAATAATTGGGCTACTTAATCTAAAACTCTTTTCCGGCTCGCAAATTTTGGGCACTCTTTGATTTAAGTCTACAAACTCTTCGCTCTCAGCAGATTGCAATGTGTATATATATATACATATATATATATATATATATATGTGTGTGAGTGTGTGTGTTTGTCTGTCTGTGTGTATTTGGAATTGAACGTCATTTGAATACAAATCGCTGCATATTTATTTGATAGTCATTGCATACTTTTTGGGGCAGGAAAGCGGACAGCAAAATGGTTCCGCAAGTGGCATCATCTTTATCTGCCACGTCGCGTCGGTTGTGCCCATTATATATGCACCTAAAATATGCCCTGTAATAGTGCTTGCCACGAATCGGTGCATCATCTGTGCGAGAATGTCAATATTCAATACAGGTATTCTTGCAGACCTCCAGTCTACAAGTATATTTATAACAGAAACTGATATTTTTATTATTAATCAAAATTTCCTAACTATTCTCGCTGGTTTTTTCAGCAACTGAATAGTGAAAACCGGAACCAGAACCAGAACCATAATCGTTTTGGTCTGTGACACTGCTTACAACAAAGATTTCAAAAAATCTGAACTGGAATTGCAATCGGAATCGCATTTTTGATATCGGAAATCGGAATCCGAACATGAATTTAAAGTTTTTCAAAATTGCGTATTGGAATCGACTACTGAATAGACTCTGAATGCCGTTTGTTTATACAGACAGAGAGACAGACTGACAAGGCAAGATCGACTCGCTGTTGGTGCTGATCACGAATATATATACCATATGGGGCTGCCTTTACACAATTTTGCACAACTTCATCATACCCTTTGTATATATTTTCAAGGAATTAAGATAATACCTACGAACATAACATTCCCTTGCAGACTTCAGTCCACCTGCTGACACCTCAATTTTATTCAGATATTTTAAAGTCTGGAATATAGATTATAGATCCATTGCTTGCTATAGGGTATCTGCCAGTCTGGCACGCTGAGCAATGCTTCTGGCTGCTGTTGTTGCTGTTGTTGGTTGTGTGATGTATTTCATGAATTCTTTATCTAGTCGGTTGCCAGTTGCCAGTTGCCAGTTGCCATTTGGCAAGTTGTAAAAGTGAAATGCGACTCGGCTCTTGTCTCCTGTCTCTTTCACTCTCTCTGTCTGTCTCTCGCTCGATTCTATAGAACCAGAACCAGTGGCAGTGCCAGAACCAGAACCAGCTCCAGTTGACACTGTTTTGCCCGTCCCCCGCATCCCCTCAGCTTCCCCCCTGGCTGCCATAGTTTATGGTAGCTGCAACTGTGTAACATTATGACAGCTGAAACTTTTTTTTTATGGCATGAGTTGATTGTGCAACGTCAGAGTGGGTGAAAGATGGGGCGAGGTGAGGTGAGGTGAGCTGAGCTGAGCGGAGGTGCAGTTCCGTCAGAACAATTTCCAAAGAGCAAGTGCAACAGTGGCAGACAGCAGCAGCAGCAGCAAATGTAGTCAATGCGAACGTGTGTGGCATGTGGCAAGCCACATTTACCTATCAATATGAAATAGGCACTCGAAAAACAAAAAATACAAGCGAGAATGTTCGAGTCGAGAGAGCTCGACTATGAGAGCCTGAATCCAGCTGCTAATAATATGCCTGGCTAGATTATATATCAATTAGAAGGCTAGATTTGAACAATTGTGTCTGCTATTGGTATCGGCAATCGATTTGTATCGATTAAGTGCGGTGTACGAGAACTGATATTCCAAATTTGACATACAGACAGCTAAATGCTGATCGAGAATATATAGACTTTCCAGGATCGGATATGCTTCTGTTCCTTTGTTACATATTTACTGGGCTTAAACACAAATTGTAGAAATATATTGAAACTCAAATCGGAATACAAATCCAATGAGAGCTAAATTCTTATTTGGAAAACTTTGTTCGACTTTAAAACATTAAAATTGTTGGCATTCGATATTTATTCAAGTTCATCATTTAATGCGAATCAGCTTTAAATTAAACTATTTGCGGCTTTTAAAATCGGCGCAAGGAAGTTTTACACATATTCTAAGAATGCAAATATTATTTTGTGTTTGATTCAAAACACTTTAGTTCTTTGTCAGACTTATTAAGATGTATTCAAGAGCTAATTGCGCTTGAAATTGCAAGCAATGCAAACTTTAATTTTTAAGTTCACTTAATTTAAGTTCACATAACCTGCCACAGAGCGAGTGAGACAGATGCGTACACGGACAGGGAGAGGGAGTGGGGTGTGGCGGGTGTGGTAAACATTGGTAAACATTGCACAGATACTGTTCGCAGCTGCTGTACCATGTGGCATGCAGCATGCAGCAACATGTAGGAGCATGTAGCGGCATGTAGCGGAATGTGGCATGTGGCAGCACCTAGTGTGTGCCCATGCTAATGTGGCAACAGCGCCAAGTGTCGGCATGCAGCCGAAACGAGATGTGGCAAAAAAAAACACCATACACAGAGATCAATCTCAATGACACTCTTCAAACTCGGAGTGCAATGTGCCACTGCCACTGCCACTGCGTGTGTGTGTGTGTGTGTGCAGTATTTGTGTGTATGCGTGTGTATTTGTGTGTTTGCATTGTACACAAGTTTGGTCTGTTGCAAGCAGCTTTAGTTTATTTTTATGTTTTTGCTTTGCCAGTCGTTGATTCTCCACTCACAGCTAATGGGTTATCGTTTATCGTTTATCGTTTCATTATGATGCATTTATTTATGTCATTTATTACACTTATACAGTTTATTCAATTACCTTTCCAAAAAGTATAAACTTGTCGGTGTAGTCAATCCGTGTGCATAAATAAAAGCTATAGAAAGTAATAATCAATTGTTGATCTGCCAGTGTATTTAATGTTCCTCATTTTATCACCAAAATTTGCTTTTCGTTTTTTAATTGCTTCCTAAGGCCTACCGGTCTAATCCGAGTAAAAATCTAATGGAAAACTGTTCTTGAAGTAGCCTTTTCACAACAGTTCCCCGAGGAAAATCCTTGTAAGTAGTTTTCACATTTTGAATCCTTTTTTTTGTTTATGGAATACTCATATTTTAAGGAAAGTCATGATTTAGAAAATATTCACATCTGTATGAGAATTTTAAAGCTATTTTATTATTTTTATTTATTTTGTTGTTATTATTATAGTTATATTAGTTATTATTATTAAATAAGTTATATTATTTTATTATTATTCCTATTTATATTTGTTAATATTATTATATTTCAATAAATATGAGTAGAAAAACTGCAGCTGGATTTTTCATTTTGGGCTGCCCTAAAAATTATGCTACACTTTTTATGTGGCAGGAATTAAGTAAAATTTGAATGACAAAAACATATTTTTTTATGCGGTTGTGAAGATAAAAAATACAATGCAAATTAATTATAAAACTAATTGCAAAATAACTTGAGTTTCGTACGTGACAGTAAGCCGTAAAAATAAATATAGCCGGGTGTATTTTCAATATACAATTTATTTAATTGTTCCAGCTACTTTTTTGTATGCGTTTTATGGCATTAAAAATTGTTCAAATCGGTATGACTAAGTTGTGCAAAGGAATTTTAGAGGCAGAAGGAGGCAGCTCCGAATAGATAAGATATATATCTATATTCTTGATCAGCATCAAGTCTCGAGTAGATTTCAGAGCCTGCCGAAACTAGACAATGCACATTTGGGAGATATCTTCTTGTATATATACGGATTTTTTCAATTTTATCGATAACTGCAACTGATTAGTGGCAAATCGGTTTCCGATAGCAATAAATGGCACAATTGTAAGTAAATATATTTCTTATAGAGTGTGTATTTAGTTTGACATCATATTGTTCATCGGTAAAAATGTCATCAAAATCTGTAAAAAAAAACTGAGAAATCGTGTATTTCTATCAATAAATTACAAAATATGCCTTGGATTGAGGGTATCTGCTCGTCGAGCTCTCCCGCGTCTGAAGCAGGCTTAACTATTTAATACAGTTATCTGGCGCATGCATACAGAGATAAATGGGTGACGGAAACAAAATGATATGTCAAACTTATGCTACATAAATTATATCATTCCGAATATGCAATTGCAATTGCATTTTTGTTTCCGTAATTGCCTCAATAAACGTAATCGTAACGCGTTTAAGTGGAACACACACACACACACACACACATATGCGAGAGTTGCGGCTGGACAGATAGTTGATTGAACTGTAGCTGATACACAATTGTGTTGTTGTTGTTGTTGCTGCTACTCTTTTATTTGTAATTGCTGTTGTTCTTTGCCTTGTTTGGCATTAATGCGAGTGTTGGCACTTTCGCTTCGTCCTCTCCTTCTTTCCTGCTTCCTCCCTCCTCACATACCATTTCCCGTTGTTCGGCATCATTGTGTAAAAGTTTGCTGGTAAACGTAAACACATTCATAAAGCAAATATGCAGGCAGAGCAGAGCAGAACTGAGCAGAGCAATCCCCCAGTAACAACAACTACAATCTCTGCCAGCGTCGCTGTCAACACGAACATATGCTAAACGCCAGCAGCGGCCAGAGCCGAATGACAGGCGAAACGCAAAGCGAGCCGAGTCGCAGGCCCGAGTCCTGTAGCCCGATTAAAGATAGAGCCGAGCAGTGAGTCCGTCGGCTCGTCGGCTCGTCTGTCGGCTATAAAAGCCGCGTGCAGTTCTATGCTGTTCAGCATTCTACGTGCGGCTAGCGTGTAGAGGGCATACACATAAAGAGAGAGCGACAGTTAACGTTTGTTTTTTTTCCAAGTCGTGTGTGTTTCGTTAAGTAAAAGCGCGCGCAAAAGCATAGCTTAAAAACGGTACAAATCGCACGCACGCAAAACGCGTAGCGAGCATAGTCAACTTTGTGATACGCAAAAGAAACAAAACGGCTGAAGAATAGAGAGAGACAAAGACAGAGAGAGTGTGTGTGAGAGAGAGAGAGAGAGAGAGAGGGCGTCGCGCGCGCGAATTGAGCATTGTTTACTTTGCCATTATAAATCCGGCAATTGTGCGCTTTGTTTGTGTTTGTGTTGATGTTGAAATTTTTGTTTCTATTTATCTGTTTGTCTGTGTGTCTGTCTGTCTGTCTGTCCGTTGCTGGTTGTTCCTTTCTATTTTTTTTCTCTCTCTGTTTTTTTAAATATTTTTTATTGTTGTTGTTGTTTGTTGCAAGTGTTGTGCAAAGTGCATGGCAGAGCCAAAAATAGCAAACGGAAGAGCAAAACGGATGTGGAAAAGTGTTGCATTTCCCTGTCGTCGTGCAGATTCCTTTATTACTGTTGCTGTTATTCTTGTGGTTGTTGTCGCTGTTGTTGTTGTTACCTTCAACCGTAGTTTTGCTGGCCATCTTTGCGGCAGTCATAAATTGACTGCAGCAGGTGCTGGCGACGGCGACGGCGACGACGGAAAGTCGCATCCTCAGTTTCGACATTTGGCCATAAACAAATTCTCGGCCAATATCCGCTGACCTTTAAACCGGGAGCCAACAAAAAAACGATGCAAATTGCATCGTAAAAATCATTTAATTGTTGATTTACGGCCTTTTCGTGATATCAATATAAAAATACGTGGCACAATCGAGCTACGACAACATTGCGTCCACCTACGAACTTAAATATATATAAACACATATATATATATATATATATAAATATATATATTGTTGTATAGCCGGAAATCATTATTACTATAGTTAAAGTTTTCCATTTGAAGAGAGTAATAGGGAAAAAGTAAAAGCTAATCCGAACTACTCCAAGGGAAATGTCTAAATTGAATAGAGATTGAAGATTGAATACCCCTTTCATACGCAAAGAAATTTTGGAAATTATCCGTTTGTTCCAATGAGTTAACTTGATAAAGAACCAAGCTTTTCCTACAGTTCGAACTCATCTTTTGACTAATTTTTCTGATGACCGCTATATATATGATAAAGCCAGCTAATCTGCTCAACTTCGACTTCGTCAAGATAGCTTAAAACGGAGGACAGACGGACAGATCCCTATATCAACTCAGCTTAAAAATACGGATTTTCAATTGGGTAAAAAATTGATGTTTAATTTCATACTAAACCAATTTGTAAAATTTTACAAAATATGTGACATCAGTAGAAGTGTTGTGTATGACTCTAAGGAATTAGTTGAACGATCTCTAGTTTTATTAAAATTTTTCAAAATGAGTGAAGAAATTTAAATAGTTCGAGTTTTATTAAAATTATCTTAAAATTCACTTAAAATATGTGAAATTTGCGAACAAATACAATTAAAGAATAAAAGTTTTATGGCATCTTTTTTTTTGTTCCATTTTTTGTTATGTGCTCATAACTATCTTTAATCTGGAAATAGAAACAAGAAATGTGATTTCAAGTGCGGCTCCGATTTTTAAGGTATATATAAAATTAAGTGAAGAATGTTTGATTTTTATATGTATACAATTATTTTGTATCTAAAAAAGAAGGAAATTATTTTTTATGTTATTAAAATAAGAACATTTTTAATTTTTATTTGAAGAAAATGAATTGTTAAAACAAATAATAAAAATCGATTTTAGTTTGACTGATAAATTAATGATTTTTAAGTTTGGCTTTTTGTATTTCAAATTGCAGAATAATACAAAATAGTCATTTTTTGTCAACTGCAAGTTTTTCCACGAAGACATTTGTCTTTTAATTACAGGAAATATTGGACAGATACTTTACTTAGAGGCATTTTCGCTATCGCAATTGAACTTGAGGCGTGTCTCGAGTGTCTCGAATGTCTCAACTTGTAAAAATTCGCATTTTCCGCATTTGGCATCTCAAAAAACAAAAAAAAATAAATGAAAAAAGGGAAGTAAATGGAAATTGCATTCAGAGCCAACACCACGCACAGAAAGTTTGCCAAGTTTTGCTTCAAGTTTAAGTACTTGAGAAAGTATTTCGTTTAGCGGCGTCTCCTTTACACAAACAAACACAAAAGTTGGCTCAAAACAAAAACCTTCAGAAATTGCATTTTAATTTGCTTTCAATTTTGCTTATCAACCACAACCACAAACAACCAAAAAAGTAAATAAATATATTTATATATATATATAATGGCAGGTGGCCTGACACTAATCGCTTGGCCAAAGTAATCAAAATTGGGATTGGTAAAATAGAATAGAGAAATTCGGTTTATGACAATCATAGAGAAACTTGCAAGTGTATTTGTTATCTTTATTTTTCATTGTTTATATTTTATTTATTCAATTTTATTTGTTAAAATGGCCATTACGAAGCAGCAGTTTTAGTTTTAGAAGGTTCTCAAAGCCTAAATCATATTTCTGATATATATATATACTATATATAATAAAAAAGATTTGAGACTCTTGCAAAACGCAGTCAAACTGACGATATCTAAATTTCACTATAAATTTAAGAACCGATTGGATTTTCCTATGGCAGCCATATGATATAGTGATGCGATCAGGCTGACTTTGACATATACGCGGATATTTGCCAAGTTTAATCAAGAAAGTTGCAAAATTGAGGGATAAGTTTGCATAAAAACAGACGGACATTATTATATAGACCATGCTAAGGCTGATCAGGCCTATCAGGCTGATTTATATACTCTATAGAAAAATTCGAATATTTACTGCAAGGCCACAAAGAGCACATCCACATACACATATAGATGTATGTAAATATATATTAGCTATTTATTATTTATAATAACTATTTTAAGATGAAGACACCTGTATAACAACCGTTTAACGGGTTAATTGTATTTGTTTGGGGTCCTTTGGGTCCATCACACAGTCAAAATGCAACGCAGAGCGACTGACAAGCTGACTAATTGACTGATTGACTGATTGACTGACAGACTGATGGAAAATGTGTGTCAATTGATGGGCAGTGAGAGACTGCGATATAGCAGGACATATGTGGATAGAGTGCGATGGAGATGGAGCTAGAGATGGTTGCAGGTCATTAAATGAGTTTCGATTCGCTGCACTCACACACACTATACTGTATATATATAGATATATATAGGTATTTCTTGTTAATCTTTTTAAAGTGGTTCAATTCAAATGGCGAATTATAAGGCCATAAAATATATTTTTATGCATGAGAAACAAGTCGTTAAATTGTGAGCACTGCAAAGTATGCAACATTAAATTGTTGCCAAAAGACAACTAACTTTAAAATCTAACAATCAGCAGCAACAACAACAGCAATAAAATAAGAAATAACAGCTTACAGTCAAAAGATAATAAACCGGCGCTTTAAACCGTTAAACGATAAGCCGTTGAGTCCAAAACAACAAGACAAAACAAAAAAAAGAAAAGAGAAGGAGACAGAAGCGAAAATGCCGGAGCTGAAAATCAGTAATCATCCGCCAGGCAAACGCCAAATGGCTGACGTCGACCAGCAACAAGAACAACGACGACGCCAACAACAACATAGGGAGAAGAAGAAGAAACAGCAGCACGAGAAGCAACAGCAGCAGCAGTCGCAGCAACAGCAACAACATAAACAACAAGCACCAACCGAGGCATTTACATCAAGGCAGCTGGTGCCTATTAATGCAATGTTATTGCTGCTGCTGCTGACGATGCTGATGCGTCCGCGGATCGCCTATGCAAATCGTAAGTACAAGCGACAACCCCCTCAAATGCCAGACATTAAGAGAACACAAAGAGAAAGCTTCGAGCGCTCGACTCTCTTCGTCTGCAACACCATACAGTGATGCCAAAAATTGCACGTAAATTTCTTACTTAACTCTAGTTTTAACTGTAAGCTTAAGAGCGATATTCTCAAAGCGGAGCCCCAATTCAATACATCCAACTTGCGCTCGCTCTCTTTAAAGCAGCGTCAGAGCGTACGTTTGAATTCAACTATCTCTCTCTCTCTCTTGCAGTAATTAAACACTGCTTAGTCGCGAGGACGGTCGTTTGAAGAGCAAGCCAAGCGTTGCTCTTCCGTTTTGCTTGCAAGTCATATTTTGCGCTCTTTCTTAAGCTTTGCAATCTCTTCAAAGCAGAAGCCAATTTAATACACACAAGCGACTGCTGGCTTGCGCTCGCTCTTCAACTGGTGCATTGGACGATCTCTTTAAAGCAGCGCCCGATCACTAGTTCGTATTGAACTCTCTGCTCTGTGCGCTCATTCGTTCACTCGTTTATAGCGGCCGCTGCCTTTATTACGCACGCAGGCAGGAGTAACGCATACGCCGCATTTGACAATCTAATATGCAGAGGCATGCGTGTGGCATTAAGTTATCGCAACTCGATGGGTCTCTCTGTGTGTGTGTGTGTGTGTGTGGGTTGGTGTGGTGTGGGTGTGGGTGGGTGTGCTTTCCTGTGTTTGTGACACGTTTGCTTGTTTGCTTGTATCTTTCTCATTCTTTTTACAAGCATTAAAAATACACTCACACAGCGGCACGCCCACACTCTGTAGGAGCTGAGCAAGCTGCAAGTAGTTGGCAGTTGGCTCCGGCTTGGTTCGCGACGCTTGCCAACAAAGACGCGTATTAAAAATCAATATAACCTACAAATGTGTCCTTCCTTCGACTTCAAAAAGCAAGCAAGACCAAATCACTGCCAGGTGTGTGTATGCCGGTGTGTGTGTGTGTGTGCGTGTGTGTGTGGATTATAGATCTATATACACATGTGGCATTTGTGCGAGCAACAGCAGCAGCAACAATTCCCATTTTGCAACAAGTTCAGTTTACAGTGCATCGATAATTTATCGATATCAATGCACATATCAAGCTAAAGCGTCCACTTGATTGTTAATGTAAACACGCTACTCGATTGATAGCTCTGCTCGATAACTGTGTTAATTCACAACTTTATATATTTATTATTATTTACACACAAGCAAACATGTTTTGTCAATCGATATGTTATCGATAACTACATTTGGCTTGCATGCAAACTAAACAAATATAATTCAACAAGTTCTCGAATGTATTCAATGTATTCAAGCCATCAAAATTGATTGCTGATTTGTTGATGGCATTCCCCACTTGCTCAACTTGCTACGCACAAATCGAATGAATAGTATATATAATATATATATACAGATATACGCGACGCCATTAAAAAACTTAATAGTGTCGATGGCCACCAGTTGAGAAAACATTCGTCTGATTAGTGTCTACTCGTCGGTACTTCTTGTAGTATTTGTAGTAATTGTAGTCTTTGCGGTATTTGTTGTATTTGCAGTTGTTGGCTGTCATGTCAGCCAAAGTGCTCCACACACACAATAAACATGGCCAAACTCTTCAGCGACTAAATCAAAATCACAGACGCCTCGTTGCTTTTCGCTTTTCACTTTTCGCTTTTCGCTATTCGCTTTTCCTTTTGCCACTTTCACTTTTATTTGACTGTTTTTGTGGTTCATTTTCCTTGTCTTCTTTTTGTTTTTCGTTTTTTCTTCTTCTAGTATACCCTGAACACACCTATTCGGGGCTCAGGGGTATAATAAAGTTGTGCTTGAGTATGTGACAAGCAGAAGGAGGCATCCTCGTACCCTCGTAGGTATATATACTCTTGATCAGAAGTCGATTTCATGTGATGTCTGTCTGTTTGAACAAGCCTATATAAGAACTGGAGACTTCAACTCATTTGAAATAAAAGTGTATTTCGTTTTATCGATAATTATCGATACAAATCGATGTCTCTTTCAATTGATAAATCACATACACTGACACATTATTGATTGACTGTGCAAATTGCATTAGGATTGGATACGAAACATTGATTTTCTTAACTTAAATCCTAGTTTTAAGCCGAGCATGTTGCTCCTAGTTGAGCGTTTTAGCCTGTTCATTCCATGAAACACATATCGTTCCCGTACTTATATATTTTCTAATGAAATATCAATATAAAATCAGAAACAATTATAATTAAGCAGTTAGCTTTATCTTATCTATATTATATTTTTATTCCCAACTAATTTGCTACATTCAATTGGAGAGTCCCTAAAAACAAGACATCTTTATCTATTATCTGATAAATTGATTGTCAGTAGGTAGTCCAGACAGTTTATTGGGATATCTTTGAGATGATTTGTGTGGTATGTTTAAGTCTTAATGGAAGTCTGTTTTGCATTTTGGCAACTTGGAGTATTGCGTGGTATGGCGTGGCACTGCTAAGGTACTTGTAGGTACTTGACCCCGTCAAACCAGGACTTAAGTTTAATTTATTTACCAGTAACTTTTTCGCGTTTGCTACCGATACATATTACAATCGATTACAATCGATACATATTGATTTTGAGAAATGCGCACTAAATCGATATTTATCGATTGATGTTTAACACACAAAATTTGAGAAAACATTGTTTTCACTCATAACAATTACATTCCAGCAATTAACTTATTAAAAAATGTATTCGTATTTATTAATTGTAGTCGCAGGCCGACAGGGTATTCGTCTAGTCGGGCACGCCGCTCGTTGTGCTTCTATTAAGCTGCTTGCCAGCAAGTTGCTTTCTGTTGTCTGCGATTTTTCGCTGTGTGCATCGTCGATTGCCCCGGCTTAACTTGGCTTTTGTTTATTCTGTGGTGAGGCACCCCACGCCCACACCCTCCCCCTCCCCCTCCCCCTCCCCATCCCCCTGACTGGTCAGCTAGCTAGCTGTGTGTCTCTGTTTATATTTGAGGGGGCGTGGCAAACAATTCAATTAATTGAACCCACTCGCTGCTCATGTTAATACACCCATTTAGTTGCATATCCAGATGTATATATAATATATATATGTGTATATTTATAGAATAATATATGATATATAAGTGTCCTTACTGCGATTGGCCATTAAGCGTTGCTCGAATGCATTTCAAATATCAATTAAAACACTCGCATTCTGTATTCAAATCAATAATTCTCAATTGTTGCAAGTGTTTGATGGAAAGGGGGCGGGGAGGGTGGAGACTGCCCAGTTACATTTTGCGCTCCTTGAATTGAACCCGCTAAGTTTGAATTGAATTTCGTAATTATTAATTCAATTTTCATGCACTTTTCATATTTTGAACTCTTTTCAATTTGTGTGTTTTTTTTCCTTTAATCCTGTGGAACTTGTTCGACTGGCAGTTGGTGAAATGGGCAGCGGTGTATCTCGAGTAGCTCCACCGATCATCCGCATCAATGTGACGACTGCTGTTGTTGTTGTTGTTGCTGCAGCTGCTGTTGCCTGTGGCACGTTGTTGCGCAACTTTGGCAGCCTGGCCAAGGCAACAGTTTCCTCTCGCAGCTGAAGGCGAGCGTTAATCTCCTTCCTGCAACTGCAACTGCAACTGGAGCTGGAGTTGGAGCTGGAGCCACATTAGACTTGGTCAGTTGTTGCGGCTGCTGCAAGCCTGCTGTTGCAGTTCGCATCGAATTGGAGCGCAGCCGCAGCCGCAGCCGCTGCATGCCTGCTTTTGCTGCCCCATTTGCTGTGCTCAGCGGCTGCTTCTGCCAGGGTGTATCCAGGGCTTCTTTGGTGGTTATTCCCCGATTCTGCAGTTTCCCCGAGTTTTGCTTTATTTTTAACACAAATAAATATATTCTACGAGATCGTTTTCCATATATAAATTGCGATTTTTGATAATTGACTTGTTGTGGCCAGTTTACAGATTGCACAAATATAGTTTTAATATGGATTTATCAACGATTGCTGCTTGAGTCTATATAAATCGAGTAAATCGAATAAATCGAATAAATTACTTTTATTTATTTGATAAATACAAACTATTAACTGGCTAATATCAAATTAAGCCATAATCTATATTAGCCAAAACGTACTAACTGATTTTTAAGGAACCGTTAGCCGTTTTAGTAAGTGGCAAATATATTAAAATCCGTAAACGAAACCGGAACCCAAATTAATTTCGGCATGAGACACATGTGCAGTTATGTTTATGTATAAGTCTAGATATACATATATATATATATATATATATATATGATATCCTTGATATAGGCATGTACTGTTATATAATGAGCCGGCATTGGGTCACCTTGTGCGCTGTGAGCCAAGTTAAAAGCAAACCCTCTTATTGGCCTCGTAGGCAGATGTGGTTCACTCGTCATTCACTCAGTCAGTCATTCACTCATTCACTCATTCAGTCATTCACTCATTCACTCGTTCAGTCGATTTCCGCCACACGTTTTACATGTTTATTATACATTATTTATACCTTTACCGCTTGCCACGCCCAACTACGCCCACCCATTCACCTGTGTTTTAGCTGCTGCTGTTGTCGCTTGTTGCTGTGTTTATTTAATTCGCGTAAATTTGTATTAATTTTAATTGAAAGCTTTACGAGCGCGTTTAGCTGTCGAGTCAAGCTTTTTTGTGTCTAGCCTTTGTTTATGCTTTAGTTTTGTTTCTCTTCTCCTTCTCCTCCTCCTTCTGCTTCTTGCTGCCGCTGCTGCTGCTGCTGCTGTTGTTGTTGTCTCAGTGTGCCCAGCTGCAGTTGTTGTGCGCTGCATGACCCGCGTCAATTCTTCTTACTTCCACGTGTCATACCCTGTAGCCGAAGTATGCCACAGGCATGTCTATATATAAATATACATGAGTGAACGAGTCGGTGTTGCCATCTCCATTTGACCTCTTTCTCTGTTCCTCCTTCAGCATTGATGGGAAATCTCTTTTCAAGCACCAATCAAAAATACAAACACACATACATACATATATACATCGTACATACATACAAATATAGCAGAGAGAGACATCCGAACATGTACTCTTAATTTTTGTGTGATCGGCTTGTGTTCGCGTGCTGATTGGCTGTTTAGCAAAGAGCGGACGTTAGCACACTCCACACACACACACACATGTACACAAGAGACACGAAGTCACACGAAGCCTTTGTAGTGCACGTGTGCCGACAGCGCTGCGACGAACACCGACACCGATCTCGAACCCCAACCCGAGTCCGATCCGTGTGGCGAACTTGTACGAAGACTTAACAGCCGATTGCGCTGAACGTTGATCGAACATGTTCGATGCAGGGCATCATCTGGTCGAGCATTGCTTTGCTCGACGATGGCACTCTTAATTGTTGTTGTTGTATTTGTTGTTTGCAAAATGGTTTTTGTTTGGACTGACGCTAAGCTGGTTTTGGCGCAAATCCCCGTTAAAGTTCGTTGCCGCGGCAGTGGGGATGGTGTGAAGGTATGTACGCTCTTCGTACACTACCCCTGCACTGTGTGACAGCTGAGTCTGTGCCAAAGATTTACGGTTGATTGAACAGTTGCCGTAACTGGAATTCATTTATTTTGCCAAACAACCGAAATTGAGATGAAAACCCAAATCGCTTTTTTGTCTTTTATTCTTTGCATCAAATTTCATTTGATTATGATGGCAATTTTAACTGCATAACTGGATAACTGGATAACCGGATAACCGGATAACTGTATAAAAAGATAGGAGTGCAGCTTGGGGGTATTTGGCATTTAAATAAAGGAAAGAGTTGCAACTGCATCCGTTTTAAATGCAGACAAAATCATTTTAGGAATTGTTTCAGTTTTATGTGAAGAGCATTTACTGTTTTACTGGACAACTGGAAATCTAAGAAAACGAAAACGAAAACAAAAACTGAAAATGAGAATGAAAAATGGCTGGCAAATGTTGCAATGAAGTTGTATAAAAGTATTCGACGGAAGTAGAAGGAAGCAGCTGCGAACCTATAAGGCATATAGCATATATATTCTTGATCACAATCGCAAATTAAACTAGTCGAACTCAGAGACTTAAATTAAGTTCATTTTATGCTACCGATAACTGGCAGCGTTATCGTGAATATCGATTCAAATCAATTTGCGATAGCCATAAAATGCACATTTGTTAAAATATAGCTTGTTTTTTTGTTGTTTATATATATGGAAAATCTATTTATTATCCATCAGATTTTGCTATCAAAAACATATTTTCACGTTGAGCCAACTACTTGCTGATTACAGGGCATCTAGCAGTCGAGCTGCCTCGACAATTGTAGTTTGTTGGCTTCATTTTGTTGCCAGTTTTTTTGTTTTTTTTTTAGTTGCCACTTAACTTTGTCTTTGTCGATGAGTTCGATTTTTTGCGAATAGTTTATTCATTTGTTTCAATTCCACTGTTCCACCGAGACTGAACTCTTCTTCCTACACAGTTGACAGAGTAACTGTTTACGATTTACTGTTTAAGGTTTAAGGTTTACCGTTTGTTTGCGCTGCCCAAAAATCACTTCACTAAAAATTAAACCCGCAAATGATGCGATGATATTTTTGATTCTATTACTCGTGTCGCTGTGTGTGTGTGTCTCTGTGTGTGTGTGTGTGTGTGTGTGTGTGTGCGTGCGTGTGTGTGTGTGTGTGTGTGTGTTTTTCTTCTTCCTTGTGCCTTGTTTGACATGGCTTATCGTGGCAGGACCTTTTCTCGTTATGTGTGCTAGCTGCTCCTGCAGGACGGACAGTGACTAATGCTAAAACACAAGCATAATGGCAAATGATTTTCGAAAAATGTGCATACACTCGCAGAAATGATGCTGTATATCATACAAAAAAAAAACGAAAAAGGTTTACTTTTTACCTCGGATCGAGCATTGATTTGAAGAAAGCAGAAATGGAATTGAAACACAAAAACTCAACATGTTTGCGAAGAGCCAGCAACAAGTAACTCATACAATAATTATTCGTCCTTGAACAAGGATAGCAAGGATAGCTTGCCTTGCCCCACTTGTTGAGTTGACAAGTTTAGTAAAATTCTGATTCGATTTCAGCAGACGAGCGATTGAAATTCTGCAAATGAAATTCAGCTTTGCTCGAAGAGTAAAACTAGCTCAATCTGAACTGATATTCTTTTTTTCTGCGTGTAGACACACACACACACACACACACACGCACACATAGAGACACACTCGGAGACACACACAGAGACACCTAAAACTTGCCCGCATGGCACAAAAAAGGTGATGTGCAGGGGGGTGGTGGGTGGTAGGGGTGGTAGGGGGTGTAGGGGGTGTTCTGGTGTGTGTGTGTGCGGGGGGGGGGGGGGGGGGGGGGGTGGCTAAATGGCAGCCCGCAGCGACTTTTAAAGTTATTGCCATTCTTATCGTTCGCATCGGCTGTGTGTTGGCCTGTCAAAGCCAAATCCCTTGGCAGTCGAGAGTCGAGAGTCGAGCAGCAAAACAACATTCTCAAATTTTAGCCAGCTTGGGCGGGGGCGGGTGGCAGGGATAACTTCACGTGACATCGGTAAATGCTGTCTAATAATCGGCTGTCCCCCAAAATCTTTGGGGACAAGCGCACAGAGCAGAAGAGATTAGAGATGAGAGGCAGATGCAAAAGTATTTTTCTGCCGGCTGCAATCAGCCGACAATCAAACGAATTACGCCCAAAAGAAATGAGCAACCACATTTTATTTGGCTAATGAGGCATAGTGGCCCCTGTTGGCCACTCAAAGCAGCTGTTGGCCGGCCATCAATAGGCCAGCAAATAGACCGCCCCCCCCCCACTTGGCCAATACTCGCACATCTGTTTGTGCATGTTCTGCTCTGCGCTGCTCTGCGCTGCTCTGCTCTGCTCTGTGTTCTACTTAACCTTCTGGCTAGCCACAATGGCCAAAATGGTCACTTTTTGTGGCATAATCGAGAACAATGCCAAAAAGTGGCCAAGCTTTCGGTTTCAGTGTCAATTTCAGTGCCAGTTTCAGTTTCAGTTTCAGTTTATAGTTGATGGGTGTGTTAATGTTCTGGCCACAAATAAATACTTTCAGCAGACGTTGGCAATTATAATTAATGGACGAGGCACGAGCAACTTGCACTAATATCCCACTAATTGTACCCATTAATTAATGCGTGAATCGGGTATCATTGCAGCGCCTATAAAGCATATATATATAAAGCTATAAATGTATATTCTCCAGTCTATCGTTGATTTGTGTGGCATATACCCATTAAAAATGCCCAAAATGGGTATATTGAGATGCTGCTTGAGTAGGTAGCAGCAGTGAACCCATTAACTATATATATTCCAGTTCAGTTGTAACTTCACACAGATCTAGCTATCGATAATCGCTTAACTTGTTACGCGCTATCGATACAAATCGATAGGCAATTCCAATCATATTAATAAGCAACTGTACAAATGTCAAAAGGATCGCACAAGAAACGCAAAAAAATGTATGTTTTCATAGTGCAGGGTATCTACCAGTCGAGCTGTCTACAGTTGAGAACTCTAACTTGCTTCAGTAACTCAATTCAGACAGCTTGCGAGGCATGTAAATGAACCCTAAACTTTGCTTTACTCTACTCTATCAAATCGAATTTAAGTTCCGATTTCTGCTTGGACTCGGATAAGGAGTGTGTAACGGTGCCTAACGGTAACGGCTTGTGTACCGTTACAAGGGGCTGTAATCAATAATATCAGTTCCAATTGCGGACGCTACTCGGCTGCTTTGAAAGATGTTTCTGTTTGCCCAAGTTCCGGTTACAGTTGCTTGCAGCACGCTTAATTCTCAGTTCCGGTTTGCATTGGACTCACAACTGACGAAGTCAGTCTAATCTGTAAAATCCACTTAGAATTTTACATAATTAAGCAGCAAAAGTTCTTAAAATCAATCCATCAATTGGATGGTATCAGTTAAGATTGGCGATTCTTCCTTGGAATTCTGGCTATAATTTGACCTGCTTTTATTGGTTGATAGTTTCGGGAATTGCGTCCACTGTGCCAAGTGAAAAGTTGACTAAATAAATAACTGAACTTAAACATGTGTCCGTGCAACAAAACTTGACAATATTTCGCTCAAGTTCCCTTTTCCATTTGTTTTCTTTTTCTTTTTATGCAGGATTTGGGTTAAAGTTTGTGGATCTCGTGTCGACAGAGTCATTTTGATTTAGTTGAACGTGTGCGTTGTGCACAACGTGCTCCAGTTCTCAACGAGAGAGAGAGAGAGAGAGAGAGAGGGAGACAGAGCTAAACGTCTGAGCTTGCAACGTGCAACGTGGAACGTGGTGGGGCAGCAAGATGGAGGCCAATAATGTCCATTTTGCGACGTTTGCCAATTTCGAGTCGATTTATTTAGTGGAAACCAATAAATAACCAATGATGTACGAGTGTGTGTGTGTGTGTGTGTGTGTGTGTGTGTGTGTGTGTGTGTGTGTGTGTGTGTGTGTGTATCCTTTACATGTGTATGTACACGTGTATATCTATCGCATCTATCTATCGTAGTTTATCCGTTGCTTTTTTCTACTTTTCCTTTTCGTGGCGCATTCCACTTTATTTAGGGGAATTCCCTGGAGTGGACCACTTCCCATTCCATTTCCAAGCCATTCCGTTTCATTCCATACCGTTTCGGTTCGCTTAGATGCGTTTCTGGGTATTGGCATTTTAGTCATCAATTTGTAACGCAGTCAAATTGATCAGAGTTTATATATATATATATATATATATATCTTATTTTACTTGTATACTCTGTTTATCGTGGGTAGAAGAGTATATTGTCCTTGTAAGGATTGCAAATCAGGAATCAGTCAAAGTGTTAAAAATGTTCACAGTTCAAGTCGATGACATCGATAAGTGTAAATCGATAACAACCACATATATCTCACACAGTTTGCAAGCTAGAGTTCCCAAATTTGGACGGAAAAGATCGGCATATATATATTTTCCATATCATTCATTATTATTATTAATTCATTAATTGATTATTCAGTTCAATTCTTTGCCAGCTCTTCTGGTAACTCAACTGGCATTGTTAGCAGTGTATTCTACAGTCGGTTAGGCCCGCCTGTAATGCTCTCACTTGTTTCCCTCGATATTTTTTTGTATTCTATTTGATTTTATTTCTTTTTGGTGTTGTTGTAGTTGTTGTTGTAGTCAAGCTTCGTTCGTTGGCAACACAGTTTAACACTTTACCGTGCTGCTCTGGGATATGCTGAAATAGGCTAAGTCAATTTCAGTTTTTCCAGCAATATGCAATACCTGCCCATCGCCCAACCCCCCCATACACACAGGTATATGGTATATAGTACATATATATATATATATATATATACTATAATATTGCATGCTGCAAACTGCAATATTTGACTGGCTATCTTTCGAGTCCGTCCACTTTTCCCTCCTTCCGCCTGTCCGTCTGTCTGTCGAAGTCTGTCGAAGTCTGTCGAAGTGTGTCGAGGTGTGTCGAAGTGTGTCGAAGTATGTCGAAGTCTGTCGAAGTCTGTCGAAGTCTGTCGAAGTCTGTCTAGTCGTGTCCCACACGAATTTCATTTGGCGCAAGATGGCGTTGAACGCATTTCCGTTAACATTACATGCTCATTTCCGCTTCGTGTAGCTTTATTAAGCGCCAGTCAATTTTGTACACACACACACACAAAACAACATATGTGTATACACTGCAAAAAAACAAATTTTTGTGTTTAGTTACAGCTTAAAAAAAAGACCAAAAAGTTTACTGCACAATTTATTGTTATTGAGAAAAGCTTTTTGTTTTTTTTTAAGTTTCGGATTTGTAATATTTTTGGAGAGAAGTACGAAAACAAGGTCAAATTCGTTAAGACTACTTGGCCAACATGTCTCTATTGGGCAACAGACTTGCAATACTTATCTGTCTCTCGAGACTTGGGCTAAACAAGATATAGTCTGTAACGGGAAACTGGCGATTTTGTGAGAATGAGACTGAGAATCCTCAAGGGGCACATCATATCATAGCAGATTGTGTCAACAAGTAGTATCCTAAGCAGGACATAGAAACCCTCAACCCGGCTAATAATAATAACATTTACGCATGATGAAAGTGCGCCAAAGAATTGCAAAGATTGCTTAAAGAAAAAACTATTTGTTTGCTCATTTAAATATTTCACAAATCAGGAACTATTTTACTGTGAACTAGATTCTGTGATTCTATCTTTTCCTGAACACGAATCCCAGTGGAATTCCACATATCTTAGAGTATATATATATATATATATAAACATGAAAATTGAACTATAAAAAAAGTTCACTCGACAATAAACTATTTGGTATTTATTTGAAGTACTTCAATGCACTCCGTTGTATACAAATATAACTAACTATTATATATATATATATAAGTACAAATTTCGCTCAGTGCAGCCCTGAGAAGGTGTGGCGTGACTGTCACTTAAAGTGCTGAAGCGCTGAACCAAAGTGTTGTCAAAAAAGAAAAAACAGAAACAAAAACAAATAAAATAAAAAAACATAGAAATCGATGCGAAGCAACTCAAACAAAGTTGTTGCTCCTGCTGGCAGCAGCAGCAGCAGCAGCAGCAGCAGCATGGCAGCAGCAGCAGCGGCAGCAGCAGCAGCGGCAGCAGCAGCAGCAGCTTAGTAGTTGGATTGAGTTGGAGCTCAGGGAAACCACTTAACTGGGACAAGGCCAGGTGACAAGTTACATAGATGGTGCTGCCGCTGCTGCTGCTGCTGCTGCTCAGCCCTCTGCCTGCCCCGCTGCCTGCCCCGCTGCCCGGGAATTGTGCGTGTTTAATGTGCCGTCAAGTTAGATGCGTAATCATACTTTCATCTGGTCATACTCACAACTTCTGTCAGCTTAATAGAGCTTATTATTATGATGCCAGACGGAGCACATGTGTGTGTTTTGTAAGCCGTCTGTCAAAGTTCAAGTTGGTTGACAAACCAGTTATCTTTGCGAATCGGTTTACGGTCTACCTAAGACTTTCAGCTAGATATTCTCTTGATCCGCATAAACAGTCGACTAATTATGATATATATATATATATTTACATATAATCGAGTTACATATTTTATTTCATTCTTTTCAAGTATGTATATATATATATATATCTGTATATATAGGAAGAATCGCTTCGCTGTCCCCGCTCTGCAAGGGTATCTAATCCTCGGCAAGCTTTCTGCAAATAAAATACTTTGTTTACTTTAATGTTTCTCGCCGGAAAATACAAACAAAAATATTTGTGTTTCACACAAAACCATTTTGTTTATTCAACGAAAAGTGCAAAAAATGTTGTGCATTTAACTTGGCAGCACTTTAAACAATTCTTTTTTTGTTGATGGCTCCGCAAAGTGCGTTGGGAAATGGCTGAATTTATTTCGGCACCAAACGCGTTTTCACAGCCATAACTTTCCCTAAACTGAACTGAATTTTCAAAAGCAATGGTTTCTATAAATACCCTCAACCCATTCAAGGTGTCTAGCAGGCATATCCGACTCCATATATTTATATATATATATTGATCAGCCGAGTCAATATAGCCATTCACTTGTCTGTCTGTTCCCATCGAGCTTCGATAGCCGCACCTGAACGATATAAATCGATTTCCGATATCAGTAAGATATACCAATGTTTACATATATATATATTCAATCGATGGCTATATCATTGATTAATGTCGCATAAGAAACATAGATTAAAGCGCACTAAGTATTTTGCAGGGTATTCAGCGGCGAGCTTCGATAGCCGTACCTGAACGATATAAATCGATTTCCGATATCAGTAAGATATACCAATGTTTACATATATATATATTCAATCGATGGCTATATCATTGATTAATGTCGAATAAGAAACATAGATGGTTTTAAAGTATTGTGCAGGGTATCCAGCGGCGAGCACATTGCGAGTTGTTCTCAAGTGCCGTTACACAGAAAGTTTTGCAACCCTTTCGCTATTTCCAATGCCGACTATAAACATCATTTTGGTTTCAGGCAACTCAATTTGTTCGAGTTGAATTACAAATTTGCGCATATTTATATTTGATTATAGGCAGGACCGCAAAATGTGGCCAATTAAATTGCAACATTGTGTTGTAATTAAATGTTGCTAGTTGTCGTAGAGCTTAATGTAATTCCCGCCCACAACTTTAGTGGGGGCGGGCGGAGGGGGGCGGTCGGCATCAAAGGGAAAGTGTGAAAATGGCGTTGCCAAGCAATTTGCCGCATGTCCTTAAATGTGCTCAAATGATGCCAGGGCAACAGTCAAAAGCAAAGAGCCAAGAGCCAAGAGCTCAGCTAACAGTTAACAGCAAGCAGCTAACAGTTAACAGTTAACAGCTAGCATTTTGGCCAGCTGTCTGTCTGATGATGCCAAAAGTGTTTAATTAGCTGCTTTCTGTTAGCTGTTTGCCAGTTGGCAAATACTTGTTAATTTGGCCGACGGCACATCAATTAGCGTGCAAAGTGAATCTATTTTAAATTGATTTTGGCTTGATTACATTTTGCGGCTCCTTATCCCAATCCAACAGCTTGTTAAATATGTCCTATATATATGTATATATAGCTCAGTCAGCAAGCACCTACCGAATATGGCTTAAAAAATTTATACAAATATTCATACTAAGAACCACTCAGCCCAAAAGACGAAATATATCACAAATGATGCGAAAATTTGTGTTTCTTAGACTGCTTACATTTTGGTGTGAAAATTAACTTGTTATTTATTATTCAGCAAGCGTTTTTTCTCTAAAATGTGAGGTGTCTCTGGCAAAAACAACTAAACTCGAACTCTTTTAGAAAAGCGGAGTTTTAAATTCGTTTTCTTAATAATTGAAAACATTTAATATAAAAGAGTGTTTTTCTCGCATATTTTAAAAAATATTTCTATAAGCCAGAAAACTTGTACTCATTTTCAGGGCCAATTTCTTTTTATGGTGATTGTCTAAAATTAAGTGTGATTTTCTTTTCTGAGTGTAAGAAACACTCTGCGCAAGCCGTGAAAAATCCAAGGAAATTATGCAACAATTTGTTTTTTTTGAGACTTCCGGATTGGGACCTGGCCAGGGGGCCGGTGGGGGTGGCAGTACCTGGGAGACAAAAGCAAAACAGCTCTGCCTGCCAGTGCCCAAGAAGCGTACAGCTAAAAGTCTGGCAAGTTCTCCTGGGAAGAGTTGACTTCGCGACCAATCCATTATCTCCTCTCGCCCGATTTGGGAATTCCGCGTGTATTCCGGCAAAAACAAACGTATTTACAAATGTTTTATAGTCAAGAGCAGAAAGCACAATTATGCATGCAAAAGACACGAATAAATATGAAGAATCAGATAAAATGCTCAATTAATCAATCTTAAGCTTAAACCAAGTTGCATCGAATCGGTAATCGGTAATCGGTAATCGGAAGAAAGCACAGAGCAAACTTGACAAAGGTGCCTGAATACTCCATAGCTGCTTACAGGGTATTCCCTAGGATAAACTACTACACACACACACACACACACACACACACACACACACAGACTCCTGTTCACTTCTTGTCATAATTGAATTTGATTTTCATTTTCGTTTACATGCTTGCTGCACGATTATCATTGCCTCTCTCTCTCTCTCTCTGTCTCTTTCTATATCTCCCTCTCTCTCTCTCTCTGCTTGTCTCATTTTGGCCAATTATAAAAGACGCTGTGGGGCTTCATTTTCATTTTCCATTTCTATTCTTCTATTCAAATCGCACAAGCGAAACTGTTGCAAAAATTGCAACTCAGCTCATTTGCTGCGGCTTGCCACATTTGTGGGGCACATTTGGACATTATTTTGTGCTCTGTAGTCGCTTCACTATTTTCTTTTATTATTGTTTCGTGTGTGGACGGAAACGGAAACGGAAACGGGGCACGGACGGAGACGGGCAGTGCCACAATGCGAGTTATTCAACGCACCCAATTTTTACACTTTTGCATATGCACATTTGTCGAAGGTGGCCCGATCGAATTGCTATATCTTCAAGCTGCCATTGCCACAATCGGGCAACAGATCAACAAGTTATCCCAATCGGATTATGGGATTATGCTCGCATTTGGACGATTAATCATCAAATCAAATCATATATCTGCCATAGGAATAATCGTTAGTGGTTTTTAGTGAAATTTCACAAGATACTCTGTCAACTCTATTCAGCTGTGATCCATTTTCATGCCTATTCAATTGGGGCATTTCAAATCGTCGTCTTGCTAAAAGTTATTCAGATATTTCTCCATTTTGTGGTCGACTTTATGTGTTTTTTTGTTAGATGCCGAAAATATTCGGAATTGGGTCAACGAGGTGCTCTGCATTAAAAACAGCAGATTAAAAAAAGAAGGAAATAGCAGTGAAAACCCTTCAGATTCAGATTCAGATTCAGATTGAGATTTCGATTTAGATTCAGATTCGCCGTTGAAGTGCAATGCATCAAGTGCCAAGTGGGAAAAGCATCGAGAGCAGGGAAAGCGTCGAGTGCTTTTCACATTCCAAACTCATTAGTAAAAAACTGAGCCAGTGTGTGTGTGTGTGTGTGAGTGTGTGTGTGTGTGTGTGTGTGTGTGTCAACCTTCTCAGGCTCAACTGTCGCGTGGGCGATAAGAACTTGAAGCAAATTGAATCATATGCGATCTGTGTTCACGTAGAACGCACCCATTTACACGTGTGTGTGTGTGTGTGTGTGTGTGTGTGTGTGTGTGTGTGTGTGTCGACTGTAATTGTATGCAAATGCTAAGCCATTAGTAAGGCACTAAAGCGCACTTGGCTAACCGCATTGCACACACACACAGCAATCTGAACTGAAAATACAATACTGTCCCCAAATATTGAGCAGAGTGAAGGCACACTGGCGGTAAATATATAACGAAAGGCAGATACTATCATATATGTATTTATACAGATAGATGTGTATATATATATATTCCCGATCAGCATCATCCGCTGAGGGCATATTTAGTCAGATAAAGCTTATATTCGATAACAATAAAATACACAATTTTAAGGATATAGTTGTCTAATTAGTATATATATGATACCCAAATATCTTATTGATAAGCTGTTCAACACTCATTGAGATCAGCTAAGAAACCAAAACTTGTTGAAACTGCTAGCGGTAAGCATACTCTGTATTTAACAGCTGGCTACAGGGTATTTCTTAGTCGAACCGACTCGATTACAACTAGCTTTTTCCTCTCTTTATTCCAAATCTGTTTTTTAAGTAACTTGACAACACACAAGCAGATAGAATCAAATATATAATTATTTGAGTGAAGCATTGCAAATTGAGGACTCTTTGGAAGTTTCAGCTTGGACATGCTTCTTTTGCTAAACTTGACAGTTGTGGTTTTTAACATATTATATAATATATTTGTGTATTTTGTATTTATTTACTTTAAGTTTTATTAATGTTAGCGTTCAAGTTTCAACACTCTTAGTTAAAAAAGAATTGAATTTGGATGAGGCTGAAACAGTTTTATTTATTTATTTTATATTGGAAGTGCCATGGGGAACACTGGAATGGAACACTAAACGGCAAATGGCTGCCAATTTGACTAACAAGTGCCACGAATTGGCAAATGGAACACACAAAACGCAATTGTTTTCCACTCGTGTTGCAAATGCGAGGTGCGCTGCTTATTTTGGCCGCGAGTGTACGCAAATGTGTGTGTAGAAACACAATGTGTGGTGTATTGTTCTCACACACACACACACACACACACACACACACACACACACATGTACACAGTGCAGAGCCACATTTAATTTAGTTACATTTCCACAATATTTTTCCTCATTTTATTTATTATTATTTTTTTTAATTTACAAATTTATATACCATTTTCATTTTCATTTTCATTTTCATTTCCATTTTCATTTTTGCATTGTTTGTTTTTTTTTTTTGTTTTTGTTGTACTGATTCCCAAGTGGACGCCCTGCACATGTGGTGCGGCTGGTGGGTGGTGGCTGGTGGGTGGCGGCTGGTGGTGGTGGCTGGTGGCTGGTGGGGAGTGGTTGGCACGACACATGCTGCATTAGCACAAAAGCACTGATGTCGCTGCTGCGGCTAAAATAATTCAAGCATGGCAAGCGAGCGACCAGCGAAAAGCGGCGAATGCAAAAGTGTTTGCTGACTTTGTTTCGTGCAGCAAACCACGCTGGTTGGTGGTGCGGCAGGGGCTGTGCTAACCCGCCCACACCCCACACCCCACACACATGTCGCACAGCCTTTAAAGCAGTGTTGGCCAACAAGTTTATGCGCTCTGGCCAGCCTGCAAATGTATCTGTTAGATACTCACTCGCCTGGCATAGGGCATATGGCCTGGCACATGCCAGTGAGCTCTCAATCGACCGTCTACACTTGCAGAAATAACTGGCTACTGATAACCAGCAGACTAGTCTTTCGTTAAACATGAATGAACAATTTCCCATTCTTCATAGCTGAAATATACATAAACCATTGGAAAGATCTTTCCTTAAAATGTAGCTGAAAAGTAGAAAGTTATCGATAAATGATAGAAACTTGGTCTCAGTTTGGCATGCGAGCATTTATTTTTCCAGCTTTGGAAATAGAATAGAAAAATACAAAACACAAACTGAAACGGATCAATTAATAGAAATATTTTCTGCTCTGTGTTTGAGCAAATATTACAAAAATTCGCTGGAATTTTGCAGTTCTCATTTCACATTTTATCCACTTACAAACATATTTGGAAAGTCAACTTTACCGCTGCTTGCTGGCAGTTGTTAAACAGGTTTGAACAACTTCGTGATACCCTTTTTGGCCCCTCGTTGATTTCATTTTGAAGGACGGACAGAAGCCCCGCAAGGACCCAATGTTGGCAGCTTTTGAAAAGGGCTTTTTTGTTTTTGCTTTTTGTGATTTGCTTTTGTTTTTTGTGATTTGCTTTTTTTTTTTGTGATTTGAAATAGTACTTTTTATCTGAGTGTAGATCTGTGTTTATGTTTGTGTAACTTTTGGCGCAGCGGCCACCACACAATGTCATTAACCAAATGAATGGCTGACGCTGCAAATTTGCTCGCCACTACGTAAGTGGTGGACTCCTCGGAAGGAGGCGGCAGGCCGAGGCGGGGCAAGCGGGCACGAATGAATGGCAAGGCGTCGTTTACTTGTGATTAAGTTGGTTGCCCACAAAAGCTGCACGCAAACACTGACACAAACTAACACGAGAAACACCCTCCAATCCACACACACACACACACACACACCACACACACTGCACACACTGCCACACACTGCCACACTGCCCACTGCTTGAGCCGTAGATTACCTAGCGGCTGGTGTAACTGTGACCTCCACCAAAAACATTTTCGACAAGTGGCCCTGTGGACGAGAGAGAGAGAGAGAAGCGAGAAGCAGAGAGGAGAGCAGAGAGGAGAGCAGAGGAGGAGGCAGGCCAAAGATGAGACTCAAAGGAATGTCAGAGTGATGACAACAACTTAATGGAAATAACTACACATTTATAAGTGACAACTTTCTCTGTGTCCCTCTCCCTCTCTCCCTCTCTCTCTCTCCCCTCTCTCTCTCTCTCGCTCTCTCTCTGTGTGCGTGTGCGTGTATCTTTGAGCATATCTTGCCGTGTTTTGTTGCATGGACCAAGAGCGTATAATTTATGGTCGAGGCGTGGCAGACAAATGGCCAGCATATGCATGCCCCGAGTCCTTCGCTGAGCAGCAGCCAAGAAAGCTGCACTCGAAGAAAATATTTACGACCCACCACAACACTTTGGCTAATGGGTGCAACAAGTAATTATCTTTTAAGTAGACCAATAAACCAGCAACCGAATAAAATGATTGTGTAAAAGTACAGCAACTTGAGCATTTGCTGGAACAGCTTTAATGGTTATCATTTCTGAATAACAAAGTACACTTTGTAATAGCTTTTGCAAGTGTAGCATTTAATTCCTACAAAATATATATAAATAAAAACTCCAAATTTTTATATTATTTTCCTAAAAAGAGAATTTGGCTTTCTCAACTTACTTTTCAAATAAAGAACGAAAGATCCATACAACTTTTCACTTTAAACAAATTAATTTCGTAAATTTAGAAATTATTTCGAAATAGAAAAAAACAAATTATTTACTGATTTTTAGTGTGAATTCAACTTGGCAAATTTGAGCGCATTTCTTTCTCCGAGTGTGTGGTCTACATTTGTATACGGATAGCATATATATATATATAAGCACTTATGCAGATATATATATATATGTATATAAATACACACACGCACACAATCGCAATAACTAACGGTAAATTAGTTTGCAAGCAGAGTGAAAAAGGCAACTGGAAGATGAAACCTAATTTGGACTCCGCACAACAAGCAAACACACACGCACACACACACACACACACGCACACACACACACACACACACACACACACACACACACGTACACGTGAAGTGTTTCACACACTCAGCGTGGGCAACAGACCGAAACAGAGACAAGACGCAGCCCAAACCACATCGAACCGCACCGAGGCAAATGGAACCGAACCGCTTAACGGATAGATCCAAGCAAAGGCAAACGCATCAGGCAACAATTTTGGTATTTCCATAATTCTATTTGCACAGCCAGCAAAAGTGTCGCATAAGTTATCGCAGAGCCCCCACACACGAATTAGTAACTCTTCCCCAAATTACCTTCTTCATTCTGTGTACAAAGTAGTTTGTCGGTGCGTCAAGTGACTTCTTGTTTGCCACTCATCGTAAATACTATTTTTAAACACCTTGCAACACGGAACAGCGTCTTCTTGAGATTGTTGATGTGACAACCAAGTGAAAAGTGTGTAAAGTGTGTAAAATGTGATTTCAGCTCACTCACTCAATCAATAATAATACTAATAATATGTTTATGCCAAGCATTGCTCCTACTCTGGTGAACTGTCTTTAAGGGATCCCTGGTCAAATATGTTGCCAAAGAGCTAAGGCAATTTCTGTGGCACGTACGCATTCGAATTGGGTTGCAATTTGTCTGGAAGAGATTACTTGGCTAAGCCAGCCAGCAGAAGGAAAACACTTTAACTCTACTTAACTTTAACCAAGACCAGTTCCTGCTATAAATTCTACATTTAAGTTACTCGTTATGCTTCTCGCTTCGATTCGCTATGCTTGCTGAAGTTCTTGTTCTTCTTTCTTTATATTTTTCATTTGCGCTTAGGTTAAATTCCTCTTTCAAATTGTTGCTGAGATTCTTGTTTAAGCTTCTCGCTGCTTGCTTCTTGCTCAGCTTCTTTCAGTTCTCTCTTTCACTTGTTGTTTCCTGCTCCTAATGCTATTCTTTCTTTTACTTTCTCTTCTCGCTTCTGTTACACTTCTCATTTTTTCCGTTTTTTTCGCTTTTACTTCTTGTTCTCGCTTGCATTATGCTTCTCGCTCCTATTCTTACGTCACTTCTTGCTCTTCTTTCCTTTACTTCTTGCTCTCGTTCATGCTAAGCTTCTCACTGCCTTTTCTTTTCTACTTATCTATCTTATTCTCGCTTGCATTGCGCTTCTCGCTCTTATTCTCCTTTCTTTCTCTCTCTCTCTCGCTGGCTTATCTCGCTTCTCTTATCTCGCCCCCTTTGCTTTCACTAATTGTGCTTTTTGTCCGTTACTTCTTCTCGCTCCCATTCTTTCCTCACTTATTGCTCTTCTTTCTCTGACTTTTTCTTTCCTTCAGCTTCTCGCTGCCCTTCCTTCTCAGCACTTCTCTCGCTCAAACAATTGTTCTCTCTCCAATTCTGGCTGCACTTCTTGCACTTCTCGCTTTTGCTTCTTCTGCTTCTCGCAGATCTTTGTCCTTCTCTATGCTATAGCATACTATGTATCTTTATTATAATCATTATGCCCTTTAACTGACCAACTTCGGGCTGCTCTCGCTGCACTTGCTGGTGGCACTCACTCGTTGCACGTAATAAAATGTTCTTTGCCACATTATTCAGCCATTGTAAGACGTAAATTTAATATTTCATTTTACGCTCGGCGCGTAATGTTAGCTTGTTAGCGAAAAAATAAAAGCACGCCAAACATTTTCTCGATGAACAACAACCACAACAATCTGCCTGATGCCCCACCCCCGCCTCACCACCCACTCCACTCGCTGTGAACTTGTTTCTTTTTTTATCAATTTGGCTTGGGACTGTGCGTGTGTGTGTGTGTGTGTGTGTGTGTGCGTGTGCGTGTGTGTGTGTGTGTGCGTGTGTGTGGTTATTTCCTCTTCCCGCTTCTCCTCCTGGAGCCTGGTTGCCACAGATTTTTCGGGCCTAACCGTGGCCACAAGCCACTGGTTTTTCATTCTTCCATCTTTTTTACTTTTATTTTGCTGCTCCACACACATGTGTGTGTCGTGTGTGTGTGTGTGTGGGTGTGTTCGACGGTTGCGTGGAGGCCACCACATGTGGCAGGCCCGTCCTCGCCTCGTGTTGCCTGCTGCGTGGTCAGCTTTATTAGGCTGCGTTCAGCTCTGGGCAGTTTTTGGGCAGGTTGCCGGTTCACGTGTGCCTTTTAATTTATTTATCACTGGATACGGGAGCCACAGTAGCACCGCAGCCGGGTGGGACAGCCGCAACTGGCGGCTATTTGGCAAACCCCGACACCGACCCAAAGCCAGACCCATAACCTGAAAGCCTGAATAAAAACCAAAATCAAAACCAGAACCAGCAGCAGAACCAAAACCTGGTTCTGACAATTTTGGTGGCTCTTGTTTATGCTGCTTCTGCTTCTGCTGCTGTGGGGGCAAAGTTAAACAGCGTTTTTTCGCCTCTCACTCTCTAATCTCACCATGCGATGCAAATGGGTTGTTTTCATGCCCCAAACCACTGCCCATAAATAGCCCTAAATGTTTGTTGGCCAGCACACAAAATGACCAGAAGTGAACCAGTTCTTTCAGTTCGTTCACAGACACATCTTGAGGCAATCAGCCATCAAATCACTTCCCGATCAGAGAACATCTTCTCGCTTCTCGCTTAGCTTCTCTTTTACTTATCTTATTGGATTTGTGTGTCGTTTTGCTTCCAGTTTATCATTTTGATTCTCTCGCAGCTTTGAATTATCTTCTCAAGCTTCGCACTTCTCTGCACGTGTCTCTAATCGTTCTTCAACTTATCTTTCTTCACCTCCCACTTCCCTCAGCTACTCTCTTCTATTCGCTCTAGTTTTCCCCTCACTTCGACTGCTCCCTTCGCTTATCACCACTTCCTGCAGCTGGCTTGCCGTGCTCAGCAAGAGATTTGCTCCGTTTATCATTTGGCAGCATTTATCTTATCTCATAACCCTTATCACATCATAAATCTGTCACAGTGCTGCTCGCTTCGCGCTGCTCTGACAACAACCTAAGTCTATAAAATCGCTTTCATCTTTTCAGAGAAATGCATTGACTGACTTTGTGCAAGTTTTTCCCCTTCTTTCCCAATCTGTCTTTCGAGTGAGTTATCGGCTTGAGAGCGCCATTACTCACAATTGTCGACGTCAAGTGGCAAGGGGCACAATGTCGTCGAGGGGCAGACAGAGGAGGAGGAGCAGGAGCCGGGGGTGGAGGAGGCAACAAGAATTCCGAGCACTTTGCACAGCAATTATATTAACCTGGCCATGAAACGTGAGCTCGTTTGCGGCAGTCCATCAAAATGGCAAATATATCGCATATATATATATATATATATATATATATAGAGAGTGGCTGACTTATGTGAGTGAGCGCTGGCGATAAATCCTCAATAATTTATAGATCTGAGCGACCGCAGCGTTGACCAGCTGTTGTACAAATATTTGTCTCAATCAAGCGAGAGAGCTGCCACGTAAAAGTGTACAAGCGTGCAACACTGCCGCAGAATGCTGTATGCTGCCCCAAAGCCAGCCCCATGCCACAGCTCCTTGACGCCATTCGCATGCATTTCATTTCATTTCATTTCATAACTCAATGTGACAAGAACCGGGGAACAGGGCACTCAATTTATATTAAGAAACGAGTCTGGCTCGGATTCGGACTCGGACTCGGACACGGACTTGGACCAGAGGACTCGCAGCAGTCGACATGGCTATCGAGATGGGAGATGGACAGAATATGATTGTCGTCGATTTGCATATAAATGCTGAACATGACTTACGCCCCGCGCTTGTTTCCGCCTTTCGTGTAGTTCGCTGACTTGTCGGAAAACTTGGGGCATTAGTCGAGGAAAGTGAGAGTAAAGGTCTCGACTTGGTGTCATCAGCTACCAAATGCTGTGGTAGCGCTGATTTATGTCTCGACCAGTTGGCTAGAGTGTGTTTTTACGACGTGCTAATCGAAGTAGGTGTCAATTCATTTGGCAGTTGCATGCAACTGGACATTCCAACTATGATTTCACTGCATTAAAATAGCAACAAGCTGCGTGAGTGCATTCAAAATATGTATTCCCCCAACCATTGTCATAAGCAACCGTAACAATTGAGCTACAAAAATGTCTGACTGACAGACAGTCGGACCGAGGGACAGGCAAGTTGATGCAATCGTTAAATTTGGCAAATATGGCTAAAGCGACAGTTTGGCTCAGTTTCGGTCTTAGCAGCTTATCGCCGCAGCTGTCGCCTATCATGTCGTCTATGCGGCAACATGCTCAGCCAAAAGTGCTGCACTTAACTTCAGCTTCTGAAACAGTTTCAAGGGTAATTAGACATCATCATTATGACTTTCAATTATATATTTTACGATTTCCATATACTTATATTTTAATGGGAGTTACTATACAAATATGCAGCTTGCTTCTAGACATATGCGACATGTTCTATTGCAGCATACCTGCTTGAGTTTCAGATATCGGTGATGACAGCTGCTGCTACAGAGCCAAACTGTCGACAACGATTGACAATTTCGTTTCGACAAATTCGTCGTTGCACATTTTTGTAGCTCAATTGCCGGCAATTTTGGGGAGACGCTTGTCGTTGGTTTTGTGCAGTGAAACATAGTTGGAATGTCC